>LN874555.1:408461-894403 GCA_900006135.1 Debaryomyces tyrocola
TCTGAATTAATAATCATGAGTATGGTAATTTGTTTATGTATATCTAGTAAAATCGATGAAGACACTTCAGGTCTGAATATGTCTCCTGCTTCAAGTTGTTCAGCTAATACCCCGAAAAGCATCCAGTCCATGAACAATGACCAATTGACGGTGCTCCAGGAGGAGCTATTTGATAACTGTATATTTTATTATCATAGAATTCTGGTTATAAATGACGGTATAGAAACGATTCAGGCGATCATTTTGTTAATCATTTACATAGAATCTAGTTGGATCACATCTCATGTGAGTTATATGCTTATTTCTGTGGCTATCAGGTTTGCACAAGAGATTGGGTTACATCGACAAGAATCATATGCTAATTTATCAGCTGAAGAATGTGAGACGAGAAAAATGATATGGTGGTGCTGCTACTGCTTTGACATGGAAATTTGTTTTAGAAGCGGGAAACCTCCACTTATAAATGGACTAGATATTAGCATTAATTCTGAAAAAGATCTTTTCTTTGCTGCTGACATAGAGAGTTTATCCAACCATAGTAAGAATGAAGATCTAAAATATCTAGATCATAGGAAAAGGTCGAAGGCACAAATGCAATATTATTTCTTGTTGTTGACAAGAATTAGATCGAAAAGTTACAACAGTCTTTTCGTTGCGTCAGCCCAAACAGAATCGTTTGAAAATTTACTGTTAACGTTGGAATCGCTAAATATGGAAATATTAAAACTCGGAGACTCAATGGAGTCACTAATGAGACCAAGATTCTATAATGACCCAGAATTTCATAATATATATCGACAATTCGAAGCCCCAAACATGAAGGATATTTTAGTTGTGAACTTCATGTATTTTTCACATTTAATGGTTATAAACAGAATCCCATTTTTGATTGGAATACCAGATAGCAACGACACTTGTGAAAAAGGTCTTTCATTCCGAAATCTATTTCTTGACAGTGCTAGAACAATCCTTATTATAGCTAAAAACATGCCACGTGAAAATATCGGCCTTTCTTTCTACAACTGGCTTGTTTTTTTCCCTTCTGCTGCATTCATGTGTTTACTGGCAGCTTGTATTAACCATCCTACGGCGACAGGGACGTATAATGATGTAAAAGTATTAATTGATAGTTCCATGAATTTTTTCTCAATTAAGAAAACTTGGCCAGTGGAAGGATTTAGCAGATTCAAGGTATATCAGTCTAAAGAAGCGTTGGTTGATTTAATTGTTAAAATATTATTAAAAATTGTGATAAGGGTCTTTGAGACTAAGACAGGCATACAGATTTTAGCGAACAATGAATTGTTGAGAGAGCATTTAGAAAGCACTGAAAGACAATTTCCTGATATATTTAAAGAAAATAGAGATTTTAGTTCACAGTTTGCTTCAGTATTGAATGATGGGTCATCATTTGGAACTCAAGGCTTTATTAAAGTTGGTGGAGGTTCTCCGTTCACTTCGGTTAAATCTTTTAATATGAGTCCTAGCTCCTCATCATCACATGAAGGTAATGCTTCCTTCCACCGCCAGAATAATCATGGAGTAGGACGTAATGGAAATCAAAGTTACGAATTCTCAAATAATATGAGCCCAAATTTATCTAATACTTTAAACTTGAATTCTAATACAAGCGATAATTTTATGAATGATGAACTACTTTCAGATTATATTAATGATGATGGCCTCTCGTCAATTATAAATTCCCAGATGAATAATCTACCTAATTTCTTCTTTGATAATAATTTGGGTATATAATGCGTGAGACAGAATGTACAATTAACTGTGTATGCTAATAGAATATTTATAATTAAAAGCTATTGAATATATGTATAAATTTGGAAATATTAAAAATAAAAAGCTTATACTAGCGGAATATATCATTGAGATTACATTCAATGGTTTGTTAAATGCTCAATACCTACATAATAAACATGAATAAGTTTGTAATATTAAAACAACATTAATTATTTAATTATCTGGTACGAATTACACCAGCAGCTATTAACATATTAATCTTCTTACTAACCTCAGGATTTCTCATGTGGTCCTGTAAAGCAGCAGGATTTTCTCTTGCTTGCCCTAAAATACCTTGCATAACTGGGTCTTGTAAAATACCAACAATTTCAGGATCCCTTGAAACTCTTTCCATAGTTTGTTCTGGTGTTTCACCTTCGAGGGCTTGAAATCTTTGTGACAGAGCCTTGTTAAATAATTGGTCAATTTCAGAAACATTCTTACCTTCACCAACTTCTAAATCCTTTTCTCTAGCAATATTTAACGTCTCCATAACTTGGGAATATTCTCTCATAGCCAATTGTGCATTAGCCTTTCTAATATAAGCTCTGATAAATGACGGATCCTTTTCAATAGCTTTGTTACAATCTTGAACTGCATCAGGGAACGACATTAATTTCGCTAACGCCGCAGCTCTGTTAGAATAACCTCTTGCATCTTCAGGAGCTCTCTTAACCATTTCAGTATATGCTTTTACCGCGTTAGGCCAATCACTTTTAGTGAAGTATTCCTTACCTTGTAATCTAGCTTCTTCAGCTTTTTCTGGGTCAACATAGCTCAATGCTTCTTGAGTCTTTATTTCTCTTTGTGTAGCTCTTAATTTATTCAAAATATCAGGAGTTCTATGTTCGGTCAATGATTTATCAAAGTACTTAACAGCAGACTGTAAATCGTTCTTTTTCAAGTAGGTATTTCCTAATCTTGCAAAAGACTTAGAGATAAGCTTATAATCTGCTCTTACCTCTCTACCTTGTTCAATAGCAGTTTCACATGTTTTAATGGCAGCATCATAATCACCCTTTTCATATTCTGCAGCAGCACGATTGTTCAAGTAAGTAATATCATTATGTAATTCCCAAGCCTTATTGTATTGTTCAATTGCTTCATCGAATTTTTTCAATTTGTATAACTTGTTACCTTCCGCTTTTGCGGCATCAGCATCGGCCTTAGACGAAGACGAAACCTCAGCATCTTCCATTTCAACATCTTTTGGTTCAGGAGCAGACTCTTTCTTTGGTTCAGACTTTGGTTCTTGTTTTGGTTCGGATTTTGGGGCCGATTGAGAAGGTTGTTGTGGTGGTTCAGGAGCATCCATATCAATACCCATCAAGGTTGCCATGACGGTCATTAATCTTGGGTCACTCAAAAACTGGGTTGCGTTGGCTTGTGGATTGGTTTGCATGTTAACAACTTTTTGAACTAATTCTGGGTCCTTCATCAATTCACTAGTCTTTGGGTTATTCTTCAAGTTTGTGATCAAGTTAGGATCAGAGAACATAGCTCCTAATCCCATATCAGGTTGGGAGTTTCTAGCCCTCTCACTATCTTCAACACTCTTTAATCCATCCTTGGCCATGGTATTGTTCGAGTCTAATTCTAATGCCTTCTTATACGAAGTTTTAGCCTCATCTAAATTACCTAATCCGTGTTGGGCAGAGGCGACACGATTATACCCCTTAGCCCATGAATCGTTAACTTTGACACATTCTTCAGCATCTTCTAAAGCCTTTTTGAAATTCTTCAATGACGCATACGATGCTGACCTGTTGGAATACAAAACATGATTTGGTGTTGGTGATGCCTCAATGGCTTTTGTAAAATATTCAATAGCTTTGGTGAAATCCTTAGCTGCGAAGTATTGGTTACCTTGGGCTTTAAATTCTTCTGCTGACATTTCTTTAATTGTGGTTGTATTGGTTGTACAATTTCTTTTCAAGTAGATGTTCTTTTTTATATATTGTGGTGATAAATATTAAATTCTAGAAAATTCCACAAATTACACAGGGCTCGGTGAGAATAATTTATCGATTATTAAATGTAGAAGTAAGAAGACAAAATTATAAGAATAGATATAGAATGATGCAGGAAATTTGCTAGAGAATACTGAACGTATACCCAGCTAAATTGGTGTTGAATTAGAGGTTTTTGATATTAGACGTTATACTAGGTTATCGCAATACCGAACACTCGTCAACTATCTGTTCTACCAACTCCAAAGGATAGGCAGGACCATACCCATGACATCTTTCATTTCCCTTTAGACAATTCATTATCTCTAATATGTCCAAGTTTTCATATTTCTCGCTCTCTTGTGATTTTAACTGCAAGTAATCCCAAACTGCACCGACGGCCAATAGCTTTTTCCCTGGTACTTCGGGATTCTCATACACTTTGTTTATGGTATCGTTATTGACGTCGTGGCTTCCTGCTAATCCATATATGAAATCCCTTTGATTTTTGGGGAATATAACGTTCGTAGTATCATTAGATTTATTGACAAGGTTTTGCTCGGACGAAGATTTGTTCTTCAAGTATTCATTTTCTGTCAGTATTGAAAAATTCTGTTGTTTGACTAAATTCAATTGACTTAATAGACGTCGTTTCTCTTCTTCAGACTCCGCTAGCTTGCATTCTAGTTCTTTTAGTTTGGTTTCCTTCCGTTCACGGAAAGCTCTTTGCGCTGCCCTATTTTGGGCTTTTCTTTTCATTTGAAGCTCCTCCTCATTTAATTCTGAATCATCCTTGGCAATTAACATCGCATCTTGTTCGTTTAAAAGCTGCTTTTTTGACTTTGGTTTCTTCTTATCTTCTGAAACTGATACTGGCGAGAATATTCCGTTAACCTTAGAATTTAGGTGTGAGTTAACAATACCACTAGGAGACGAGCTCGTACTTATCGACTCGTTATTAGCATAGTTATATGTCCTAGAAATATCCTCATCTAACATATCTTCATTTGAAGAAGGGTATTGTCCATTATTCAAAATATCAACATTCTCCTGATTCAATTCTAATCTCATTCCCTCTCCCAAATAGTTATTATTACTTAGCGCTTGATCCCAATATGACGCATCCATGAGCGGTGACGCATTATTATATTCCATCTCTGTCTTGTTGTTGTAATATATTTTATCTAAACCAGATGATTAATTACTGAATAATACTTTTCTAGAAAATCAATGGCACATGATCTCAACATGCGATAGTTTTTTTCTATTACTGCCAATTTCTGATAACGGTGAAGTTGCAGAATATCAGACCAATGGGGTACGAAGAGGCCAGCTATACTCGGATGTACTAAATCAAATCATTTGGGTACATACTGGTATGAATTTAGGTAATTTGGATAAGAAAGAGTTGAAGTTACGTTGAATGCAAATTACATAGAACCAGAATTTGAATACTGAGTATAACGCATTATGAAATCTTGAGCAGGTCACTTCTTCCTTTTTATAAAATGTAAATGATGTTTCTATGTGTCTCATACTTTAGTGGAGTAGTAATAAATAAAGATGAGAATAATGTATATATTAATACATAATCAGCTGCTTTATTGTGTTGAATTTGTTCTAACTTTTTAACTATGTCATTTTGACACATGTATGCCAAATTCATCTTTTGAGATGAAAAGAGGGAGTATTTAAAACTTATAGAAGTGGTCCCTAATAATGAACCTATTAAAAATGATATTATCATTTGATTATGTGCGCCATATCTTTTATTTGTAAACAATTTTTTTAATATAGATGTTGAATTTTTACGTATGTTATAAGATGGATAGATCTTAAAAGGCCAAGAGTTTAGTATAGTAATATACCAATATAAAAATCTCAAATGTTGCGCCACTTATTACGTTCACTTGTCTGATTAATCAATAACGAATGCGTTGTTTGTTTAACTTACGGCAAACTAACGGCATATATATATAGTACGTTTCAGTTACTCTAGTTGTTAGTGACCCCTGGACAGTACAGAGCTCTAATCATTTCTTTCATCCGGATACATGTGGAATTATATATATCTATGCAGACAAACGTATATCCATGATCTAGCATTAGTTTCTGACAAACATTCTGTAAGGGAACTGGGTCTAAATAAGGTAATTCTTATAACTAACTCTTAATATACTATGTAGATTCTATTAATTTAAATTTGACTTAACTTATAGAATGACAACTAACTAATTACTCTCTATTTAGGTAATAATTCTCTTCATCTGTATTCGGAGATTTACTGGGATTCTTCTACGTATTTATAGTTTTTTAATCGTGGTTGTAATTACAACATGTTGCAAAGCTTTTGTATATATATAAGCATATATGTATAAGCATGTTCTCTTACACATTCTAATAATGCGGATTTAGCTCAGTTGGGAGAGCGTCAGACTGAAGTCAACTTCAGTCCAGTTAATCTGAAGGTCCTGTGTTCGATCCACAGAATTCGCAATTTTTTTTTTGACATCTATCGAAATTATAGTGGTTATGGAAAATCCGTCATGATAACCATTATAGCTGGAAAATAGAGGAATTTGCAAATATTTTTGGTTGATGAGTGTTCTTTTAGAAACAACTGAAGGAAATATAGTCATTGACTTGTTTATTGACCAACAGCCGTTAGCATGCTATAATTTCCTTAAACTATGCAAGTTGAACTATTATTTCTTTACACCATTTTATAATTTACACAAGGACTTAATAGTGAGTAGTGGAGACCCAGATTATCCAGAAAACATAGATGGTAATGCAATTAACAGTTTTGGAGATGTAAGTGTTAATGACACGGCAGTGAAGCAGAATAAGTATTTACATATACCCAGCACACAGCACGAATATGCCGATAATAGTATTGGATTAGTGTCGTTCGTTACTAAAAATGGTACAAATGGAAAAGATCTAGTAATTGGTTCACAGTTCACAATCAGTCTTACAGAAAATACAGATAATTTGAAGTCATTCAACCAGGTATATTTTGGTAAAGTGGTAGAGGGATTTCAGGTATTGGAGAAGATCAATTTGTCGGTAGTTGAGAACTTAGAAACAAGGAGATTATTGAAGGATATACGGATTACTCATACTCACAATATTTATGATCCATTTCCAGATCCTAAGTTCATGCATAAGAAAAAATCGACGGAGTTGCCGTCAGATACACAGATTGCAAATATGAGGATTCCTGGTTTGGTTTCGGAAGAAACGTTAGAAGATAGTTCGACATACCTGGCGTTAGCATTGGAGTTAATGAATGATTTGCCCCATTATCAAATTAAACCTTCGCCAAGAACATTATTTGTTGCAAAACTAAATCCTATAACTACATCGGAATCGTTAAGTATCATATTTAACAGGTTTGGCAAAGTGATTAATTGCAATGTGGTGGGGGATCAGAAAACAAACAAAAGTTTATGTTATGGGTTTGTCGAGTTCGAAGACAAACAGCAAGCAGATCGGGCTTATAGTAAATTAAAGGATGGCTGCATAATTGATGGTAGGAACGTCGTAATAGACTTCTCGCAATCGGTGAAGAATATGAAACTACGGAGATAACGTAAAAATACTAATAATAATGATTCTTTTATAAATCCTAAATACTAACCATAAAAATAAGTGAATATCCGAAGATAACAAATTTAAAGAAGAAATAAATCATGAAATTGATCATTAAAAATTGTGTCAAAGTTGCTCCAACTAACCAACAAATTCATCTTCATCCCTCTTCTCACTAAGACTTAGACTTAATCTTTTTGCTCATCACATTCCTTAGAAATGTGACCAGACTTACCACAGTTGTAACAAGTCTTGGAGGTGAATTCACCACCCGATGCGGAGTTACAATCCTTGGAAATGTGACCAGTCTTACCACATGCATAACACTTAACAACACCAGCTTGACAGTCTCTGGCATAATGGTTTGGTCCACCACACTTGTAACAAGTAGTGGCTGGTTTTTGGAATTTACTGCTTGCAGGCTTTTTAGCCGCTTCATTGCCCGCCTCGGTACAGCTCTTAGAAATGTGTCCAAATTGTCCACAGTTGTAACACTTAGCACCTTGTGATTGTGTTGGACAGTCACTTTGAACGTGTCCTAAATCACCACATGAGTAACATTGCTTTTGAGTAGCTTGTTTTGGAGCTGGGCAGTCATTAGATTCATGTCCCGGTTGGCGACAGTTATAACATAACCTTTGTTCTTGTTGACAATTATCAGCTAAATGTCCAACTTCACCACACTTGTAACAACTTCTTGGGAAAACAGCAGCCATCTTTCTTTTCCTACGTATCTACTTTTTAGATTATTATCTAGTATATTAAGTACTTAATTAATCGATATAATTAACCGATTTGTGTTAACCGAAAATTTTTTGCTGGAAAAAATTCAGCGTTACCCGCAAATTAATATATTCCTTTATATATAGCATCACCTGTAAGGCATGTCTTCTTCATTTCAGAAACATCGTGGACTCTAATTATGTCAGTATTCTGTTGAATACAGGCCATGATCGATGCAGCCGTACTTATAACTCTTTCAGATGCGACTGGCTCGTTGCATATAGTACCTAAAAACTTTTTTCTAGAAGGACCTAAAAGAGTACTTAAACCATTAAAACTAACGTAGGAATGATTAATATGGTTATCATCATCTCTTTTGTTTAACAACATGGAATAATTCTTAAATGCAGAGGCATGCTTGATAACGTTGATATTTTGGGATACGTTCTTAGCGAAACCGATGCCAGGATCCAATACCACTTGCCATTTCTTAACACCTTTATTGAATGCTTTGAGAATTTGTAAACCGAGTTCTCTAGAAACACCGTTGATTAAGTTCTCCACATCAGGCTTTGGAAGGGAAATATGATGCCCAGTGACCGGATCAGTCAAATACTCGATTATATCTTCATTTGTATTTGATTCGTAGGTTGTTAGCTTTGACATGGTTTGTGGGGTACCCCTCGTATGATTCATGATATATGGACATCCATATTTTGCAACCACATCGAACATGCAATCGTCGTAGAGACCCATCGAAATATCATTGATAATGTCAGCACCAGCTAATAGGCATTCTTCGGCGATTTTGGCTCTATATGTGTCAATTGATATCACACATTGCGATAATGCATTATTAGTAGACAGTCTAATTGCTTTGACCACAGGTAATAAACGATCAAGCTCTTCTTGCACGGAAGGCTCGATACTTCCGGGCCTGGTAGAAACACCACCGATATCTAAGATATCAGCACCTTCTTCTATTAATTGGTTCGCGTTTTCAAGGATCTCATTGATAGATTTATGGTAATTCTTTCCCGCATCGCTAAAAGAATCAGGGGTCATATTGAGAATGCCCATAATTAGTGTCTTACGTTTATTTTCAACATGATCAAATTTCAAAGGATTACTTGCATCTGGCAATCGCGGAATTGGTACAATTTGTAACAAATTAGAAGATTCTTGAATCAGTTCGTTTGTCTCACTAGTGAATAATTGACGTGAGTGGTTATGGAGTGGTTCAGCGCTAACAGGATGTAATACATCCGGACCAAATAATTCACATAACGGTTGTAAGACAAAGGTTCTTTCCAACATAGATTTATGCGGAATTATTAAATCATCAGTGTTTAAAATAATATCATCGATTAATAGGATGTCAAGATCTATAGTCCTTGGACCATTTTCAAATTCTTTGACTCTTTTTACATGATCGTATTCAATTTGTTTTAATGCCTTGAGTAATTCATGTGGTGTCTTATCCTTGAATGAAACTTTAATTGCACCATTATAAAAATCTGGTTGATCTTTAAAATACATTGGCTTTGAAATATACAATGATGAAGTGGCTAATAATTTAATGCCATAAGACGACAATAATTGCAATGCATCGTTAATGTTTGAAAGCTGGTTTTCCTGATTAGATCCAATTGCAATATAAGCAATATGTTCCTCATGCTTATCAAATTTAGAGTCTTCAACAGAAGTTGGTAAATTATAATTAGGTGCCGAATTAACACTAGTTCCAATATCGGTAATTGGATCAACATCTTTAAATGAAGCTTTAGACATGTTGGACGAAACTCCTACACCATCAGTGAAAGTAATTGCATTAGGCTTTGTAACAGTGGCAGAAACATTTTGAACCCCATCACCATGATTTTGCATCACTAATTGACCAATCTTCATAACCAAAGCTTCTACTGTTTTAAAATTAGAAGACTCAACGTAAAGTGTTAGTTCATCGATAATCTTATGGATTGATATGTTAGCATTTTTTTCCAATTTTATCGAAATGTTAATATCTACGATCTGTCTCTGCAACCTTTCAAACGTAAAAACACCAATGACGGTTAATAACTTTAATCCATAAACATTTATTTCATCGGGTGATTCAATATCTTCAATTCTTGATCTACATATTTTGTACTCAATACTATCAGTCCGTATCTCTGATTTATTACTCTTAATGGAAACAACAGCTTGATGCCCTCCTCCCTTTTTCTCATCTAGTACAATTTCTCCAACTGACTCAGCAATACTTCCTAAGGATTTGAAATTTCTATGTTCATTTGCTTTCATATATTCGGCAATGTTCCTTGATATGACTGCGTAATTTAATGAATACTTAAGGTTGTCAGTAACGGAAGCCTGATGAAAATCAGTATTCAATGATACAGATATTGTGATCGGTTGCGGTGTCGGCCTATTCCAGGCATCCTTACCAGTAATGGCTATGGAAGCTAAATTATTTATGAAAACCGTATCTTGTAGCATATATCTTGAAGTATGAAATGAACGTTTTGCTGCCGGAAAAATAACCGACTTTAATTTATTGAATTGCAACAGTATGGTTATAAAATGTAATACAATACCAACGGGTTATATTCCGTATGTTAAGAATTGATTTTGTTTAGGAAAATTGTAACGGCCCTGACAAATTTTTTATATGGGAAGTCGGACTGAAGAGGTCGGTTTAATCTTATCAACAATAAAGATAAATTCTATAAAGCACACACATACATATACATATATATATTATAAAATACAGTTGTTGTCTTTGTATTTCTATTTCAAAGGTTTACGAAAATGCAGTTCTTCAATCATCTTCGTCACTACTAGTGCCGAGAAATTGGTCTAATATGTCAGTTTTTGACTGTTTTGTATCATTAATGTCAGGTTGACTTTCATTTACCATGGACTTAGTTTTAATTTCGTTATCACTATGCTCATCAATTTCCAGGCTATTTGTATCATCCAATGTAATACCTTTCATGAATTCTTTGGATTCGTCGTTTAAGAGCTCACCAATATTTAAATCGTCAATTAATTCTGTTGAATCCGAAATCACAGTACCATATTCTGAACTTTCTTTGACGATTTTCTCTGCTTCAGAGACGGTACAATCAAAATCATGCATGACGAATCGTATAATAATCTCATTTGCTAAAACAAATGTAGAGAAGCCACTGATTGTCCAATATGATACTGTTTTATTCCTATTTGCAGCATTCTGCAAATCTTTCTTATGTCGACTTAAAATAATTGATGCAATAAACAGTTGCCTCTTAAAGCCGTAGTAGCCACCAAAAAATTCTTGCCAGTTTATATTCCATTTTTCTTTATGGGTCATTGTCTCATGGTTAGATGATTCAGATATTGATTTCGCCATATCATAGAAGATTGATGTATCAAGCTTGCCCTTTAATATTTGAGGTATAATGTACAAATGCGCTTCTGTTCTAGTCAACAACGACTTTTTAGACGATATAGGTTTAGGATAGTCCTTATCTTTAAATTTCGATCGAACAGCTTCTATGCTCGCCTGTTTACGATTTTCCATAGTTGATAAGATGTTTCCCTTCATCATTTCAACTGCAAAATCATCATCGCTTAAGGCAAATTCTCCTTCGTTATTTCTAACCTTTTCCATATAATCTTCGTACTTGTTCGAGTTTGCTGCTATCAACCTATCTAATATTTGTACTTCTTTTTCATTATTATGCTCTTGGCTCTTCGCTGGACTACTGGACAATTGCTTCAAATTAATTAATTGTGTTTCTGTTTCACTATCAGAATTGTTAATATTCGGCATATTGATATTGGAATTAGGTGAATTATAATCAGGATCGTATTGATACCTTCTTTTATTAAAGGTATCTAAAATGTTGAAGTCAATATCTTTCTCATCATCATTACTTTGCTTTCGACCTATTTTGATAGGACTAGAACTAAATGATACTCGTGGTTTTTGCTGTTTCCTAGGTTTCTTTTTTACTAAATTATTCACAATTACAGGCTGAGATTTTCTCTTTCTTCCATTACTGGGGCCTGTACGACGTGAATTACTGAACAAGTCCGATCTGTCATGTAGATGAACTACAGATTCATTTTTTTTTGAGTTCGGCAAAGTTATTGACTTAGACTCTGGAGACCTGCTCTTACTATGACTTAGACTCAAATATTGTTTTGAAGCCGCCATTAATTAAGTATTTTTCATAGAGATTATTGTATCTTTTAATTAATTTTTTGATTCATACTACGCGATAATTTGACTTACTAATAAAAATTATTCTACGATAGAATAGTAAAATGAAAACTTATATTACATACATATGAAACTATTTAGTTTCCGTGAATAAAATCATTGAGGTTGGTTCATTCCTCCATTTTGAAAAAAATTTGCCAATTGTGCACTTAAATTTGGGTTACCACCACCTTGATTTAATGTGTTCATAAAATCATTTGCTTGAGGAAAGTTTCCTTGAGCAGGTTGAGCAGGTTGAGCGGGCTGAGCAGGCATTGAGAAACCTGGATTTGGGCTATTGGAGTTTCCAAACAAACCACTAAGTGGATTTACAGATGATTGAGTTAAAGTTGTGAAATCTGGTTGTGCACCATGAGACATGGATGCATTCTGTTGAGGAATTAATGTAGTTTTAACATAATCTTCATCAGGTTCACCTGGTTTATTAGATTTTGGACCATTTCTCGCAGAATTGGTAGGCATTTTCTTAGACATAGCTTTTGAAGATATACCAGTACCAATTTCAATATCGGGCTCATCGATGACCATACCACTCAGCAATGGCTGTCCACCAGTACCACCCCATTGTGCTTGAACAACCCAAGCCCTATCGGCATCGGTCAATCTTTGGATTGGAATAATTGAGATACCATGTTGATAATTGCAACAATCTCTTGGTCCAAACCCAACACCCCAACGAGTTCTTAACGGCAATGCATTATCTTTGTTAAATGAGGTAATAACCTGCTCAGCTTCTCTTCTTGAATACACCTTTACAAAAGCGTGCTTTCTTTCACTATTCAAAATAACGGATTGAACTTCTGCAAATGGTCTCAAAACCGATGCTAATTCCTTTTCATCCATATTTCTTGGAACACCTCCGATGAATAAAGTTCTTGATAATACCTTAAAGGATCCTTGTGGCAATGATTGATCAAATCCAACATTACGAGGACGGTAATGAGGGGTGCCTGGTAAATTCATCTCACCGTTCATTTCATTCGGAGCATTGAAGTTTGGAGGTCCACCAGGAATTTGAGGCATTGGCGACTGTTGAGTTGGGAATTGCTGGGGTATCTGTTGCTGGAATGGTTGTTGGAATTGTTGTCTTGGTGGTGATCTATCTCTTCTGTTGTTCTGTCCAAAACGGTTTGGTGATCTTGATCT
The DNA here is from genome assembly GCA_900006135.1 of Debaryomyces tyrocola. Taxonomy (NCBI): domain Eukaryota; kingdom Fungi; phylum Ascomycota; class Pichiomycetes; order Serinales; family Debaryomycetaceae; genus Debaryomyces; species Debaryomyces tyrocola. Next base: position 421,935 of record LN874555.1, read on the forward strand.
GTTTCTTCTAGAATAACTAGTAACATTATCATCATTACGACCGCGTCTACCAGTGCCATAGTCTGGTTGTCCAGTTTGTCTTGGTTGTTGTTGAGGGATTGCAGGAAGAGAAGCACTGCCATTTTGCATTTGTTGCAACATATTGAAAATATATTGTTCATTTGGCGCAGATTGCGCCGCTTGAGGAGCATTATTCTGTTGAGGAGCGGCACCATTACTACCCGCCATAGCTGAAAGTTGGGATAAAATATCATTAGCATTATTTCCAGATGGCTGTTGTGGTTGTGGAGGTTGTTGAGTTGGAACAGCGGAGGCAGTAGTAGGCGTAGAGCTATTCGAATTAGACTTCTTTGCCAACGATGCTAAAGCCAGCAAGATACTACCAGAATCGTTTGAATTACTCTCAGGTTGTTTCGCTGGTTCAATATTATTACCGGGAGGAGAGCCAGGAGGAGTGGTGGAGCTGAAATGCTTCGACCTGATCTTATTGATAATCTCTGGTTTGAACGTTTCAGCTCTTTCCCAAATATCTACTAATTTACCAATTTTAATTGACTGGGACTTACTTACCAGTAATTCCATCGCATCGTCAATAAGCGGTTCGACTAATTCGCTTATCTTGTAAACAGCCGATGCATACGTTCCTTCTGGAGCCAGCGAGGTGATTTCCTGATTCTGCTTCTTCGCTTCCTCAATAAAGATTCTCACGATCGAATCAACCACGTATAACGTCCCCAATTTGTGCGACGATGGTGCAGCTTTACAGTTAGAATATAAAATGGTTATCAACTTCGACTCCTCCGATACATTCTTCACTGCAAGGTCGGTCAACTTCTTTATACGCGATCCTGACACACCAGGAGCCTTCAATGTTGGCAACTCCTTCAATATAGTCTCAAATTGTTCCACTGCTGACATATTACTATAATTCTATGTTTCTTTACGATACTATCGACTAGCACTAATTCTATTACCAAAGATACGGTTTTTAGGATCCCAGGTATACTTTTACGAGTAGGGAGTAACTATTATTAATTTAATTTCTTGGTTTCTTACGCTAGAGTAATCAATCCAATCAACACAATTTAGTATTACAATAAAAAATTTTTGGGTGACACTAACTAAGAACTGGAAAAGAAAGCTGTTTAAAATACAGATTTACTATTCTTTTTTACTATCTTTTTAATACGTATTTTATATTTCACAACGAGTTTATTACTCGATTCTTCTAATAATGTTTAGTAGTTGAAACTTAGGAACAATAAATTTTTGAGTATGATGGCAACAGCGCAAGGTCGTCTCTTTTTATACTCCTGACGCCGGCGGTACAAAACAGATATTACCCGGATAGCCTTCATTTGGAGGTTTTGCGCCAGTATTACAAATTCTCAGCCGGACTTAGATATACGCGTAAGTGAAAAATTCTAACCTCATAGAATAAAGATCATATATATGTCCCATATATATCACGTTAGCCATAGTTATAGAGTCATTACGTTTCCAGATGCTTAGCAGGTCAATCATTAGAGCATACTCTACACAAGCTAGCTCGTCCTTAATTTCGTCCACGCTACTTTTATCGAGACAACCAGTTATAACTGCTGATTTGCCAGAGTTTGAGAATCAGTACTACAAATACCAAAATGAGTTATGGAAGAGATTAATGTGGACATTTCCAAAGTGGTTCTACTATAGAGAGGGAACATTGTCTGAACAGAACTACCGAGAATTAAACAAAAACCCAACTTTCAACAACCCAAATATCGAATTTCCAAGCGGTAGGCCAGAAATTAGACATCAAAGAGACAGAAGATTCAAACAGGAAATCGAGTTACCTAAGACATATAAGGAAGCAAAAGAAGGCGAGGAGGACGATTTTGAAGTGACGCCTGCCGACGACTTATCGCGTAAGATTGTTCCTAATTCTAGAGTCACCGATGCCGACAAAAGCGGCGATTTGACCAGCTTGGAAAGAAAGTTGAGTCGTACATTGTATTTAGTCATCAATAAGGAAGATAAGTGGATATTGCCAAACTTTAGTGAAGGGGAATCTGAAAAGTTGACACCATTACATAAATTGGCTGAGGAAGGGTTATACAAGATGGGGGGAGACAAAATCAATTACTTCAACGTTTCAAACAAGCCGTGTCATTTATATAAGAACGACAACGCAAAGGAATACTTCATAAAGTCTCACATCTTATCTGGTAAGTTTGAGCCACAAGAACCAGCATTGAAATACATGTGGTTAACAAAAGGTGAGTTAAGCTCATATTTAAATAAAGATTACTATAAGGATATTAAGCATTTATTAAATGATGTTTAATATGTAACTTAAGTCATACATGTACATAGAAATAGTTTATATACATTAATCACTGTATTACGATACACTTTGTACCTATGTAATGTAGGGATGACTTACATATCTTTCTTACCTTTGATTGCCTTTTCTGCAGCCCAGACTGATCTATCTAATACAGTACCGACCATCAAAACTCCGGCAACTGAACTGATCACACCTAAGATAAACCCAGACCATGTCTTAGCATATTGTTCCTTGTTGATAATTTTCAAAGGAGAAATTTCGAAATGGAAAAATACACCAGGTAATCCACCTCTTGCATGTAATGTATGTTTATGGTCTTCGTCCTTACCACCTCTTAAAGGTCTGTGATGGGAAATCACAGAGAATTGATTGGTATCCAAAGGTAAGGACGCATCTATAAATTCGAATCTTGTAGCAACAACCTTTAAATAATAAGATGCAACATGATATTTTTCATCAAATACCAATTGATGGTTATCTAATGGATGAGTAGTTTGTTGCAAGTTATTATCGTGCGGATCAGAGCCAAAGGAAAAATGATTTATAACGTGGTCAAAATTAAACTTGTCTTCATACTTTTCGAATAAAGACAAATCATGAATATGCCTTCCGGGTGCAGTAGATGAAGATCCTGGGGCAAAGTGTAAATTACCAGATATTCTGTTAATTTGCGCCGTACCTTTAACTCTACAACCTTCGTTATTGTTGATTCTTTCGGTCAATCTGGAAACATAACCTTCATTTTCACATTGTTCAATATCCTTACCATCGTAGAATGCCCACATTTTCTCTGCATAAGCTAATTTCACAGTTTCACAGCTATTACAACAGTATTCATTGTTATCTTGCGGTAATGCACCATAACATGGACCACATTTCCCATCAGCACCCACTCCTTTGGCCATTTCCTCCAATGATAAGTCGTTACTTAACACTGGTGCTTCATCAAGAGTTTCGTGATTGGATCCTTTGAGAATTCTGTACTTTTGGAAACCAGATTTTAAAATGTCCAACTGAAGATCTCCACTAATGTCAAGAATATCCAATGTTAATACATCACATGGCATATTAGGGAATGAAATATCTAGATTTATATCTAATTTTGTATTGATATCACGATCAACCACCAATTCTGGCCTGGTAATAATCAGAGTATAATCTTTGTATTCATTACGAATCAAAAACATAACTATGAAAATACACACCAAAGTAATAATCCCCCCGGAAGCAGTCTTGATCTTTGCATCTTCCACAGTTTTTGCAAACACGTCTATAGATATCAACTTAGGTCTGGAAGACATGTTGGAATGGTGATATTATTGGCAGAAAGAACTCAAAGTCAAATTGACTAATCTACGTGGCCGTTGAAAATTTATTCGAGCGACATTTGAAATTTTATCTCCATCAAAAACACTATACAGATAAAATTTGATTACGATCCAAGTACGATCGAGATGAGCTTGTCAAGTAATAAAACGTTCTTTAAGAACTTTATTCCTGTTGTGATAAAGGATTCGCCAATTTCAGGTGGTTCTGGGTCAGAGATCATACACATATCCATTAACTTGACTGGTACAAGATTGGTTAACTCGAGGACCGATAGATCTATAAGGATATGGAAGTGTACTCCGGAAAGACTAATTGATCCGGTAATAATAGAACATCCACATCTTAAGGCAGTAGAGCGTGTCGCTTGGAATCCCAAGACTGAGTTTTCATTTGCGACGGTTGGTAGAGACGACTTAGTAAAGATTTGGAGATGCACAGGATCTTTGGAGAAGGAATTAACAATTGCTAAAAATGGAAATACAAATGGGTCAGGTACTGAAACAGTATGTCAGGTAGTGGCATACTCCAATGATGGCGAGATACTTACTGTTGTTGACAGAGATTCAACGGTTCTCTTGTACTCTGTATCGAACAACTACTCCAAACTTCACGAATTCAAGTTGAACGACCATATTTACGACATCCTGTGGTTCCATCACGGGCACTCCTTTTTCATGTGTGCATTGCATGACGGATCTGTGCCTATATATAAGGTAACGGACGTCATACTGGATGCCAATGGATCTGCAGAGGCCAATGGATCTGCAGACACCAACGATTCGAATTCCATCACAGTTGAGCTCAAACACAAATTGCTGGGCCACAGATCGTCTGCGACATGCGTAGTAGTCGATCCTAGAGGTAAGTACTGTGCGGTGGGCTCTAATGAAGGGGTGGTATCGCTCTGGAACACTTCGTCCATGCTCATCTCAAAGGTGCTCACCAATACTGATGAAGCTATCGCGAATATCGACATTAGTCGTGATGGTACATATGTAGCTGTGGCATACGATAGCGGAGAAAATATAAAGATCTTTGACTACGATACTACAGAACAAGTGTTCGAGATCCCCAATAGTAACAGCGGAAACCTAGCCTTATCGCATGTGGCCTGGTTCCCTTCTAAAACCGCTTTTGTGCATACCAGTGATAAAGGTAGAGCAATGACATTAATGAAGAAACCTGGTAAATAATCTCTATATCTAACTTTTGCATTCCCGCTGCACAATTGAACGTTCTTTTCACTTATTTATATTTATGTCATGTTACTAATTCTTTGATATCAATAATTGGCCATCGCAAAAAGTTATCCAACAAGTCATTCGATAAACCATTCGACGTATTGCATTATAATAAGAAAATCCTAGGTCAGTCGTCGAGTCTCCTATTTTACTGGAATGTCTATTCTAGAGACGATTATGATGAAATAATAAATGGTGGTAAGAAATCATACTGAAAAATGTACTACTTGAACGAAATTTTTTTAATTCAGCCACCCCTACAATGTATCTCCTGTACTATGCCTAGTCAAACTTACTATAGTCATTAGCCCTACTTATTATACACGGTTAAAACTTGTCTTTGTTCTCTAAACGAAGTATATCGTGCGAAGCGATCAAAAAAAAATACCTTCAAAATATCTTTATAGAAAAAAACAAATATACATTTACTTTAGAAACAGTCATTGACGGGCAATATAGATACATAACTATTGGTGAAATAATCGAAAATTGTTCTAAACAGACATTAAGGATGGATGCGAATACACAGGCACCAAGGCCACAGTTTCGGTCAATATCAACAACATCAAATCTTTCATTAAGCTCATCCTCGAGCAGTATCACAAGAGTAGCACTGGGACCAATACAAGCGATGGGAAATAGTTTTAATAGGGCGCCAAATAGCGAAGATAGTCTATATTACCAGAGTTTGCGCTTGAAACAGCGATTGGAGTCGATTGAGGAGATGAAGCCATTTTTAGCGGCAGCATTCGAGGTGGCCGAGCAGAGTGCAGAGCAGCAGGCTTTGGCATTATCACAACAATTACAAGAAGATGTTAGGTCTAGTGGAGACAATGAGTTCAGGGCATCTATGGGATCGGGTGGGTTTTCAATACACTCTGACACGTCTTCGATGACTTCAGTGGGGACCAACAGTAGTCCCGGAAATGCTAATAATAATATCTTCACATTCACAGCAGGGGTGCTACCTGCGAATATTGGAGTGGATCCAGCAACACATTTGTGGAAGATGTTTCAACAGGGATCGTCGTTGTGTGCATTATTCAACTGCGTGGTGTCGGACTACTCGATACCAATTGTTGGCAGTGACGATCTCAGAGTGTGTAAGAAGTCTGTATATGACTTTTTGATAGCCGTGAAGATGCATTTAAGCTTTGAAGATGATTCAATGTTCACCATATCCGATGTATTCCTGGATAACACCCATGACCTTTTAAAAGTATTAAAAGTAGTGAATAAATTGGTGTCATTAAAGACCTCTAAGAACCCAGTAAACTTTGAGGTGGATCAGTTAGCAATAGGTGAGCTTACCATAAGCGATGATCGATCAAAGGTGTTAAAGGAGATGATAGAAACTGAAAGGAAATACGTCCAGGACTTGGAATTGTTACTTGCGTACAGAAATGACTTACAGAGTGCTGAGCTTGTCTCGAGTGAACAGATACATATACTTTTTCCCAATTTAAACGAGATTATAGATTTTCAAAGAAGATTTTTAAATGGATTGGAATGCAACGTAAATATCCCACATAAATACCAGAGAATTGGGTCAATCTTTATACATGCTGCAGGCGGCCCGTTCCGTGCTTATGAGCCGTGGACAATTGGTCAAATTTCGGCCATTGACCTCATAAACAAGGAACTGATAAATTTGAAGAAGTCATCTACATTATTGGACCCGGGATTTGAATTACAATCTTATATTATAAAGCCAATTCAAAGATTATGTAAATACCCCTTATTATTGAAGGAATTGATTAAAAACTCGCCTAAATCAATGTCTGATAGTAGCAGCTCCCATTCTGCTGCGTATAATGAATTGATATTGGCAAATTCCGCTGTAAAAGAAGTAGCCAATCAAGTCAACGAAGCTCAAAGAAGATCTGAAAATGTTGGTTACTTACAAAGTTTAATTGAAAGGGTAAACAACTGGAGAGGTTTTAATTTAAGGGACCAGGGTGAACTACTTCATCATGGCGTGGTGGGTGTTAAAGATGCAGAAAACGAAAAGGAATATTTCGCTTACTTATTTGAAAAGATAATATTTTTCTTCATTGATGGTTCAAATATCTCAAAAGATAAAGAAGGTAAAAAGAAAAGAGATATTTTGTCTTCCAGAAAGAAATCTCAATCATCATCAACAACAAATCTCTTGGATACATTGAATCACGCTAAGGATAAATCTTTGCTAGAATTAAAGGGTAGAGTGTACATCCTGGAAATTTATAATATTTCAATATCGAATTCTCAAGGATACACACTAGTTATTTCATGGTCTGGTAAGAAGGAAAGCGGGTCATTCACTTTAAGATATAGAACGGAAGAATTAAGGAATCAATGGGAGAAATGCTTAAGAACTTTGAAGACGAACGAAATGAATAATCAGATTCATAGAAAATTACGCGATTCACATGGATCATTGTTAACTAATGATTCTTCAGGATACGATGGTAGTTATGGTCACAATTCTCATGATGGGTATTCATCCAGATCCTCAAATGGCTCCACCTATCAACGTCATCATTCGTCGTCATCCACATTCAGTATGATGAGACAATCCAGATCAAAGTCTTCCTCCGACCATCAAAATGCCCGTACCTCTTCATCTTCATTATCCAACTCTGCAAATAATGCAATGCCTGATAAGAACGAATATTCATTCCTGTCTGCCTCTTCTGGTTCTTCCATGGTCGCAATTAAACTAGTTTATAATAAGATCGAAATTCAAGATATATTACTTGTTTCCACTGCCATCCAGTTTAACGATTTGCATCTGAAAATATCTTCCAAAATTGCTGCCAGCAATGAGGTCAATGATGATATCCTTGTCAATAAATTGAAGTACAAGGACGAGGATGGCGATTTTGTGATCATGGACTCTAATGATGACTGGACTTTAGCCATGGATACTTTGGATGAACTTAACGAAAATAACGAGAGTGATGAGCGTATTATAACAATATGGGCATCGTGAAATGCTTACATGAACTTTTGCACTGTATGAAGTGGTATACAGATTAGACTACAAGCTATATGTATGATTCGAGCAGATCTAAAGTCATTTCTTAATTTATATTTATTAATTATTATATTGCCTAGTTATTCCAGATAATAATTCATGTCTAATACCTGTAAGTTTTAGTTGAACAGCTAATCAGTAGTTTTTGTTAATCGCTTAACAATCTTTCAAATTTGATTCGTCAAAATTTTTATCGTAAATTCATCGCACTGTCTACCTAGTCGATGATTCATTAATGCAAATTTATCTTATTCAATACGAATTGTTAGAGTATACAACAGATATTTAGTAAGATCTTGTTTATAATGTTGAAGACTAAGAATTGTTTAGCTTTACGTCATTTCGTAAAGAAAAATAATATAGTGAGACACTTTTCCACTAGATCTTTGTTAGTTCCATTAAAACCAACTACGCATAGATTACAGACGATTCGTAAATTCTCCAATACCACCAGGATAAGGAATGAAACCGAGGAACAATTAAACCACAATAACGAAATACCGTTCGAACAGTTATCGGAAGAAGAACAAGCAACATTGAAAGATGAAAGAGCAGCAGATTCAGTTGATGTTTGTATTGTTGGAGGGGGACCGGCTGGCTTAGTTACTGCCATTAAATTAAAGTTGCTTGATAATGAACATGGTACAGGTGAGCTAAGAGTTGTAGTTTTGGAGAAGGCTGGTGATTTCGGTGCACATATTGTTAGTGGTGCAGTTATAGAACCCAAGGCATTAAAAGAATTATTTCCAGATAGCGAATTTTTGAAAGAAGATGGATCAGGAATTCCATTACCAGATGATTTAGTTACCATGGTAGAAAGTGATGCAATGAAATACTTGACCAAGGAATATGCGTATCCAATGCCTGAACCACCTCAGTTAATCAACCATGGCAAGAACTATATTGTATCATTGAATAATGTGGTCAAGTTTCTAGCTGAAAAAGCTGAAGAGTTGGGTGTTGAATTATACCCTGGAATTTCCGTAAGTGAGGTCATCTATAATGAAAAAGGTGATGCGATCAAGGGTGTGGCTACAAAAGATATGGGAATTTCAAAAACTGGAGCTCCTAAGGATTCATTTGAAAGAGGTATGGAATTTCACTCTAGAATGACCGTCCTTGGTGAAGGTTGTCATGGTTCGTTAACAAAGGAAGTAATCTCCAAATTTAATTTAAGAGAAAATAGTGAACCTCAAACCTATGGCTTAGGAATTAAGGAAGTCTGGGAAGTCAAGCCAGAGAATTTCGAAAAAGGTGCAGTAGCGCATACTTTAGGTTATCCATTATCATCAGATGTTTATGGAGGCGGATTTATGTACCATTTTGGTGATGGATTAGTTACCGTAGGTTTGGTTGTTGGATTGGATTATGCCAATCCTTATATCTCACCATATCAAGAATTTCAGAAAATGAAATTACATCCATTTTACTCAAACGTATTAGAAGGTGGAAAATGTATATCATATGCAGCTAGAGCCCTTAACGAAGGTGGATTGCAATCTGTTCCACAATTATATTTCCCAGGTGGAATTTTAGTTGGTTGCTCAGCAGGTTTTGTTAACGTACCAAAGATTAAAGGTACACATACTGCCATGAAATCAGGTATTCTAGCTGCAGATACCATTTTCAATGAAATAAAATCTTTGGATCCTGTTGAAGAAGGAACATTAGATGACGCTGAACCAATAGTATTAAAATCATATGAAGAAGCATACGAAAACTCGTGGGTCTACGATGAATTAAATGAAGTTCGTAATGTCCGTCCTTCATTTAACGGCCCATTAGGATTCTTAGGTGGCTTAATTCATTCGGGTCTTTCAACTATGTTTACAAGGGGACATGAACCATGGACTCTAAGTCATCATTCTACTGATGCTGCGGCCACAAAGGATGCATCTAACTTTGAACCCATTGAGTACCCTAAGCCTGACGGTAAAATAACTTTTGATCTCTTAACTTCAGTATCAAGAACGGGCACTTACCATGACGATGATGAACAATGTCACTTGAGGATTCCAAATCAGGATTACCGTAAACATGCAAGCATTTCTTATCCAAAATTTAAGGGTGTGGAGCAAAGGTTTTGCCCTGCAGGGGTCTATGAGTATACTGAAGATGAAAATGAGCCATTAGGTGTAAAATTCCAAATCAACGGTCAAAATTGTATTCATTGCAAAACTTGCGATATCAAAGTTCCAGCCCAAGATATAAATTGGACTGTACCTGAAGGTGGTGGAGGTCCAAAATATTATATGACGTAACTTGTCGTATAACAATAATATTTAATAGATGTGCAATAGCTACCAATACTGTAAAATAGTCTACGAATCCAAAATAACTTAAATAGTTTATATTATACAAATAGAGATGTCATGACAAAAACAAAAACAATAAAATAATACTAAGTACTATCAAACACATTTCTTGAAAAATAGTCATAAGCCGTTAAGAATAGTTTTTTAATATACACACAGGATTAAACATGGTATACTACTTCCAGTAATAACCAATAATTCCCACAATTAATACAATAAAATAAATCAAACCACGATGATTTGTGCCTGTTTTTAATATCTTTAAATAAGGAAAACCTTAAACCATGAAATTTTTTTCCGATTTTAAATATATTACCTGAATGTTTTTCATATCTTTTTTTAGATTTTTAAACAATTTTTAAGAACTAGAGAAGTTAAGGAACACGAGAGTAATGAAAACGCCTGAAAATAATTGACCAAAAAAAAAAAAATAACAATCAAGTGAAAAATTTATCCAAATCTGATAAACTAATCTCCTCGGGGGTACCAATATCCTGAGTTAAAAATCCTGATCTCACAACGTTCAACCACTTTTTATTAGAAGGACAACCCACATTTGTATTGACTGATGAGCTCGCACTAGACTTCAATGAAGACTCAGATGATTGCGATGATGGTGCTGAAATTGCTTTAAAAGCGGCTGCATGCAAAGCAGCAGCAGCAGCAGCAGCATTAGCATTATGCGAACTAGGAGTTCTTGGGGCCCTAGGGGCAGCCGCAGCGGCAGTCAAAATCTTTGGTTTCTTATTTGACGACAAGTAAGACAAAGATTTAGATCGCTTACCATTTTTCTTGAATGAGTCGATGTACATATCATTCATTTCTAAATTTATATCATTTTCTTCATCATCATCCTCAATATCATTGAAAACCTCGAATTCTTCAAACTCTAAGTCGGATTCTTGTTGATTATTAGACATGATCTTCTTAGATTCACCATTAGTTTCAGTTAATGAAGCTGTTACTGGTGCAGAAGAATATGGGACAACCAAGTTCGATTTATCTAAGGCATTTTCTAAGAAGGTATTCTTTGTAACCCCTAAATCAAACATTGTTTGCCTTCTTGGCTTCAAAAGGTTGGCTTGTTTGTCAGCTTCTAATGAACTTGGCTCATCAATTCTAGATGAAGAAGGACTTTCACTTTGATTATGTTGCTGCTTCTGAACTTCCATGACATTCTTAACATGCAAATGGAAATCCTCAGTTAAAAGTCCTCTATAAACATACACCATTCTTTTAGGTGATGCATCAGCCCAATCTCTAGATAAGGCATATTTAAGACTTGAATCACCCTTTTCGACTCTTTTAACATAAGCATTCAATTTAGCACTCACAAGGTTAGAAGTTTTCGTTGACAAATTAGCCATGTCTGGATGTTGTTCAACTAAGATATCACAAATTTGTTTAACGGTCATTCCGCTTCCTTCAGGATCTTTCTCGTATAATATCACGAAAATTGCATACAACACGTCGTCCTCTAAGGAAGGATCATCTTTTTGACTAGGTTTCGGTTTCTCGCCTGTAACAGGAATTGTGGTTGAGATACCTGTTGCAATGGGTGCCCTACTGGTATTCTTAGGTTTTTTCAAAGCATTAATATTTGAACCAGAAGAATTGATTGACGGAGATGAACCTCTTGAGCTGTTCGAAGTAATGGATGTAGTTGAAGATGGTGCAATTGTTGTTGCATTTAATTTCCTATACGAGTCTGAATTCATCAAAGAATCAGGTGAAATGCTTCTCAGGGTAGGCGACAACTCAACGGGGCTTAAACTCTTCTCTGGGGTCAATGGCTTAATATCACTCTCAGAAAGCTTCCCTTTCAAGTCATCCATTGACGGCTTAAAGCCTTGAGTCATATCATTGTCCGATGAACTTGTCGACGCCGATGAATTTAAGCTCAATGTCTTGGGGTTGAAAGCCGGGGATGCGGGAGTTGAAGTAACTGGAAATCCAAGAGGTCTTCTATCTGCCAAAGCCATGTCTCTTCTGTAAGTTTTGTATCACTTGTAAATTTATAAATACTTGCAAAATATGGATTTAAACAAGTAAAGTTATTGGAAACAATGGTTCATATAATTTGAAGGATGGAATATTTATAAATTTTTAATTATAATGTAATTGCTAAAACCAAATTCTTAGTTTTACCGGTATGACAAAAACCTTTTGATGGAAGGGTAATAAGTTATAAAAATAATTAAATATTATAAACTAATCCCTGTAATAACACTGATAATCTTGATTTCTGCCTTGTATTAAAACAAAAATCTGGTAAAAAAAATGTTAAAAACGAAAGAAAAAGAAAAAGAAAAAAAAAAGGTCTATAATAAACATTAATATCAATTATCCTTATAAAAAAAACGTTCAACTATATTACTTATAGTGTTTTCTTTGTAGTTGGCCCCAAATATACTAGATAAATCCAAGATTTCTATTTTCACTTTTTTTTTCAACCCCTTATTAACAAAGTCAAAACAAAAAATCCTGGCACTTAAAAGTATACATTTACCTCGTAATAACCAAATAGTAATCATACATTTTCTTTCGATAGATCTATGTATCTTTTTCTTAACCTATTGTAGAAGAAGTATTAATGGTTCTTATTAAACAGGGATTGCTTAAATTTTCAGATGTAATTTTCAGATGTCGCAAAGTGAAAATTTACTCTCCAAACAGCAGTCACGATAACAGTTCTTTTCTTTTCATTCATTCTTCGTTCAGGCACACTCTGTCTATCTACGGTCTACTTGACAGTGGGGTCATCTACATCCCTTTTATGGTGCCTCTGTCGTGCTTTTTGCTCCCGTGGTATTTTCTAATTCATCTTGTATGTTTCTAAAGTTGACACGAACACAGATCTCGTAGGGCCGGAACCGCTCCCATAAGAATCTTTGCCGGCACTATCAATATTGAATCATAATTACCCTAACTCTACAAACTACTAGTAATACTCATGGGGATCATCCTGAGATCTCATATCACCTAAAATATTACTCCTATGGCAATATCAACGCTGTGTTCCAGTGCCATCTGATAAATATTGCAACCATTTTAGGCGCGCAAAAGAACTTTTCCAGGTGCCGATAAGAAATAAGCTACATAAACATAGATAAGTACATAAACCGTGCTTAAAATAGTTCAATTACGTGCAAACTTCCATCAGGAGTAAAAACATATCCCGGAGTTCATACCGATACCGAGAATTCATATGCGATTAGCTCCATCTATTCCTGTTTCACTAGTATCTGTATGGATGTGTAGATCACTAAACACAGTCGTGTAAGTACCAAATCATAGCAATTACGTTGCAACAAATGTGAATTAAATATCGCGATAAAAATAAGTCACAGTATTATCATATGACATAAGAGGGCTGAAACCCGTATTCGTATATTTGCACCTAAAATAAAATAGAGGTGCATATTGTTTGGGGTAATTGACACATAGCGGGAATATCAACCGACGGCTGGCGGTTAAATTTGACGACGGAACACAAAACCAAACACGGCTAAAAAGGTTCAATTTGCAGCTTAATATGCTAAATTAGGGTATATTAATTCAGGCTATGTCAAGGTAACAGGTACCAGTATGCGACCACATACATTCCACAAATATCAGAAAGTGGATGCGAACAATTAGAGTAACGTACAAAGAATCGGCTATTGTATTCATTTGGAAGAACGACTAATCTAAAATTACGGAACCTTTGATAGCCAAATCTATGGCTTTTTTAGACTTTTCGAAATCATCATGCCAATACGAGTCCTGGTAGACACTAGACAATGAGTCGCCGGATGGGGGTATGAACCAGTAGTTTAAAGCAATGTGTACGTTGTCCTTGTTTTCGGCTACAGTGCTGCTGCCAAAACTTGATACTTCGTGGAACCACCCAGTAGGCAAGTATAGCATTTCGCCCGGTTTCAACCATACGGTCAATCTAGGGGTGTCCAAAAACCCTGGAAAGTGTGTGTTACTGAATTTAATAAGCTCAAGGCGTTCATGTGCGTTCAATTCGTCGAGGTGCAATAGTACAGGTGGAATGTGAGAGAAACTAGGGGGGTTTATCGGCTTATGGTCAAATTCTGATTCCTGCTTATTGATGATAGTTAATAGTTCCTTTCTCGCTTCTGGATCTACGCCTTTATGGCCTAATTGCCATTTGGCGATTTCATGCACCATGGCACCATCTTCTCTGACGTGACTCCATGTTGGTGCACTTTCGTCTCTGTGGTAGTCTATGACCCCTGAATTGTAAACTTTATATATAGTGCCAACAGTAGACAACTTATCTGCATCATACGGGCAAAATAATGTAAATCGCTTGGATCCAGAAATCAAGATGTAGAGGTTATCTGCATGGTCATGATGCAAACCGGACGAACTTCCAAGTCCAGGAATATACTTGCTGGAGAGGTCACAAAGATTCAGTGGTTTCTGACTTGGTGTAGAGTATCCCATCCATATATTCATCTGCTGTGGAATCAACATGGATAATAACGATGGGGTGTGAGGTAGCTTGTTGTACATGTTTGTCAAAGGAGGCTGAAATAGTTGACGAATCCGTTCCCGTATTTCCTCTTCTTCCATCTCGTCGTCTGAATCCTCAAAATCATCTTGCAAATTGCTCATATCTATCGGTCCAAAAGAGGAATCAGATTCCGAGCCGTCCTCCTGTTGAAAGAGTGGTTCTCCTTCATCTCCATCATGCTCGTCTTCTCCGTCTTCTCCGTCGTCCTCCTCATTATCTCCGAACTCCTTTTCTTCCTCCTCAATCTCCTCTTCAGATTCTTCATCAGAGTCGTCACTACCGTGCGAATCGTCGGCATTGCTATCGTCCTCGTATTGAGTCGTCAAATAGTAATCAGCCTCGCCTTTATCAAACTTTTCCACCAATTCGCCCAATCCCATGCTGACTCGCTCGAGATTGCTTCCGAACCCTCCTTTATATCTCTTTTCCACCTTCAACTTACCATTGTATCCCAATAACCCCACCAAATTATCGATATGGAAATCATTAATATTAATTTCGTTGATACAATTTGTAAATTTAACTGGTTTTCTAGGTTTGACATATCTTTCATAAAATTCGTCCTGATTTAAACTTTCTACTTCAATCTGTTCTATGAGCTCATCATCTTTACTTATCCTATAGTTCGTATACTCATGTGTTACACTGTGGTTGTGTTTGGTCTTCTTAATTCCCATAGCCTATACCTGCTTCTTATTGTGCTTTTTAACTTTTTTGCTATTATATTAATTCTTACTATTGTGCATTTGCCCAGGTATAATTTCTGTACAAGCGATGATATTCATCAAAAAATTATGCTCTCGCACGAAAAATATGTTCAACGGAATATTCCTATTACAGACTAATGTGATTAGGGGACCTTGAACAAGAAAAGCAGTAACCGGGATTGCTTGTCGAATCTTAATTTCTACCCGTTTAGAGTAAATCGGCATTCTATTATATATCAATGTCGCACATGGTATGTTGCATAATGCGAAGTTTAATTTCACCTCCTTTCGCTAAATTAGAAAACCTTTCGTCCAGTTTATAGGACATTTTAAATGTCGATGAAAATGGTCCAGACTGACATTCAGAAATTCATTCAGCCGTAGTTTATTCCAATAATAGTGATACATTTGCCAGGGTGTCTGCATTTTCAGGGAACAAGGGATTGGAGAAAGGTGGCATTTATTGAAATAAACTTGTTCACATGGATGCCGTATTATATAATCTGCATAGATACCAGATCCCGATATGAAGAATTTACATAGATAACAAAGAACCAATAATTATTAGCGTTCGGACAGTTGAACGAGACAATAATAGTGCATCAAAGAATTATATAGGTAGATACAGTGTTAAATTATTATATGAAAAATATATTGATTGGAAGAAAATGAATATGAAATCTAATAATGAAATGATGATAATGAGATGATAATGCAATTTAAGAGATGTAGAAAGCTGGCTTTCTTGCCCTTAATTTTTTATTTGGAGATTCCACGGAAGTGTCATCGATTGATCTCTTTCTGGTATGGAAAAAGCTGGCTGTAGTTGTAGTAGTAGGCATATGCAATGGAGGATGAATATCCACCGGAGACCTGACAGGAAACGAGTCAAAAGGCATGTTTTCCGGCGAAGCTTTTGGCGATGGAAGCAATTCGCTGGTAGTGGAAGAAATGGAATGGTTGTACGAGTGGGTGTTAGTGGGAACTTGAGCAGGTGAGTGCGGTGGAAGTTGAATTCTGGGGGATATGTTATTGGAAACAGGCGTCCTTGGGAAGTTAGCGTAACATGCATTTTGGGACGACTGTTCATGGATTTGAAACTTCGGGGTGATTGGTGTGATGTTGGCGTTTTGATCGTTGACGTAATGTATCATAATCTTCATTAATTTGAGAGATGATCCAGTTTCACTAAAGTACTTTAGTTTCAACGAAGGAGGTGGACATTTCAATATCTTCAATAAATTCTTGTAAAATGAGTTGAATGATGGGAGATCAAGGAGGGAGTCTTGGTCCAAGTAGGAATTGAGGTGTTTCAAGACACCCTCCAACTTGATAGGAACGTTACAAATAAGCAAACTAGTCAATAGTCCTCCCAATGCTATTTGTGATGAGCTATTGTTGAAATAGATGTTTGGGTAAAACTGAATCAATTCACAGATGTACACGGCCATGGTCTTGACATTATTCTTGCTGGCAGGAGACGAATCGACAAACTTAGTCGAGTCCAAAATGTTGATGTAGATCTCAATAAACTGGTCGAATGTAGGGTTGCTAATCAACCAGTTCAATGACTTCAACACATGGTTCTCCATTTCCAAAAAGAGCTTCTTGTCATAGCAGTTACAGCACATCTTGCACAAGTCGAACAACGACGGTATCTTGAACTTGGCATCCAAATTCTTGCAACTGATCCAGAGACTTGTCAATCCCAACAATTGGTAATGCTGCTTCTTCACAATCCGGGTGGAGCAGTATCTGTCAATTAAATTCACCGTAAGTGGAAATGTCGACAACGACAAATTCAACTTACTGATCACGTCCATCAAAAAGTCTAGCAATAATGGCCTCATTTTTAAATTGATTTCTGGTTGTTGTTGTATCAACGATAAACTGGGGGCAGTGGTATTTTGAATCGAACTTAAGTGGTATAGAATATCTACCTGATATTCATCTATATTTAATCGTTGTTCCATAGTGGCTGTATGTAACAGACAGAGATTATTATGTTTTTTAAATGTAAGATGTATCAAAAACTTTGATGAAACGAATGAATGTAGTACAATTAAACTGAATTAATCATAGAGACGTATAAAGAATTAAAGATGTCGTTACAATCACTACACTTCATCAAATTAAAGTTTTATGATATATATGTCCTTTTATATATATTCAAGTTGTCCATCTGGTCTACCTCTGCAACCAGGATTTTCTGATACGCTCCTATTTTTCACCTTGTTGCTTTTATACACACCTCACATTTAACTTTATTCATCACAATGTCGTTGGGATAATGTATATCGACTATTAGCATAATTCTGAGAGAGGCGAACATTTCATGCAAACCCCTGTAAAAGCAATAGACATTGAGAGAAAATAACCTAAGGTTTACAATAACACCACGCAACCATGGTTGTATCGTGGAAACTAGACTTGTTGGTTGATCATTACTACGAGCAAATAATGTCGTGAAGTTTATCTCGGTTATCCCACCAAGAAATAAATTTATGACGGGTCGAAGGTGGCCATGCATGTATGCTAGTAACACCACCAACAACTGTGGGCGGGAAGGTACGAGTGCGATGGTAGAAACATTACACCTCCTTGAGGAAGGGAAGTAGAAGCCCTATATGCACTACCAACTTATGCCGTCGTGTGAATGGTACGGAGGTTCGCCTGTGGCATGAGATCGGTGTTACTCTGGCATACAGTTTCAGGACTTTCATTTCTTTTTCAAAGGTTCTGATTACATAATCAGTCAAATAGGATTTTTTTTTATTTTTCACTTTCAAGGTAGTATAATACGGGCATAGGATATAGAACCGTACGTTCCCGCATATAGGATTGCAAGTGCCAGGGCGACAAAGAAAAGACAGAATCTACCTACGACGTTAACAGTAGTATTACGAGTGCAATGAATGATTTTGAAGCCACAGCTACAGAGTCCCGGGATGAGATGATACAAAGACATAAAGCTGAACAGAAGGACTTGGTGGCCACCATCACGGGAATGAAGAAACAGGCAAGCAAGAAAACGAGGAAAGGCGTGATGAGCAAGTGCAACGAGCTCCAGGAGAGTTTAAATCAAAAGCACAAGATAGAGTTGAACGAGCTTGACGGAAGCGTAAAAGAAGATGCGGAGGACGAAATAAGACCCGAAGACTTGCTCGCGCAAATGGAATCCACCACGATTCACGATGCTAACAATGCTGAGGAGAAGAAACTGTCCGCCCAACCGACTGCTACGGACGCACCACAACCAAAAAGAAACAGACAGAAAGAACGGTTAGCCAAACGAAATGCTAAAATTGAGCAGATGAGGGATGAAGCCCGAAAAGAGTCGGAGAACGATGTCGACTACCGAAAAATCGAACAGGAGTCGATGCAACATATAATTGAACGGGGTAATTTAGCGGTTTACGAAATTAAGCCCGATGGGCATTGCTTGTTCGCTTCGATCCAAGACCAGTTGATCCGCAGACACTCCAATGAAGTGTCAATCCAGCAATTACGAGAAACTGCTGCTCGCTACATGGAGACCCACCCCGATGATTTCATCCCATTCTTATTTGACGAAGCAACAAATTCCTTACGAGATCTTACGGACTACACCAAAGAACTAACCACCACGGCTATGTGGGGTTCGGACATGGAGATAATGGCATTAGCTAACGAGTTCGACTGTCCCATCACAGTTTTGATGGCCGGCGGTGCTCCTATTACCATCAACCCAGAAGGTGCAAATCCGGAGTTAAAATTAGCGTTTTATAAGCACTCTTTTGGATTGGGCGAACACTACAATTCCTTAAGAGACATTTAAGCGTATAGGGTATAATTATAGACATTTTAGTAGATTACGTAAGTCATAATCCTGATGTAATTAAACGTTAAATTCATGTATGATCCTCGTATTTATGCATTATGAGACATAATAATCTTTCCGGATCTATCCGATATTGCAATGCCGACCAATAGAACAGCCGGGAGAATTTGTAGCAAACAATAACCATTGAGATCGTAATAGTAGTGCCGTTCTACTATTCACCAGAATAGGAATTGTTCCAGGGACCGTTGACAACGAGGACTGATATACACTATTGTTCCTCGTTTCGCAGGTCGTCTGGGCAGCGTATAGCAAGCCTACTTAATATGTATTATGCTTTTCAAACAATGTTGCTTACATCAATTGAATTTGTAAGATGTGTTATATTGACGATTACAGTTGTGTCTCTGGTCCCTGACAAGTATGGGTGTCTTACTTCTACTTAAATTATTGTCAAAACTCGACAACAAGTACACTATAGGGGATACTAACAACGTTCTATTACCGCTCAAAACGCGCGAAGGACATTTTCAAAGGATGAGCTTTCCGAATACTCTGCCACCATGTTAGATACCGCGGTTACCAAGTCTATGGCTCTGCCTCAAAATAATCCGTTGTCTAATTCCAACCCCAAACGTAAACGTGAATTGAAATATATATGTCTCTTTTAAGAATATAGGTCGCTTAAATGCTCATGAGATATTTTCACCTCTCTTGCATATCACCGCTAATTCTCTTCGAATTTGCCCAAATCTGGTCACTGTCACTTAGGAATTTCCTTTCGCGGATAAATTGAATTTAACCTATATAGATAAAGTCGGGTGAGAGTTTTAAGAATGTCGCTCATGCAAGCAGCTCCCCACCAACACCTCTACTTTCAGGACTTCCTTATACGAAAATAGATCTCTGATTGTTCTTTTAATGGAAGACAATAGGGTTCTATGTATTGTTCCATTGGCAAATCCCCATCTGGTGGATAATTATTTCAGCGGCTTAACATCTATCGAAAGAGAACGGCACGGTGTAACATGAATTAAAGAGCCATAATTCACTAATAGCGGGGTCATGTAGGTTGTGCTTATTCGAAAGGTGGCCCAAGGCATCAAGCATTTCAATAGTCGATGCAAGAATACTTTACCTTTGTACAATAGATATAACAATAAAACAATTTGCCATATAATGTCGACTTATAACAGCCTAATTGTTGTCAGGGAAGTTAAGGGCATGCTGAGCCCAACGGCATTTACGATTAAATCCTTATTTTACAGGACGGCAACCGTATCCCAAGCAAAGATATTTGGGTGGTGTGGTTACAAAATGGTGGTAGGATAATTTTTGTATTTTTCACGTGATTGATGATGTAGTTTTTTTTTTTTTTTTTTTTTTTTTTTATCCGAATGATTAAATTCTTCTAGATGACTATATATATATATCACAAGAATATTAAATATGGGTTGGTTTTGGGCTGATAAACACGTAGATAAACAGGGAGCCAAATGTCCTGTTGATCATAAGTCATTCAAAAAACAAGATGTTCCGGAAAGTGCATGTCCAATAAAACACTCTCCTTTAGTAAGCGAATGTCCTATCACGGATAACGATGAAGTCTTGAACCCTCTTAATAACATGCCAATGGCCATTTCATCAGAAAGGGCACCGGGTCAGAAGATATCCTTATCTACAGAGAGAACCATCTCTTCTATCCCCCGAGGCGAGCTGGATGACCAGGGGCTCTGGGAATACCCATCGCCGCAACAAATGTTGAATGCAATGTTAAAAAAAGGTAAAGGTCAGGGTATCCCTGAAGATGCAGTCGAGTCGATGGTAGATGTCCATAACTTCTTGAATGAAGGAGCTTGGCAGCAAATCCTAGAATGGGAACAAAAATATACCGAAAGGACGAAAATAGAGCCAAGATTGTTAAGATTTACTGGCAGACCGCATGATTTATCTCCTAGGGCGTCGATGTATCTCTGGTTGGGAAAGATCTTTCCCGATACTTTCAATACTCAACCACCATTCGACAGACATGACTGGACTGTGTTAAGGTCTTTGGGAAGAACTCAAGGTTGGGAACAAGTCAGATATGTCATTGATTATTATGGTGCTCCAGATGATGAAGAAACAGGAATGCCCGCATTTATCTTGGATACAAGGCCAGCATTGGATAATCCAACGAATGCATATGACAGATTTACGCATTGGTCTAAACCTCTCTGGAAAAGAGCAATGGGTGATTTTGATGATTTGTAATGCGTAAACTACGGCTTTTGTACATTCTATTATTCGTGGATGCTGTTAACTGTGTATTTATATTAATTCCGAATATAAATAATTGTAAATATAAACTTTAACTATATACAAGTTGTATCTAATTGGCATTAATTAGACTTATTAATTTCAAGTAGCAAATTTGAAGGGAACTTATACTTATCAGTTAATGAGCGAAGAATTTTTGGTAATTCATATCCCAATTCGCCACTAGTTTTATCTGCCATCTCATTAATCAAAAATTGAATCTGTTCGGTTTTACCCTTCTTCAAGAAATGAGAGAGTAAGAAATAAAACGTATAATAATTTGGTTGGATCTTCAAGTTCAACTTAGATTGTTCCTTGAATCTCAAATAATAATTCAAAGCTAAATTTTCATGTTTGGCTAATAAAGATTTAATCATTAAATTCCAAATTCTGGCATCATTTCTCACTGCTTTGATGTATTTGTCAAAAATAGTTTCGGCATTACCGATTAATCCATAATCTAATTCACCCTTCATCATTGATGTCATAGTCTGAGGTGAAAGTTTATTCTTCTTGGAAATATGGTCGTATAAAACTCTTGCTGCGGCTAAATTAGTACCGTCTTTAACCAATCCATCAATCAAAGTAGCAAGAGTATATTCATTCATCTGAAGACCATTAACACCTGTATTTTTAAAGTTGGATAATAATTCCTGGATGTCTGGCGCAAAACCCTTTTCGCGATGCAATTTGAAGTATAAATCGATTACGATTGTATAGGTACCGACCTCATCAGGTATATTATATTGTTTCATAAACTGCAAAATACCATCAACAGCTTTATAATTCTTCGCCTTAGCATAATGATTAATAAAGGAATTCATTGCCGTTGTTGAAGGAACATAGTTTGATCCATTAGCCATTAATTCTTTCAATTTTTCCTCGGCCTCGGTAATTCTTTTATTTAACAAAAGTCCAATTAAAATATTATTATTGGCAGTATGAATAACTTTTAAGGAACCCTCACCGTCTGCACTATATTTATTCAAATACTCGTCGACTTTGTCAAATCTGTTCAAGTTTGCAAAACAGCCCACAATGATCGATAAGGTCTTAGGGGTTAATTCAGTGCCATTACCAATGATAGTTTCAACAGTCCTATCGATGTTATTCACAGTAGTGTCTCTTTGTTCTTTAGTCAATCCACGAATATAGCTAGGATGTCCCATTGATCTGATGACGAAGTCCCAAGAAGCTATACTTGGTTTTTCAATACCATTCTGAATCATTTGTTGGAAAACTTGGAAAACTTTAGAATGCACTTGACATTCATAGTAGCCGTTCATTAATCTAATTAACGTATTTTCATTTATTGGTTTATTGTTTTTGATTGAAGCATCTTGCATTTGTTCATACACCCTATTAAGTAAATTAGCATCGGAATGCATTATAGCATTGTTAATCTTGTTAATAATAATAGATCCGTTAGGGTCCAATGATTCTAGATTGAAAGCTTCCAACTTCTTCTCGAACAACTGAAAGTCTTTGCTCAATGACTTATTTAAACCTAATGACATAATAGATCTCTTAATTTGAAAGATTTCAGGTAATTCCTCTGTTTGCAACAATTTCAATGCATCCTTGAAATCATATTTAAGGTCTTGTAATAAGCACGATTGAACATATGCATAGTAGGCAAGATTCTTAATATCATGCTGATTGAAGCCATTTTCTCTTAAAACCCTGTACATCTTAAAAACGTACGGATTATTAGAAGTCTTCGAATATTCAATGAATTTTACCCAATAGTGCAAAACATTTTCATACATGACCTTTCTGTCTTCACCACTCTTTAATTCATGGACCATGGCCCTAGTGAAATGATACGCATGGGCAACATTATACGAAATGAAAATATCCAAGATTTCATTGCCTGACCTGTTGGTATTATAAGACGGATCTAAAGATTTATCTATAATTGAAGCTAAAATTGGCTGGAAAATAGAGAAAATGGTCTCATCACTAAGACCTTCTACCTGTTGAATTTCACGCAAATAGCTTAATCCCTCTTCCAAAATTTCAATAGATTCTGTTAAATCATTACTAGATGAGTTAACTGATGCACGAATCTGGCTACTAATGTCCCTCAATTTGTTATTTACAGGTTTGAACTTGGATGCCTTTCTTTTCCCTTGAAAAGGTTGTTTCTCATTCACGACTTTAACTTCATTATTTGTAGTTTGAACAGTTGATTGGAAACGACTTCCCACCAAAACTTGAGCTCTAGTCCTAAGAATGCTGGACCGAGGCAAGTTCTTATACACTAATTGTCTTAAGGGAATCATATCTCTACCTATTGTTTCCACAAGGTGCAAGAGTAATTTGAAATAGTACAATATTTTAATGGCCGACCTCGAATTTTTCAAGCGGTTGTGTATGCGAAAAAATTTTCTACTGGGCACTAAACAGTCTACAGTTAAAATAAATGATCTGGTTAGAATTTCTTGTATTAAACGTATATGATCTACTATATGCTAATAATATCCACCAGTGGATAAAACTATTTGTAATTGCCTTCAAAAAATCACTAAATTTTGTTAGTTGGTTGCACAAACGGCTAATTATCTCTTACGAGCTATATTTTAAAAATCAAGAAATTCCATAATTCTTTAAATCAGTTGTCTAAAAACGTCTTATCATGAAACAGATTAATCAATTGAGCTGGGTTTAAGATGGAGTCCTTCGGACTCGTTATCATCATAAAGAATTAAGTTTAATTTTTTGATCTCAAGCCACTAAAAGTAGCAATCAAGGTATTATACATACTTCTTAATACTTTAGGACTAATAATATAGAGAAACGAAACTTTGAATTATGTTTCAATTTAATATTAATATAAACTTAAGAAAAAGAACTTCAACTAAGAAAAAGTTTTTAAATAGGCATCAACCGCAAAGAACTCGAATAGTAAGTCCTGTATATAACATTACTATATATAATATAATATATACTTTCGCAAAATAATGTCTTCTAAGAATTGGTTTCGTGGTCTAGTTGGTTATGGCATCTGCTTAACACGCAGAACGTCCCCAGTTCGATCCTGGGCGAAATCATTTTTTTTTTCTTTCTTGATATTGCAACGTTTTGTAATCAATTATTATTAACTGCATTAATTCATATTTATTTTAGCTCACAGAAATATATAAATTTGATCTAAATACGAAAAGTTCATGCAAGAATCTAGTACTAAACATGTGGTTGAAGAGGATAATATAACAAATACTGGCGAAAATGAAAATAATGACATAACAGAGCCATTACTATTCTTTAATTATCATGAATTTTTAAGTGAGAATTACAAAGTTCACCCATCCTGTCGCCATCATTCTAAAGCAAAGTCTATAGTTGTGAATCATTTTCCTAACAATCATGTTCCAATCGATTCTTCTACGTATAGTGATACTAGGATAGTTAGAATCCCAAGAATTTTCAGCACGATAGGGCTATCTGATATCATCCCACAGTTTTCAAATTATACTCCTGGTGCCGAGCCGGCAGCCATAAATGATCAACAAGGATTCAATTTCAAACCTGTTGGTATATATGACAATAATTCGTTTGGTGAGACATCTGTTACGCCTTTAGTACCAGGTTATTTGACTGAGGAGGAATTCCATACTATAATAGGTAACATAAATAAATTTCTACACGAAGCATTCAACCCTTACAATATCTGGAATTTGTTTGACAGCATACTTGATCTCCTTAGTGCCAATTTTTATAATAAAATAATTAATAACTTCTTAGTGGAAAGTTATTCCAAACGTAAGTTACTCCAGCTAGAAATGTATATTGAAAATGATATCAATTTAGGCATGTTTGCCAGCAGACCTGGCTTAAAGATCCTTTCACCAAGGAAGAGTGGATACCTATCAGTATGTATCGATTATTAAAATCAGCATCAGAAGCATTATACTAACTATCTAGCTTGACATCCAAATTTTAAAACCTCAATGATGCAGAATGAAGATTACAACAAAAATACCTATTCAAACCATTAATGACTCTAATTGTATTTTACAATCATAAATAATAATTTCGAAATAACGTTAATACATAAATTTGTATATCCATTATGTACTACCTCATCACTAGTATGCGCACTAGATTATAACCATGAAATAAATGATAATTATTCTCCTTCGGAACTATATAATAAATATATGTTCAAGTATAAACCCAGAAGTATGAATGGTGTATTTGCAATTGAAAAGCCATCTGGTATAACATCGTCTAAATTTATAGGCGATATTCAGGCTCTTTTCACGAAATCAGAAATTTTTAAAAACGATCTAAACGAAGCGAAGACCAAAGCAGCCCAAGCATTAGGAACGGATAAAAAATGGACCAAAGAAAGAATTAACAAACGAGTTAAGTCTTTGAAGGTCAAAATTGGACATGGAGGTACTTTAGATCCAATGGCAAGTGGTGTGTTGGTTGTTGGTGTTGGATTAGGGACTAAAAAATTGCAATATTATCTTAGTGAATGCAATAAAACTTACGAGACGAAGGCATTATTGGGCATTTCGACAACTACTGGAGATGCAGAAGGCGAGATCATTACCAAAAATCAAGTAAGTCACGTAACTCAAGAAATGATAAAGGAGACTGCACCAAAATTTATTGGTGATCTTAAACAGACACCGCCCATTTTTTCGGCGTTGAAAATGAATGGTAAGCCATTATATGATTACGCAAGGGAAGGTATCCCATTACCAATGCCTATAAAGGTTAGACAAGTCAAGGTCTTCGATATAAAAGTGCATGATGAAGATTCATTGCGCACCGACCATGAGTTTCAAACATTGCAAAGTGAATTGGATGAACAAGGAAATCCAAAAGAGCATGAATTGTCGAATAATCCGACTTTGAATGATTCACCTTTGTATTTCTCGGAGCAATACTTGTCAAAGGCGGAGGCTGATGGCTTGTCTAAGGAAGTTGGTAAGCCTAGGTCGTTGGCTGATGATTCGCTTCCTGAAAAATTACCATTAATTCATTTAACTGCTGACGTCTCCTCTGGAACATACATCAGAAGTTTAATAAGCGATTATGGTAGGGCATTAGAGTCTTCGGCGTACATGGTCGAATTGATACGAGTAAAACAATCCGAATGGCAGTTAGGAAAAAATGTATTTAAAATATCAGATTTTGAAAATAGAGATGAAAGAATTTGGGGACCTGTTTTAAAAAAGGTCTTGGACAGTGATCACGATATAGATGTTCTGAAAGAATTGAATGATTTTTCTGAAAAAATTGCTCCCTTGCTTGAGCATGAACAAGAAGTTATAGAAAAATTTGGTGATGTTAACAAGCAAGATAAAGAGGTGCCTGTTACAGATGCTACAAATATAGAAAATACAAAGGCAACTGAGAAAGACGCAGAAATCCCAAAGAAAAGAACAATTGACGAAATAGAAAAATAAGTATATAAAATTTTATAATGTAAGGAATTTTTTTGTACAAATCGCAGTGAGCTCTTCAGCATACAATTTATGATTATTGGTCCCTACATTTTATAGGAATAGAAAAATAATGGGATTAATGAGTCCAAGTTTTAAATTATCGATAAGGCATTTTTCTGTCTGTCGTCCATTATCAAGGATTTATACGAAAACATCCATAAATCCAGACAATTTTCGTCTTTCACCACCAACCAAATTTGCTCCCAAATCATTACTTTTGTTATCTACGCCATCTTTGCTCACACAAGTGATAGAAGAGTCTATTCATTTGTATCAAGATAATGGAATACAAGTTATAGCTGCTGGAATAGATTGTAT
Source organism: Debaryomyces tyrocola (assembly GCA_900006135.1). Taxonomy (NCBI): domain Eukaryota; kingdom Fungi; phylum Ascomycota; class Pichiomycetes; order Serinales; family Debaryomycetaceae; genus Debaryomyces; species Debaryomyces tyrocola. Next base: position 449,304 of record LN874555.1, read on the forward strand.
GGTTCCCAATTCTCGTCGTCATGGAGTTTCTGAAATGTGGCTTGATAAATATATAGAAATCAATGATTCGGTCAGATTAGAAGAGAGAGACGATATAAACAACCAACCAAAGGAAAGGGATGGGGTACATGTAGTCAAGGCCAACAAAAACTGGAAAAATATTGATTCTAAGTTTTCAATCAACATACGTCCAGATTCGAAGATTGATTTGAAACTTGCAAATACAATTTTTTCGACTACCAATCTAGTGACATTATTTTATTTTCAACCAAGTCACTTGGGCGAACAAAGTAATTCAGGTCAGACATTATGTGATTTAAGAGTGACATTGCCTGCCGATTTGTTTAAGGAATCTCCAAAAATCGAATCAAAAGATAAGTGGACACCATTACGTGATTCAAACTCTGAGTCTTTAGTTATAACAAGCTGTACTGGTAACTTAGTGAAATTAATCAATAAAAAGTCTGCTGCTGGATTTTTGGAACAAAATGATCGCTTAATGAATATCGGTTCCAAAGACACCCAAGTATTTGTTAAAATATATAAAAAAGGTCTGGAAATTGCACAACGTTTTAAAGTAATTGCAGGAGGTGGTGAATGGGGAACTAAAGCGAATATACTTGCCATTTCACCTGAGGCTAAACTAGACGTGGGTGATAGAATTGAGTTCTTTATGTTGACTCCAGAAGATAGATTTTCTACTACAACCAAACTTGATGATGCCTCATTATCGAATAAGCTTACCTTTGAATGTTCTTATGAAGAAAGCTCCTATGGGCTTAACGATAACGACGACACAATTGTCATGGAAAATGTATTTGGCTGTGGATCAGAAAATGGGTTCATGTATAATAATATTCAACACGTATCTGCCGGCGAAGGAATATCCATATCATTATAGATCTTGTAAATAGTATTTAATACTACAAAAAACTATAAAATACTACAATACGATCAATGGGTAATATTTTGATTAATACTAACACCATTCTCTTCCGTTGCGCAACCTGAAAAAGTATGTTGCGCTTTATAAGTTTATGGGGTTAGATTTATTTCAACCTTTTTACTTCTATATTAATTGTAATCCAGATTTTCGCTATGATTAAATATATCAAAGGTGATCTATTTACTCATACCCCATCAAGCCGTTCAGCGATTTCAATCTTTGCCCACGCTTGCAATTGTCGTGGTTCATGGGGTGGAGGAATTGCTACAGTCTTTTACCGAAAATTCCCGTCGACCTACAAAATATATGCAGATTACTGTAACAAGCATGCCGACGACCCATCTAAGCTATTAGGGACAACCCTATTGATTCCTTCGAGTTCTAGTGATCCTGGTAATGAAAATGGACAAAGAATAGCTTATGTAGCATGTCTTTTTACCAGTGATTTTTACGGAAAGAAGAAGCTAAACCCCAGCGATATAGCTGCCAATACTGACTTATCGATGAAGGATTTGGACACTCAATTGGAACTGCTTAAGAAGGAAAAAGAAATCGAATCTACAGATCAGGGTGAGGTAGTTGTCAATATGCCAAAAATAAATGCTGGCCTTTTCGCTGTTCCATGGGAAAATACAGAAGATGTGTTAAATAAATTCAACAACCTCCACATCAATGTATACGTGGTAGATTAGGCGTTTCCCGACAATAGACATTTTTCTTGGAACTTCTCATCGCAGTTTTACCGGATGAAATTTTGTTTGGGGTATATATAAATAAATATGGTTTTAACAAATATATGGACGAATAGTATTACACTGAAGTAGATTATAGATGATATAAGGCATAGGTGAGTGATATGTCTAGTTTGTTTTCATTTGACGAGGAGAAACTCGCTAAGGATTTCAATGATACCATTATAGAAGACGAACTTGACCAGAATGAGCTAGATGCAAAACCTTTCGATGGTAATATACTTCAAGTACATACTGAAACAGCATTTCCAAGAAGAAAATCGTCGGTCTATAGAAGGTTATCCATTAAATCGGCAGTATCGGTAACGTCCCAGGATTTCATAATTCCAGCAAATTATGAATATTCAGATGAAGGAAACCCTGAATTAAATGTATCTAACCGTAGAAAAGTATTGAGTGATTTTACACCTATAAAAGTTTTGGGAAAGGGAGCATATGGGAAAGTTCATTTGGTACAGGATAGACATAACAACAAGCTATTTGCCCAAAAACAATTAAGGAAGCCAACTATTAATATACATGAAGAGCAAGGTGACATCCACACAAAACACGTCAATCGGACGATTTCCGAAAGGAAAATTCTAACTAATATCACGCATCATCCAAACATCGTGAAGTTATTCTATGCGTTGCAAGACTCAGACAAGTTTTATCTCATTTTAGAATATATTCCCGGAGGTGAGTTATTCCATCATTTGACGTCAAACAACTCGCTCGGGAATGTTTTCAAAGAAGAAGATGTTGCATTTTATGCAGCCCAGATGGCACTTGGCTTGAAGCACTTGCATGAGTTAGGGATTGTCTATAGGGATTTGAAACCAGAGAATTGCTTGTTAAATAGTGCTGGCCATTTAGTATTAACAGACTTTGGCCTCTCCAAAAGTATAGGAGAAGACTCCGAAAACAGCTGTAAGTCCATTATAGGCACTCCTGAATACATGGCTCCGGAGATTTTGAAAGGAGATGAATATGACTACCTGGTCGACTGGTGGTCTTTGGGTTGCGTCATATACGATATGATGACCGGCAAGCCACCATTCACCGGTAACTCCCATAAAGTCATCCAAGACAAAATCATTAAGAACAAGTTGAAAATGCCATTTTACTTTTCCATGGATGCGAAGGATCTTTTAAATAAATTATTGAACAAAAACCCTGCCAAGAGATTTCCTGTTGACGAAAAATGGTCCATATTTGAAAGCCATAGATTCTTCCGCAAACTCAACTGGAAATCGTTGAAAGCCCAGGACGATTCCTGCAATCCTCCCATTATTCCGGTCATTACAGATCCTATATTGGCTGAAAACTTTTCGGAAGAGTTTACAAGTATGGCTATTAGCGATTTTGGTGGAGATCAAGGTATAAACATACCTCATGATTCGGACTACAATATAAATTACTCATTCAAAGGTTTTAGTTACACTGCTAGTAATAGTTTCATAGATAGATTTTGTTAGTATATATGAACCATAAATATAAAACATACAACCACAAAGTATAGTCGTGTGTGGGCACAAATCTAAATGAACACCTCAAGATATGAAAGATCAACTTAGCCTTTAAGAAGGCAAACCTCAATATAAAAACTATAGAAGTACAATAATATTAGATACTGCAATGGATGAGACTTTAATTGCTACCATTAATAAGCTTCAGGATGCGTTAGCACCATTAGGTGGAGGATCTTCTTCACCAGTTGACTTACCTCAGATAACCGTCGTTGGTTCACAATCAAGTGGTAAGTCGTCTGTATTAGAAAATATCGTTGGAAGAGATTTCTTACCCAGAGGTACAGGTATTGTTACTAGAAGGCCTTTGGTTTTGCAGTTAATAAATAAGAGATCGTCGCCAAAACCATCGAAGGATTTATTGGAGATTCATACGACTACTGATAAAGGAGAGACGTCTGAAAACAACGCTGATGAATGGGGTGAATTCTTACATTTGCCAAATAAAAAGTTCTATAATTTTGAAGAAATTAGAGAGGAGATCGTTAGAGAAACCGACGCCAAAACTGGTAAGAACTTAGGTATTTCAGCGGTCCCAATTAATTTGAGGATTTATTCGCCCCATGTCTTGACTTTGACATTAGTGGATTTACCGGGTTTAACTAAGGTCCCAGTAGGTGACCAGCCAAAAGATATTGAAAGACAAATTAGAGAAATGCTTATGAAGTTTATTTCCAAGCCTAATGCTATTATATTGTCTGTCAATGCTGCTAATACTGATTTAGCTAACTCCGATGGATTAAAATTGGCAAGAGAAGTGGACCCAGAAGGTTCAAGAACTATCGGCGTTTTAACTAAGGTTGATTTGATGGATCAAGGTACTGATGTGATTGATATCTTGGCCGGTAGAGTCATTCCGTTAAGATTTGGTTACGTTCCTGTAATAAATAGAGGTCAAAAAGATATTGAAGGGAAGAAGACTATCAGGGATGCGCTACAGGATGAAAGTTCATTTTTTGAAAATCATCCATCCTATAAGGCAAAGGCTCATTACTGTGGTACACCATATTTGGCAAAGAAATTGAATGGTATCTTATTGCACCATATCAAGGGTACCTTGCCGGATATTAAGATGAGAATAGAACACTCTTTAAAGAAATATCAAAATGAATTAAGTTTATTAGGACCAGAGATGTCGGAATCCCCAACATCGATCGCTCTTAACATGATCACAAATTTCACCAAGGATTACAATGGTATTTTGAATGGTGAAGCCAGAGAATTAACGTCACAAGAATTGAGTGGTGGTGCTCGTATCTCTTTTGTGTTCCATGAAATTTATAAAAATGGTATTACTTCATTAGATCCATTTGACCAAATTAAAGATGCGGATATTAGAACTATCATGCACAATACTTCAGGTTCCGCTCCATCCTTGTTCGTTGGTACCCAAGCATTCGAAGTCCTCGTCAAGCAACAAATCCACAGAATGGAGGATCCATCAATTCGTTGTATTAATTTAATTTTCGATGAATTGGTCCGTATTTTATCTCAAATTATTTCCCAACCGCAATATTCGCGTTATCCATCATTAAAGGAGCAATTATCTCAACATTTCATTCAGTTATTACGAGAGGAATTAATCCCAACCAATAAGTTTGTGACCGACATAATTAAGTCGGAAGAGACTTACGTCAATACCGCTCATCCTGATTTATTAAAGGGTTCTCAAGCTATGGCCATAGTTGAAGAAAAATTCCATCCAAAACCACAAGTAGCAGTTGATCCTAAAACCGGTAAACCATTACCTCCATCTCAACAAAACCAAGCCCTGCCACAGCCAAAAGAAGAAGGAGCAAACGGATTCTTTGGTGGTTTTTTCTCTTCTAAGAACAAGAAAAGATTACAATCTATGGAAGCGCCTCCACCAGTCTTGAGAGCTACAGGAAGCATGACTGAAAGAGAAACTATGGAAACTGAAGTCATTAAGTTATTGATTTCATCCTATTTCAATATTGTGAAAAGAACGGTTGCCGATGTTGTTCCAAAGGCGATAATGTTGAAGTTGATTGAAAGATCGAAGGAAGAAATTCAAAAGGAATTATTGGAGAAGTTATACAATTCCCCTGACTTAGCTGATTTAGTTAAAGAAAATGAATTAACGGTTCAAAAGAGAAAGGAATGTTTGAAGATGGTTGATGTGTTGAAAAATGCTAGTGAGATTGTTTCAAGTGTTTAAATTAGCTGATTTAATAGTTTAGAGTTTATTTCTATTTCAATATATATAGTTTTGTCTAATGTTATAAAATGTAAAAAATCCGTTATGTTGTAGTGACACAAACATGTACTCTAAGATTTTAATTTTTGCGTCATGAGACTGAAAATTTTCCAGTATAAACTCATACAGCAACAGTTATCACTAATTGTATTATCAATTTGTTCTAACAATCAACAGATATTGCATATTTCAAAGACTGAACTTACTATTAAGAATATTTATATTAATAATTTAATTAAGCAATACTAAAAAAAAACTCCACTTATCGTTTTAGCAACTTTGAATAACTGATTCAAAGTTTCCAATTGATCTTATTTCCACAATATATTTAATTAAATTATAGCTGGGTTGATTAAATCAAGATCCAACGAAGATTAATTTATTGTGCATAGCTTTCGATTAAATTTATTTGAAAAGTTATATGCCTAAGAAAGAATCACGACGTATTTTGCTCCAAAGTAAACTAATTGAACCTGGATAACACCTATAAAGAGTATTTCCTTGCTTATTATCATAGCACATACAATCGTACTTAAATCTTATAAAGAATTTTAATTTAAGTTCCATCATTCACTCCATTGACATAACTTTTTCACTTGGTTGTTGACCCTCCCCCTTCCACCAGTGAATTTTCAATACTAATTAACTATAATTGAAACGTTTCTTGCTACTTCTCTCTTCGTTTCAATTGTTGCTTAATTATTCATCACTTTTAATTAATAAGAGTAAGTTTCAATCCACCTACGAATATTTTTAATACTTGAAGTTAACATTTGACTTACAGGTAATTCAAAAATAAATTCAATTAAATTAAATTAAATTTAAAAAAAAAAAATTTTAAAAAGCATACAAAGCTAGATGGTTGCTCCAGCGTACGTTGAAGATACCTATGTCGATCATGAGTTATCTGCAAACCTAGATTCAACATTTGCATTTGAAGGTCCTGAGAAACTATTAGAGATCTGGTTCTTTAAATCTGAAGGCGATATCCCAAAACTGTCAGAAGGTTTACGTAGCATCCCCTTAGAAAAATGGGTTAAGGTATTAGATTTAGTCAGCTGCAAAATTTTATCCATGAAATCTTCAAAATTCATGGACGCTTATTTGTTATCTGAGTCTTCGTTGTTTGTATTCCCACATAAGTTGATCTTAAAAACTTGTGGAACTACTACAACCTTAGCATGTCTTGAAAAATTATTTGAAATTGTTAACCAATATGTTGAAGGCATGGATTTTAATGATTTCAATGTGTACAAAATATTTTATTCTAGAAGATCTTTCATGTTCCCAGATAAGCAAAAGCATGTGCACAGAAACTGGAAGCAAGAAGTCACTTTATTGAATAAATATTTCCAAAACGGAAAATCATACATAGTTGGAGATTTTACTGGCGACGATCATTGGTACTTGTATATGGGAGGCAGAGATTCTGTGCCTCCTGCTGAAAATGCAAATGATAATGTCCGTGATCAAACATTTGAAATTTTAATGACTGAATTGAATCCTGAAAAAGCTGAAAATTTCATTGCGGATAGAAAGCCTGGTGCCGAATCTTTGATTAAAGAATCAAGTGAAGAAGAAGAGCATGACCTAGGTCATGACATGGGAATGCAAACAATGTGCAAAAGCAAACTAGATTCTATTTTTGATGGGTCAAATAGGAAGCTTAAATCTCATCATTTACCATCGCCTTCTTTATCTGACAGTATGGAATTAGATTCAGATGAATGTCTGAAGGAATCTCCAACTACTAATTCTGACAAATTCAAGTTTATTCATGATGCATTTGCGTTCAGTCCCTGTGGATATTCGTCAAATTCTATCTCATCAAATAACGGTGGGTATTATTACACGTTACATATTACACCCGAATCTGGATGGTCATATGCGTCATTCGAAACGAATTATCCTTTTACAAAGGATAGTAATGAAAGCATCGTTGATGTCTTGAATAAGGTGTTAGATATCTTCCAGCCAGGAAAATTCTCTGTTACTTTTATTACGGAATCTGAGGACGCCCATGATAAGTTCAATTTCCATGATTTATCGAATTGTGCTGACGATTTAAGTGAACAAGGCTATCAAAAACAAGAGCGGGTTTTATATGACTTGAAGTTTGGCTATAAATTGTTGTATTTGAATTTCACAAAAATCAAAACGTAGAAATAATTCTGTCTTTTTTCGGAACATGGGGGATACCAATAATTATATTTTTATTAATTAAATGTCTATTGAAAATAATAGGTGTCAATGCATACTCGTAAAAAAAAATCTCTAGGTGGTCGAATGCATTGAATAAGTTTATTCTATTGGTACATTGTTCCAAATATTGATAATTTGACTTTTTTTTTCCTAAACTATATGACAAGTGTGTTTTATACTAAATATTTTAAAAATACTCAAATTGTTTATTAAAGACATTTATTTGTAGCTGATTGTAGCATTTGTAGTAAAAATATACAAAATGTATAAAATTTATGATATTTCGCAACTGTGTACAAAATAGAAAAAATTAAAGAACTAGAAGAATCTCCATATCATGTAGTATAATATAAGAAAGATGTCTAGACGTTCATGCATTGAAAACACGGGTCTTAGGGTTATAAGTTTAACCAGATGTATTTAATAAGATATAAGGCCTTGGAGCTACATAAAAATAAATTGCTTAGTGGTGTACTGATGTGGTTAAGATAACACTCTATATGCTTAAAGAATAGAAATAAGTCATCATATTGAGTTCTATCTATATTGATTTATATGTCTACAGCTACAATTAGAAGTTTATACAACTTTTTGGGGTTTAATTATCATTATAAATTGGTTTTGTGAAAATCAAAGAAAAACATATCGAAATGCCTAATAGTAAATCCACTACAAGATTAAACGATCGACAGTAAATTCTACCGCCAGGAGATAAGACAACGAGATATTGAAAAGATCCGGATTTAATGCATTTCCTTAGAGGTGAATTTATCCCCTCCGCAATATAGCTGCATTCAGAGTTAGAGTATACGAGATCCACGAGGCAGATTAATCCAGGTCGCACAAGTAGTGGGAAAAAGAATATACGGTTGAAGAAAAACCTTTCAGCAATTTAATATATTAAAAAGACTAATCAATAAAAATATATACATACATTATACAGTAATAGCGTATTGACTAGATTAACTAAATTTCTTACCGAACATGATCATTTGGAATTGATCATACATGGAAATAACACCGGCGGAGGCGACACCTCTTAAGATGTTAGCACCACAACCCTTGAATAAGGACTTGACACCTTCAGCAGCAACGACCTTCTTGAAAGCATCGAAAGCACCATTGTATTTGACGGCTTGACCAGAGGTCATCATCATTCTTCTTCTAACGGAATCTAATGGGTAAGAAGCAGTGGAGGCACCAGTAGTGACAACCCAACCTAATAAGAAAGAGGCTAAGAAGTTACCTTCTAATGGACCGACTAAGACAACTGGCTTCAAGGAATCGTATAAACCGAAGTATAAACCTCTGTAGACAATGATACCGACAACAGATGGACCGAAACCTCTGTATAAACCAGCAATACCATCAGAAGCTAAAGTCTTCTTGTAAACATCGACTAAACCGTTGAATTGTCTTTGACCGTCACCCTTAGAGGACTTAGCATCGTTGGCTAATCTGGTTCTGGCGTAATCTAAAGAGTAGACGAATAATAAAGAAGTGGCACCAGCCATACCACCGGAAGCTAAGTTACCAGCAAACCATTTCCAGTAACCTTCGTCCTTCTTGAAACCGAACATAGCCTTGAACTTATCCTTGAAAGCGAAGTTCAATGCTTGGGTTGGGAAGTATCTGATAACATTGGCAGTGTTACCTCTCCAGAAAGAGGTCACACCTTCTTCAGCAGCAGTTCTCTTGAAACATTCGATAATACCATCGTACTTTCTAGATAAACGACCTTGTTTCATCATTTCATCTTGGTTTTGGATTAATAACTTAACTCTTTCGATTGGAGCAGCGGCAGTCTTAGAGACGGCGGCGGAAACACCACCCATCATAAAATCAATCAAGAAAGAAGAATCAGCCATTGTATATGAATATATTGAACTAAAATTTACTAGTTTATTACAAATAAATAATGTATAAGAAAAGAAGAAACTGAACAAAAAAAATTTTCAAGTGAAATAGATCTCTATATATATTTTTCAACCGGATGAAATTTTTTTTTTGAAGAAAAACAGAAACGGATTTTATCGGGCTCAAATTACACAAACACCCGAAAGCACATTTGTGATTGGCCAATTCACGTTTTCTTTTATTGTCAGGGTAACCTACATGGTTCCGGGAGAATAAGTCGATCTGTTTGCCCGTAGGGAACGGTTATTGGGGTTGTGTGGAACTTACGAAGAGAGTATGGGACATGTACCATGGTCAGAAGGGACCACCAACAATGTCAGATGTAGATGGTGGAGTCTGGGGTTGAAAACAAGTCGTAGGGTTCGTGGTGGAGGTAGTTACACAAACACGGTAGGTAACCAGATCGAGGTGGACCGCCCCAGAGACATTAAGGTGGTGATAAGGGACTCACAAGAGATGGGCACGTCTCGGTTGATACGAGCGTAAAGAAATGGCCGTGGGTAGAAAGCCAGGACAGAAAGGGAATATAATGTACCGATTGGCAGAAGTAGACCAGTTTAACGTACAATTATAGATTTTCACATGATGAGCGTTTCTTTTTTCAAACCGATATTTCTTTTGTTTTGCAATCAAATGTGCATCGGAACAACTCGTAGGCGAATTTCGAGAATGTCGCGAAGGCCCAGATGATGATCTAAGTGATGGAGGTCTAGTTAATACGAAATAGGTGCGTTGAACATATGATTGGGGAGGGGGGAGGAGTTTGGACGAGTGGTTCGACAGTTCGACTACGCTACGGTGCGAAAGGTAATATTTTACTTGTCTATTTTAATATTTAATTTACATATGTGCTGCATTAATGCGTTTTTAAGTCACGCAGAGGTTTAAAAGTACAGTTAATGGTAAGGAGGTACTCTACCTTGCGTGGGACATAGTAACCGGCAGGCTGAAGTCGTCTAAGGGAATTTCTTCTGTTTGTATTGACAGCGCCATGTCTTCGGTGTTAGCAGCTCTATTATACGGGTCGTTGTACGCGGCCCCGTCATGGAGTGATCTCGATTTGCTATTACGTTTGAACATCTTGCGAAGCGAGCTTTTATGCGATGACTTGCTGGGACTCAGTCTGTGGACAATGGATTCAGGGTTGACATTCTTTGGCTGTCCGTTGATATCAGGACTGCCTTCAATTGCTTGGTGATGATTATCATGTTCAGGCTTAGTTGTCCTAATGGCCGAGCTTTGTCCAAAATTCTCATAGGTGGCATTGCATTCCAAATCACTGTTGCTAGTAGTAAAATCCTTGTACATTTCTGGTGGTGTATTAGGGTTGTTACCCATACTCATTCTCTTAACATTTTCATTAGTGTACAGACTAATCTTAGGTCTATTAGGATCAGTTGGATCGTATTTCTCTGGGTAAGGGTCAAAATCTCCCCTTTGGACACATTCTCTAATAATATCGATATCCTTAGGCCAATAAAGCTTTTGGAGGAAATCGTAGAAAAATCTGGGAATCAAGCAAGCCAATACACCAATAAATGTACAGGCCCAGAATGAAGCAGCACCGAACATTTGTGGAGCTGCTTTGTAGAACTCTTGACTGTATATCGGTGCAGTCCATATACCAGTCCACCCAAAAACAACTAAAATTGACAAAGCCACAAATAATGTAGACCACCAATCCCATCTGTATTGATGAAACAAAATGTACAAGTTACATGATATACACGAGATACATGTAACGACTATACCGATCCAAAATCTATGATCAAGCGCTAAACCGTTCATACCTTGAAATCCCTTGTAGTACATTAAGTACGGGAAGAAGAATGAAATTACCGATTGATAGATTGCATCAATCATATACCACCAGAATTTAGTTTCAGTCCATTCGGATCTCATAATACCTGTCTTATACAATTGAGGCACTAATAATCCAACTTTTGCTGGCACATCTTGATCCAAAATACCCAAGAAAATAATTGGCAATGATGTAAACGCTAAGTTATAGAACATTAAATAGGTGTATTCGAACAAGTATGACCCATCAAAATTATTATAGATACCATACCAGAATAACGCAATAGAAAAAATCACGTTCTTGTAGAAAAAACTCAAGATCATTTCACTAAATCTTTTGTAGGACCATCTTCCATGAGTTAACAATAGTCTTACTAAGAATCTGAATTGACCTATAGCATAATCTGAGGACATGACAGCTTGTCTCCCTTCTTCACCAGCAATACCAACACCAACATTGGCTGCTTGAATCATTGCCACATCATTTGAACCGTCACCTATTGCTAAAGTAGTAACATCCAAAGTATCTTTGACCAATTTCACAACTGCCGCTTTTTGTGCCGGAGAAACACGACAACACAATACGGCTTTACATTGCTTGCAGAGTAATAAGAACTTCCTTTTAATATCACGATCAAGTAATGCTAATTTTAATGCATCTCCATCAATTACAATGCCGAAACCTTCATTTGGTGGACTATGATCTTCAATTGCCTTTTCTTGTTCTTCTTCAGATACCGTCATATTGAAGTAGACTGATAAGTGATTTGAAATCAAAGTATCAATTATTTTAGTATCGCTGCATTTTGCATCAATATTATATTTAGCTCTTTCACTTTCATCTAACTTTGTTTTCAAAATTAACAATTCCATATCATTTCCTAGTAAATTACATGAAAAACCAATGTTAATAGCTGTTTCTACTTTATCACCTGTCAAGACCCATAATTTGATACCAGCTTGCCCTAGAATTGAAATTGCATCTGGAACACCATCCTGCAATCTATCCTCAATAGCAGTTCCTCCTAACAAAATCAATTCTCTTTCTATAGAATCGGCAACTGCCTCCATCTTACTTTCTCTATTATCTAATGAAGAAGCAGCTTCTTTATGACGCTTGTTCCACTCTGAATATTCGGACCACGTCAATTCTCGCTGGGCAATACATAAGGTTCTTAAACCTTCAGTCGCAAACTGTTCTAACTGATTGGATGTAGTTTCAAGCAATTCTTTGTTATTTGTTGACGATAATCTGCCATAGATAATTGAATCAGCACCCTTACAGAGCAATAACGCCTTTGGCTCATCATCTTCGGTATTGCCCGGAATTTTAATAATGGCACTCATTCTCTTTCTAGTCGAATTAAATTCCAAAGTATTTAAAACTTGATATTCCTTCGTTGTTCCTTGCACTTCTACAAGAACTCCTTTTTTTGTGGCGCCCTTAAAAGCAAAACCAACACTTCTAGCAGTCTCTACTAAGGCTGCTTCATCAGGAGATTGCGCTTTCAAAAGAAGCTTTTCAGAATCTTTTGGATCCTCTTCAACTAAAACTGAATGACATAATGCTAAAGCCAACATAAAGTGTGAATTACAAGATTGCTGTTTTTCGCCTCCCCTACCTTCTAAATCATCAACAAATTGACTTGAAACAAACGATAAGCCGTCTTCATAATTCAAACCTCCAGGAGTAAGAGATTTTAATCTCAGAATCATTACTTCTCTATCCTCAGCAATTAATTTTCTCTCATGCGCAGCTTCAATTTCAACATCGTATCCTTGTCTCTTCCTCAAACCTGCTAACGCTTCTGTATATGCATTTCCATACGAAACACCGTTAATCGTACATTTTTTGAATTCCATCAAGTTTTGTGTTAATGTACCTGTCTTATCACTGAAAATATACTCAATCTGACCTAAGTCATCAGATATGTTCCAGGATTTTGGCGTACAAGGATAGTCAAGCCTTTCATAATACATGCCAATATCAGAATATATGAAAAATGCTTGAGCTGTTTTAATAATTTCAATCGTGACATACAATGAGATTGGAACTAAGGATTGATATAAGATGACAGCCACAAAGAAACTAACCACACCATTAGTAGCAGGCGACCCAGCTACTGTACCAAATTCATAATAATCTCGAGAAGTATTATCATTTCTGTACCATAGACCATTTACTAAACCAGACACAAAACATATAACGAATAACAACAAGAAATTAAGTAAAACATAATAGTTCAAATCATGCGACATTCTAGATTGTTTTGTAGGAGTTATTCCAGCATTAAGAATAATCTTCGAGTCCTCTCCTGTAAATGCAACTATACCGATAACCCATTTAGTATTTCTTAAAGAGCAGCCCCTTAATAAAAGGTTATTAATGGTGATAGGTTCTTGTTTTAAATCATTAGTATGCTCGTCAAAATATTTCAAGTTTCCTTGGTATGAATATAGGTTAGGATGGGGCCCTTCACTATCAATTTGAAACTGATGATCCATTAAATCATCTGCTTTTTTAATTTTGTTCTCAGTCGATCCGTATTTCAAAGCTTGTCTAACCTTTAGATTAGTTTCACCATCCAAGTTTTTGGTTTCAACATAACAACAATTATCTTCATCACTCGTTGCTAAGATAATAATGTCAGCTGGTATTTCATCATTGTTATAGATTCTTAACATATCACCTACCTTGACATCCTTCCAAGTCTTCTTCGAAAACTTCAAAGTCTTTCCACGATGTTGTCTTCCCATAGAACGGCAGCCTTGCATAGACTGGCGGCCTTGAATAGATTGGCGGCCTTGTTGAAAAGATTGGCGGTAGGGATTCTCACTGAATGGATTCTCACCCATTGAGGGTCTTGGAGTCTCAAGAATGAAATCACTATCGAAACTTTTCTTCATGACTTCTTTGTGGTCTTCATGATCATTACTTTTCAGTTTCTCGCGTGCTTTTTTAGCTTTACCTTCTTTTGTAAGATTACTCTTACAAGAGTTGATAAGTTTAAACAATAATCTCGTATTGAATTTTTTGAATCTTCTCCATAATGACACTTTTTCATCATTGATATTTTGATTGACATAAACGTAATTAGGATTTTCATATGCTGTATTATTTTCCAAAATATGCGTAATTTGATTGTTAACCTCCAAATCGGAGACTGTACGTCTGGAATCCTCAAATGCATCTTTGATTGCAGTAATTATAACGATAACAATCAATGGAACTGCTGCCAATACTGGATTTGGAACACCAAAAATATCGAAAGCACCCAAAATAATTAAAGTTAAGAAATACATATTGGCCACATTATGGATAAACTGATTTGAAATATTCTTTGGTAAAAATGATAAGGGAGTGTACTTTGTCGTTCTGATCTTATTCCTCGAATATGATGTGTTAGGTTTGCCAGTTTCCGTTTCTAAAAATTCATCTGGCAACTGCCTGTTGAAAACAATAGAACGTTTTTCATCTCTATGATCTCTTTGATCCTTCGCTTCCTCCTCTTGTTCGCTATCATCATTGTCATCATGCGCGTCGTCGTCACTTTCGTTATTTGTTTTTGGCTTTCGAATCGAATGATTACGCCCCTTCTTTCCTTTAGTTTTCGACCTCATTATACTTCCATTATGCAGCAATAGTCCTTTCAAGGTCTTCGACCTGGCCATATTTTCCTTCTTGGGTTTTCCCCTTTTATCTCTGGTGGTACCCCATCTGTGCCTTTGCATTACTGTGTCCTTATGGTCGACTGCATTGGGGTCTTGATCAGCTTGGTAGTAGTGATCGTCATCCTCATCAAAAGTAGCATGTTTATACTCGTCTGCAAATGGCGATTGCGGTGCCTTATAAACTTCATTTTCATCTATTACATTGCCAATGAAAGGTGAGCTGATTTTATTATGCATGAAACCCTGTTGTTTGCCAGTATTGGCTGTAGATGATGTCGTGGGAGGAGTCGACGCGGTAGTGTTGGGAAGTTTAAATCTGAGCGACGACTTCCTGCTGGGCGATATCTGTTCTCCTTGAACTCCAGAGTTCGCATGATGGAAACTGAAATGTGATTCAGTAGGCGACTGGATTATCGAGTTAGTGAACAGGTTGGTCGATTTGAAACTATCGTCACTAAAATTCCTCCTTTGTGTCGTGTCCACCAAGTCATCTATATACGTATTGTCATTGGAAAAGCTCTCGTTCTTTTGATCTGCAAACGGACTCTGCTCGTCGTTTTTAGTCATAATGGTTTCCTAGGCGCCTAATATCCGTCTCTGTAAATTAATCCGTTCTATACTATAATTCCACAATTTTGAATAATGAACACTGAATAAAACCTGCTAGCAGTTAAGGATGCCAACAAAACGATTTGCAATAAACAGAACTACGTCAATTCTTATTAAAAAGGGAGAAAAGAGAAATTTTAGGTAACCATTAAAGGGAAACTGATTTGATCCGCGATCTAACGTTTCATGCGAAAAAAAATTGATTACAAAGATTAACGCGATTTTGATTTCGTCAAGGAATCTCGTTACGATGTTGAATGACATCGGAAAACTTGGGATAGAGGATAGTGTACGCCAAATATGCTTATTTGTATAAGAAATCTGATATGCTGTAAAGGTTGACATTCTGTTAATGTAGAATTCAGTTCCTGAAGCTATAGATCAATTTGAGACATTTAGTAAAGGCATTAATGCACGGTCGGGTGCATTAATGCCGAATGGGCCGTAAGATCCGATCCGGACCATCAAACTACTTTAATATAGGCAAGACAATAAAAGACTTAGTAAACGGTACTTTAGATTAAACTATGGAGGGATATACCTGTTGTAGAGGAGATGTGCTAAAGATAATACTTCTACTGATTATTGGAGTGGACTAGTAACCTTCATATACCAGGACCATCAACTCGTAAGGTCGAACTGAGAGATATCCTGTCGACAGTACTAAAATTAGACACCAAGATATTCTAACGCGTCAATGAAGATACGAAAATGCTGACAAAACTTTGTCTATATGCTATAGCGAATTTGTAAGCCATGAATTAATTTTGCATAGCATACTTCGAAGTCCATTCTTTGGCCATTTCAATGGCAGCCCTTTCGTCCTTCTTCCAGTCTTCTGCCACATCGTTGGCCAACGGATCGTCAGGATTTGGCGCTCCCAATAAAGCCTGCACGGACAAAAGTATCGTTCTGATTTGTAGGGCTGGACTCCAGTTATCTTTCAACACATCAAGACAGATCCTACCTAATTTGTCGATATTAGGGTGATATATTTTGGTCAAGAATCTGACCTTAGGAGCGCACATCGGATAATCGTCTGGCAAGTAGAGTTCCAATTTGAACAATCCATTGGCATAAGGTGAAGACGATGGGCCCTCAATCGTGACTTCGAAATAACGGAGGTTCTCTTCTGAAGGAGTAGCTGTAATGCCTGGAACTGGATCAGATACAAGCCTCTCTGTTTCCTTAATAATTCTCTTAGGTAATGCTGCCATCTTCGGTATATGCTAATGTAGTATTTGCTTATTACCCTTAGCATGATGCTAGTATGCGAATTTCAATCCCTTTGATTAAGGATTTACCAACCGCTGAGAATAGGTCGTACGCGAACCACATATAAAATTTTGGTAGGTAGAAAAAATAATTGGATCCTACTGGTTAGATAGCCTTAAACAACATACAGAAGTTACTATGACACAAAAGGTACCACCAACTCCACCATTTAGCCATAGATTCGTAGTAGGAACCATAGCTTTAGTGGCGGGATTATATCTTCTCATGGACGCCGGAAAAGATTTCGAATACATTAAGTTCACACCTCATTCCCCAGAAGAGACTGAAAGACGTAAAAAAGAACATGTGGGTTTACAGATAAAACAACTTGATACTAGAACCTTGGACTATACTCCCGAGGCCAAAGAAAGGTTACGAGGATTAGTTGAACAAAACAACCTGGACTCTAACAATAATGAACTGAAGTAAAGATCGTAATTTTGGCAACGGGTACGGGGTCGAACACATCTGCTTGCGATACCATCATGCTTATAAGGGTATTACTTCTAGATCTGCAATAACTAGCTCTGAGGCTAAATAATTTAATAGTTTGTATAAGCCATATGATATAATGTAACCAAGTTTTGGCCAGACCTTTGTGTAAAACATTGGATCTAAAATGGTAAGACTGGTATCTTGTTCGGGCCGGATTTAAATGGATTAAACTTTATGCTATCAAATAGATATGTTAATTAACACAGATTAAGAAATAGGCTTCCACATTAGTTGAATGAATTCAAAATCTAGGTCTGGATTAGGCAGTTCATACAGTTCGATAAACTTTGCCTAGGGCCCAAGGGTTACGTAATGCAAATGTTAAGTTGCTTTATATCAGAATTTCGTTTAGTGATTTGGGATTTTAGTTCATAGGCTCTATTACAATGCAATGTAATTTCTTATAATCTGTAATCTGCATTCCTAATTAGTTCATTGCAGGGAACTAATTAGGAATGTACAATAGAAACTCAATTTAGAGAGAAGCAATACGAAAGTCTAAATCACGTTCTTATTATAGACAGTCATCATCGCTAGTGCATGTTTATCCAGAATCAAATTTCATGTGCATGGGTTGAACCCCCCACCCCCCTTTCAGACCTAATTAGTCTTCGCATTACTTTTAGGAGCGTCATAGTCGTAAATATGTCCATTGTATACAGGTAATTACTGTCTATTTAGGCTTCCGATCAAATGAGGAGCTTTCCTTTCGCACGAGCCTTCATTTCAATACCACTATCAGCTGGAATGTCAAGTCTAACTAAAACGACTCCTTCGAAATAAAATTATAAGATCGACAAACCATCCTAATTTGGCAGAATACCCCACAATATCAAAAAGTGCATGAGTATGTGAGTTTCCATACCCTTTCATAGAATTCATCATAAGGACTTGGTCAATATGATGTGCATCTGTATATTTCAAATATCTGTAGCAAGATACCTACCACATTTTTTTCCAGCTATATCCTACGAGCAATCAAAGACACACGTATTGCACTTCATCGCCTTACTTTATTGCCACACTCTCGAGAATGCCTTAGGCTCACATTTATTTATCCCCTCTCCTAATTAGGCTGCACTGTAGGTATTCTACTGCAAGTGTAATATTTTATTGTAATTACCTTGCCTAATTAGGTCGAACTCCACCTTTAGCGGCGGCATGTGTTAAATTTAATAGAATGCATCATATGCCTAATGAAGAAAGTGAGGAGTTATGCTTTCAACCCGTTTAGGAAATTTATATGCAAATCAATTTACCTATTTAAGTAATTTTTAAATCATGCACATGGTTACAACATTGATCTGAAGTTTATTATTCCATCTGAAACAGAGGAAGATGTGTATGTGACTAAGTAATAGAAGCCTCCAGATCAAACAGAATTAGAGAAAATACATGAGTGAAGTTCTTAGAGAAAGATGTAGAGAACAGGAGCAAATAAGTCAAATGTAAGTAAATGTAAAGTTAGCGAGCGAAGAAACTATAACGAAAAATAAACTTGGAAATAGGCTTTATTCTCACAACGTAAAATCTGGGGACGACAAATAAATTGGAATGAAATATTTTTTAAAAATGATGCGGCTTAGAGACAAACGATCGACAATACCCAATTGGGACATGAAAATAAAACCAAACTTTCAGATGTAAACCATTTACCCTCCGATTCCATCGTTGCATCCATTTAATGCATCTAATTAACAACAAAGGAACAATGATATGGATTGCAAGGCACCTAGATTTCGTAATCCATGATTACAATTCTCTTTTAGCAATGGTCCGAATGAAATAAATACCTTTGAAATCCCACAATTTTTTCTGGATTCATAATAGGGTTGTGATTATAACTTTAATATCTTTCTTCTTAGTACACATTACTACAATTGATACCCCTACCAAGATGGAAAGTAAAAAGTAAGTATAACATAGTCATTGCACTACGCAGCGTATATGTTGTTGGTGCCAATTACAAGTATAAAGATACTAACTATTGATAGTACCATAATAGAACATCCTCCTAATGGACAAAAGAGATGGAGAATAACTTCGGGAAAATCAAACTCACTGATGAAAGGATCAAAGAATTCAAAAATCCCAAAATCGCAGAGGGTGATCCAGTGTTTTCAGAATTCGTTACAAATCGCTGCCGCGGGGCAGCAATATCAAGGAAAAAAGTCAAAGAGGCCTAAAAATAAGCCTGGGATGCCAAAAGATTTTATATTTGTGGATTTATCGCCTGTCAAAAACGCTGAAGACTCTTCGGACGAGGGCGACAATAGCAGTTTAGTCTCGCCAGCTATTACACCAGATACTACTGTTGATAATCAAGAACAGAATACTGTTTCACCAACTATTACACCAGATACTACTGCTTTGGATAATCAAAAATTGAATGCTGATTCATATTTCGAGTTATCTACCTCGAATGACTCCTTTCAATCTCTGCAATCCGACGAGGAATCAATTTTCTCATCGTTGGAGGATTCATCGTCGTCCAACTCATCCACTTTTGGAACAGAGCCTTATATACAGGAATGTAACCAAATTAATACCCAATCGAGTGCAAACAATGATGCCATGCTTGGATTAGGTATACTTAACATGGATATGACGTCTAATGCGGGTCATTGGATGGCAGAGAGCGATGATATGTACTACCAAGAAAGCTTTAATTATGAACCATCAGTGGCTTATAGCTCACATATTAATCCATTTCCTGTTATTGAACAATCAAAAGTTGAGCCTCAATTCGAGGGCTTGAAGAGATCCAACACAGTCACCGAGTTGCCTACACAAACTGAGCAATCCACTTCCCACAGAAGGGCAAAGTCAACATGCGAACCTTCGAAAAAGAGATCTAGCTCGACTTTGCAATTCAGAGTTTACAAAGCACCTTCTAGTAAAGCAAAGAAAAACTTGTCTCCTGAGTTGAACCATAGACGCACAATTTCTGAACCATCATTAGCAATTCCAAGAAATCCCAATGCTTTTGACTTGATGGATTTTGACAATCAAATGTTTGTGGATTTGAATGGCGATGAATCTTCTGATAACTGTAATTCAGTGATGTCAGAATCTAATATTTTTACTCCTAGCACTGATTACTCCGAAGCTGAGGATTACACCAGTGATTTATTAAAGTCTTCGAATATGGACACTTTTTTACTTGGAGGTTGTGGTTCAAATGAATTTTTGGGAAATAACCAATATGATTTCGATTTTAATTCTTATGTATCTTATTGAGAATATTGATATCACGATTTTGAGGTTAGGATTTTGGGTTTTTTTTTATTGAACCTTTTTATAATTTCGTTTATGACTAGGATTACATTTCGTGCCAGTTAGATTGGCTTGCATTATATCTTCTTGACTTTGAATTTGGCTTGAAGAAATTCGTACCATTATGTTGGTTTTCATTATTTCGCGCCATTAGATTGGCTTTCTTTGTTTCATACCACCATCAATGTGGTTTGCTTTACATGTTTTCGTGCTAGAATTGGCTTGTATTTATTCGTGCCATTAAATTGGTTCTCATTAATTTTCGTGCTATTAAGTTGGCTTATTACATTTTCGTGTCATTAATTTGACTTACTTTGATATATTCGTGCCGTCAAATCGGCTTTGCATTACATTCGTGCCAGTAATTTGGCTTGCATTTTTTTTCGTGCCGTTAAATCGGTTCTACATTTACTTCGTGCCATTAATTTGGTTTCCTAACATTTGGTATCATTGAATTCTATTTCATAGAATCCTTTATATTTTTCCTGCGTTTTTTATTGAACCTAAGTGATTATAAATTGAGTTTTTTTCATATTTCATGTGAACTATTATTGACTTCATATTCGTCACATTGCCTATTTTCGGTAATTCAATGGTACATTTGTTTAATATACCCCCTTATCCTTTTGTTAATTCGGTTAGCCACAATCAATTTAAGATTGGTTTCATCTGGTCTTTTGATAGCGGCAATTGTTATTTATTGGTTGTACATTATCTTATATTTTATACCTAGTTATTTAACTAAATTATTATTATATTTCATTAAGATTAAACTAAAAGTTAGTTTCCCTGTAACTATATATCTCCCCTGTTGGTAACTAACTTGAATATTGATTAGCATAATGTATTGAACTCATTAGTACATTTTTCCCAATTAGGTTCCGTTCGTTCGGGCAACTAATCAAATTTGGAAGATGCTAGAGGCTTCCATGCTTTAGCGATCAATGTGAATTACCTTTCAAGGAATATCATTTAGAAGTAACACAATATTCAAGAAATTGCCTAAACTGGTGTGGCATTAAGTTGGATATAGCAGAGTTATTACCCTAAAGGGTAATGCCGAAACCGTAGCAAACTCTTATATAAGGTATTTCTTTGCGATCAATAATAAAAGTTGGTATATCTCTTCGTAAGTCTTTGAGCGAGAAAATGCATACTTCACAGATATAAGCACATATTTGCTATCGTGGCACATTTATTTTTGAGTGACAGGGCTTGGCGATCTAGTATTAACGATTGTTTTTAATCTCTCAAGTAATTTATACTGACCATATCCTGTGTCTTGAAACGCATTTTCTTAATACTGCTTAAAATAAACGTTTAGAAAAATAGTAACCCGATTTAGTAATACTAAATGTATAGTCTCCAGTGAGATAATATTGCATAATTTTTAATATACATGTTATAATAAATCATGGAATGATTTAAGTGCAGATTTGTTCGATATTGAAGAATTTGAATCTTGTGATAGCGTATTTATAACTTCTAATATCAATTGCTTATTTAAATCATTCTGTTCCTTTTGGAACCTATTATTTGATTCAATTATTTTATTGCACCTCTCATTTTGCTCCTTTATAAATTTAATATTGTCTTCTATAATTCTAGTATTTTCCTTTTGTTGCTGAATTTGAAACTCAGTATATTCATTAAGAAGCTTTTCCAATAAGTTGTATAGATTTTGTTGGGAGTAGGAAGAGCTATTATCGCTCATGGTCTTTCGAATATTATTATAAGTATCATTAACATTCAGAATTAAACTGCTCGATTTCGAAGATAATCGTGCAGATGAGGTAGCAAATTGTGCATTATTTGGCGTAGAATTAGCAGTGGGTATATTCGCAGAAACATTAGATGTTTCAATTGGTGATGTAATTGATTTGTTCAAATCAAATGATTGTAGAATATTAGCGTTAGGCAATTCAATAGCGACAGGCGTGTTTGTCCCTTTGCCAGTTTTTAATTTTTCACTGAGGTCGTTTAATTCTAGTAATGCTAGTTCTAAATCATTCAACGAACTGTCTTTGTTAATCGTACTTAATATGAAGTATGAAGAGTCCAAATTTTTATTTTCTTTGTTACCTTTATTATTCTGTCGCCTCAGCTTAGCCTTTTTGATAGCTGTAGCTAACTGCCGTTGCAAAGTCCTTACTGTGGGCACAATCACTTCTAGATATCCGTCAGAATTTTTGCGCTTAATCTCCGCAAATTTTGTTTGAATTATTTCCCATTTCTTCGTTTGGCTAAGTGATCTGTCACCAACATATTTGAATGGCTTGATATTGATCGTTAAGTACAAAATTAGTCTCACGTCTTGACTTGTTAATTTGGTGCGATGGTTATTTTTCAATATTATTGAATTTGAATCACCGTTAGATTCATAATCATTCACTGTGGTTTGATTAGAACTTGACTCATCCATACTTGTATTGGATATTGAGATATCGCTATTACTTTTGTGGGCATTACTTAGACCATTAACATTATTACCATTAAAACTATTGCTATTATTTTGCATATTAGACTTTAATGGATCAATCAACTGCCGAACTTGACTATACCCATGATTAACAGCTTCCTCTCTATTCATAGACATAGCTAATTGTAGTAGTTTTTAAGAAGGATTGTACTTTTTCAAGCTATCTTTAGCGGTATACTTTATTTCTCATTCTATTTACATTTTACCAGGGGAATGTCATTTTTGTGAGAAATCTATGTCAAAAAACTCAATATTTTGACAAACGAAATTTTTATAGGAATGCTATATAGACTATTTACGCTATTTTTCTTTATAGTACAATAGCTCAATTCAAGTTAAACCCTGCAGCAAATGAGCTAGTTATGTTTTTAATTTCGTCGTTCAGACTTCCCAGATTATCGTAATAATTACCAATATTACTAAGTTTATTTAACTTACTAACGAAATTGGCATTGATTGGATTTGAGCCCTCGATAAAAGTATTATATTCATCGTTTGTCTTACCCAAACTTGGCCATTGTTGTCTCCCTAGCATAGAATTATTTTGATCCGGTGCGTAAGACATAATACTTGCCGTATCGAATTCATTATTAAATTGTTGATGTGGTACAAACTTTTTAGAATGTGGTGTATTAACATTTGCTTTAAGGTTGTTCAATTGAACCATAGACAACTGCAAGTTATCTAAGGAACCATCAACGAGGCAACCTTTTTCTCTGAAATGAATCAATAAATGATTCCACAATGTATTACGACACAAGGCTCTTGGATTACCCAAAATAACTAACCCATACTTGGCTCTTGTTAAAGCAACATTCAATCTTCTTGGGTCGCTCAAAAATCCAATGACTTGCAGATCATTAGCTCTAACACAACTCAAGATAATAAAATCCTTCTCTCTACCTTGAAAGGCATCGACACTTGTAATTTCGACTTCTAAATACTTCTCCTTTAATTCGGTTAATGTACTATTCATTGACATATATTGAACAATGTATGCTCTTTGACCTTCATAAGGTGTAATAACCCCAATTTGACTAGGTTCTATGCCGTCCTTGAATAATTTGGTAATTATCTTTTCAACATTCATTGCTTCCACCCGATTTAAGAACGAGTTACCACTTCCAGATATTTCTTCTCTACCATAATTCGCCCAAAACATCATAGGGTTATCTAGGACTGGCCATGGGAAAATAGAGTTTTCAATTAATCTTTGTTTTGCAGTGACACCATTTTGCAATGAACCTTCATAAAACATATTTGATGGAAATTCAGATAAGCAAGGATTCATTCTATACTGAACTTCTAATCTGATAGGCACATGGCCCAACACGACTAATCTCTCAAATAATGACTGCTTTAATCCAGCATCGCCCGCTTTCTTATCTAATATTACTGGTCCTAATTGTTGATGATCACCGACTAATATCACCTGCTTAGCACCCTTAACTATTGGAATTAAAACCTCGGGTTCCGAAGCTTGTGTACTTTCATCAACCAAAACAGTTCTAAATTTTAAATTCGACAATCTCTTATCACCAGCACCAACACAGGTACAACAAACCACGTCACACTTATTTAAAATTTTCATTTCAGACGACCTAGTTAACTTAATAAGTTGTCTTGAATCGGACTCTGATAATTCTCCTAACTCGTTTCTCAAACGTATCAACTTCTTTAATTCACCCTTAGCAGATTTGTTAACAATATTGTGTAGAGCCAAATCATTGACAGAACTTTCAACATCTTCTCGGGATTTAGCAGTTAATCTGATAACTTTTAAGCCTAATAAATTAAGCTTATCAGCTAAGTGATCAACTGCCACATTTGATGGGGCACAAACCAATATTTTTTCCTTACTTAACTTTGATAAGTGGTAGACAATTGTTGCGGAAGTTACAGTCTTACCTGTACCTGGAGGACCTTGAATTAATGACAATGGCCTTTGTAAAACAGACCTCACTGCATTTGTCTGAGACATATTCAATTCCGTTAAATTTGGATGTGAAAATTTATTTGGCAACTTTATGTCAAACTCAATAGGAGCTACTTCATGACCCAAAATCTTATGATAAATATAACTTGATACTGACTCTTTCTCGGTAGCAAAGTCTTTCATAGCTTGTTGCATTCTTTCGTAAGACGTACCCTTCCAAACAAATTCTGCTGTGAAATCTGTTGCTAAATGTGTCGGTGGTTGCAACTTCGATGGATTTAATTCTAGGGTGAATTCCTCTTGATATGCGTTTGGTAACCTAACAATATACCCATTACCTTGCCAAGGCTCTTGATTAAGTCCACTATAACGAAGAATAATTTCATCTCCTACTGCAACTTTTAATTCATTACTTTCAAAAGTAGATAAAGTAAATGATGCCAAATGTTTATTATTTAAACCAAGTGCCCATTTAACTGAAATGTGTTCTAACGCTTGAGATTCTTTCAAATTCTTGTCAAAATCACCCTCTAATTTGATTAACGGCGCAAAAGACCTCTGATATTGAAAAGCATCATTATACCTCATCAAAATAGGTAAAATCTCTTCTTCATCTTCTAAATCATTGTTAATATCGTTGATAGTTGCATCTCTATTCAATCTCCACTGTGCTTCTAACTTTGATATTTGCTGATGTGTAATCAAATTCGTGTTTATAAGTTCATCTTCGGATGGATTAGCAGCAATCCATGGTAAAAATTGCCTATCTTCAATTAAGGATTGCCAATGACTAGTATCCCAATTTATATCTTTCAGTTGGGCACAAGGCAAACGACATAGTATAACCACAACAGATTCTTGCTTAGCACTAACAAATCCCAATATGAAAACATTTTTATTTCCGCAATTATAACATTCCAATGTAGTATCTCCTAAATCTGAATCTTCATGTAAGGAAACAACGTTATGTCTCGATAAGACTAAATGAGTAACAATATGTGACCCATTTGAATTTGACTTGGAATTACAAAACCACTTGTTACAAGTGTTACATTTGATAACACAATTTGTGGTGTGAACACCACAATACGCACAAGCATGTTCTGGCAACATCTCGTTTGGCTGTTCAGCAAAATCCAAATCGGAGTCAGAATCTAAGTCAACATTTCTATCGCTATTTTCAGCATCATCGACATACGACTGATAATTATCGTTAGACTGCTTATCGTTTCCATTCGAGACGTTGGCATTCGTGGTCATTTTACCAGTGATATTGTTCAATAGAGATTCTTCATCATTTTCGTCAGCCGAATTACTATCGTATTTTTGAAACAATAAATTACTCATTTATATCTCTTTAGCTGAATCTTATGGAAAATTGTAATTAATTACCTACTTATTAGTATATGCAATCCATAAATTCCCAACGTAGAGACCGGATAATGTAATAAGTTATGGTACGCAAATCTGAATACTTCAAAAATTTTGAAAAATTAAAATCGTCTTCATGGACTGCATATAACATGAACTTATTCTACCGATGGCTTGTGCCAAATATTTAGCTAATTAAAATCTTCAAGAATACTGCAAAAATAGTCCTGACAGGCAGCCGAAAAGCCTGTATCTTCCTAATAATTCTTATGGCTGATATATCACCCTGGTACGTAAATTGATCCGTAAGATTCCAATATTGTATCAGATCATAATTGCGTCATCGCTCCTGCTGATGGCTATTGAACGATTTTGCCAGATTGATGAAATGCTACTAATGTGAGGCCCAGCTTTGTTACATAGCACTATGGACTGTTTTCATAGTTCAAGGAACTTTGCTTACATTTTATAGTTTATATACAACGTCCCAGACCTGGTATAGATCATAAGACCATTAGCCTTAAGGGCCTACATGTATAATGCGGAAGTACGTATATGTTTTTGATTATGCGGGCGCTCGTCTAATGCTGTCCCTAAAATTATTGACCGAATTGGGAACGAGAGACATACTCCTATTAAAATTACTTGTGCGAACACATAGACGAGATGGTAAAATCATACATACACTCTATGCTATTGTTGTATTGATTCTCACAGATATAACGGGATATAGTGTGTTTGATCATAGAATGTTCGTATCTTTTACTTTTGTCGATTCTACAATTTCCAAATATGGGTTTAAAAAAATTATATCTTCCCGTTGGATGATCCAATTGGGGTATGTAACTACATATTATTTTATTAAATGTAAACATATGTTTCTAGCAATGGCATCAGCAATTCCTTACTGGAGAAGAGTAGCTAAATATGACTTCTAATTATTCTGTAATAACGCACTTCGAGATTATGATCTGCTTGACTAGTACTCTGGAAAACGGTGACCATATATTGAATAGATGAATTACCTGTCATAAACTACATAACAACTACCCATGACTGTTGTTCCGCTCTGTTAATTTTCTGTTGAAATTGCATAGGGCATAAACGAAGAAGCAATTTGCACCTGACACATTGTTCGTAGTAGCGCACAAAAAAAACCTAGAATAATAGATTTTAAGTCTGTTTCAGTTTCATTTCAGACAGCGTAAAAACTTCTTGACTAGCTTAAGATCATAGATTAATAGAACGACAGACAAGATTCTAACTGTAGTGGAATAAACACGTATTTTCGATTGCGACCATTTCAATACCTCAATTCATGCACTACTAGCGCAATTACAAATATGAAGTATCCAACACCATTTCACGAAGTTATATCCAAGATCAAAGGAATATTTGAAGGTAGGAATTTCTTGGTATCCAATGATTCAATTAGCTGGCATTATGTTCATTTATTGAGAATAACTGACGATGGTCAAATGACATCAACAGACGAGGAAGGGAATCAGTACATTTTATTGAAGTCCTTGCAATCTTGTTACGTCCAGATAATACCACATCTAAATAATAAGCAACAACAGCAGCCTCCAGCTAGAAGAATACTTACCAGAAAGGCAAGCTCATTATCTAATAATTCCGATAATTCGGTCAGCGAAGAACCACCGGTGGTTTACATTAAGACGTATGATAATGAAAAATTGTATATTAAAATTCCGATTAAGACTAATTTTGTTAACTTAATGCCATGTTTGCTAGTCTGGCAGGCATTGAAACCCCAAACATTGGCTAAAAAATGGTACTGTGAAAATAAAGTAACTTCGACGAATGGGTCGGACGTTCACGAAGTATTAGTTTGCAGATTCAAGATTTACGGCCCAATCCCATCCAAATCAAAGAATATAAAGGTGGTGCCGGGAGCAAAGGCGCCAGTTTATCAACCAAAAGGGGATTCTGCGTTTGATTCCCAAATAGATGGAATAAATGGTAACAGCAATTTAAATTATTTACAAGGCGATAATGTTCATGAAGGGTGGTTTTATACTATGGGTGTCTTGAAATCAAATGGTATATTAAATTTTATAACAGAATTAGATGGTACTTTACTATATTCTATTGATATGAAGCAAATTTTGTCGTCGGAAATTAGGCAAGTCCATCATTCTATTTTCGATAATTCGAACGTGTTATTTGTGGGGAATATTAAAGAATTAAGATCAAATAATTGTATTAAAACCATCAGCTATCCTAATGAAACCAGTTCTTTCTTGTTCAAGGATGGAAAAACTGTTACGAGTAACCAACGTATATTAATTGAATTTCCGTTACATATAGACTTGGAAGATTGGTTTGTTGGATTAAACTACTTTTCTATGAGGGAATACATCGGTTCTTATAGCCCTAGACTGGCCCCGTTGACTCAACCATCGAAGTCAGAAAATTCGAATATAGAGACTTCCTCAGGTGTACAGGATTCAGTACCACTATCAGATTATAGCAAGGAAAACTTACGGGTATCAAAAAAAGTATTTATTGACATTATCGAAGCAAAACTTGATGAATTTCCTAAGACTTCTTCAAATCCTGGTAAGATATACGCAGAAGTCATAATGTGGGGGTTGCCATGGTCTAGAACAGCATTAGTATCGTACTCAGAAAATCCATTTTGGAAAGAAGAATTTGTTACTGATTTGCCGATACTGACTCAAATGATTCATATTTTAATCAAGAAGTCATCTTTAAACGAATCCACATATCTGCCTAATGACAAATTAATAGGTACAGTTTACCTCACACCAGATATTTTGACAAAACAAATGAACACCAGTTCTACAATGATGATGGGATCTGCGTTAGGAAACTCTATTAATGTCAATGGTCTCCAACTGACTGATAGTAATACTGCAAATAATGATATTGTAAGATTAGCAATTTACGATTCATCTAATTTGCCGATAGGAAAATTACTATTAAACGTGAAACTAAAGGAACATCATATACTCCCACCTAAAGTTTATAAGCCTCTTGAAAATATGTTGCTTAATGCTCCAATGAAGGACTTGATCAAGTTCTGCAATGAAAATGTCCAAACATCAGAATTTGAAAATGTTAGTTTGATTATGTTAGACATATTCCAAAGTTTAGGGATTGAGGATAAATGGTTTAAGTCTTTAATGGAAGTTGAATTAGTGAGTGTAGATAAAATGACGAGAAAGAATTACGCATCTAATAGAAGAAGTAAGGATAATGGAGCTCAAACAAATAATAATACCAGCTCAAGTAGCAATGTTTTTAATACGCTATTTCGAGGATTATCCATCTTCTCGAAGTCCTTGGAAATG
Source organism: Debaryomyces tyrocola (assembly GCA_900006135.1). Lineage (NCBI taxonomy): Eukaryota > Fungi > Ascomycota > Pichiomycetes > Serinales > Debaryomycetaceae > Debaryomyces > Debaryomyces tyrocola. The sequence goes on from LN874555.1 coordinate 479,098, forward strand.
TATAATTTAAGAATTGGACAGGAGTATTTGGAAAAGGTTTTCGGTGAGTTCATGAGCAAGATCTCGTATGAAGAGAAGGATTGTGAGACGGATCCAAGATATATAAGATTACAATTAAAGGCCGAGCGGAAAGGAAAAACAATTGATGATTCAGACTTGGAAAGCGATGACGATTTCGACGATTATGACTCTGATATTGAGAAAGAGAATGAAGAATTGATTAAGGAAAGAGTTAATACTAACTTTAATAATTTATATAATTATGCGGAAGAGGTTTGGAATAAAATTTATATAACGAGTAATGATCTTCCTCAGCAAATAAAATACCAACTAAAGAATTTTCGGACCAAGGTTGAATTGAGCTGTGACCCTGATGATAAGGTAACTGCATTGAATTGTTTGAGTTCGTTTATTTTCTTGAGATTTTTTTGTCCAGCAATTTTAAATCCTAAATTATTCTACCTTACGAAAGATCACCAAACTGGGAAAACTCAAAGAACTTTAACGTTGATTGCAAAGATTCTATTAAACTTAGCAAATAGACAAGAATTTTCAGCTCATAAAGAACCGCATTTAGTTAGAATGAATACCTTTTTGGAAAGTCATAAGTACGATTTGCTTGAATATTTTGACAAAATAACTGGAAGAAAGAATGACTTCAATGAAAAGATCTTGGATTTATCGCATGAAGTTAAAAGATTCGATTTAGGAATTTCTGGCGATAAGTCCTCACTGGAGTTGCCAACTACCCCATATTTGATTGATAAATATTTAAGATTGACAGAGTTAATTTATTTGCTAGATTTCAGTAAGGCAAAATCTATTAGCCACTTGAATACTCCTAGTTCTCAAAACGGTCTTGTGAACTCAGGATCCTCAACCAGCATTCAAAGTTCCATATCGTATAATGGTCAAAGTGGCAATGGGAACCAGAATAATAATGGCTCCTTTGACGAAATTCGTCTCAATGACGAAAGAAATGTCTATCAAATAGGCTCTTTAGAATTTGAGAAATCTGAATTTTTAGACTTGGCTGGTGATAATGACACCGAAGGGTTTATAAAATCATTATGCCGCAGTAACGAGAACATATTCTCGTTTATCACGTCGGATATCACTTTAAAAGACCTACAAAAGCAAAGTCAAAATCTCACCAATATCATCACTGACTTGGAAGCTTTCTTGGAGAGGTATGAATACCCAAGTAACTACTTATCTAAAACCTCTTTATGGGACGCCTTTACCGATGATTTACTTTCAAAAGCCTACTTGGATACTACTAGAAATTGTATTATTCATCTCGATAGATTAGACACTCTGGTGCCAAGTAACTTAAAGAAACTTACTGAAAATGCTTTCAATGTTTTGAAGCTCAAATTCCCTGAAACAAGATTCCAAAGTGAATCTTCTTATGGAGCCGGTATGACTCAATCCCTTAGCACAAACTCTTTGGGTAGCATTATGAAATCGTCTTCAAAGAATCCTTTCAAGAAGTGGTTGAGAAAGACCTAATTTAATGTATAGTTCTAATATTATATGATCTTTTGTAAGTGTGCACCAGTTTACGTAATCACGAATCGGATAAAAACGAGCAAACAATTTTTTAGAACAACTCAACAAGTACTGAAATCGCAAATCAAAACTTCAATTTAGGAATACGGGTCATTTACAATTCTACCATTATCGATTGGCTGTAACAGAAAAATTGTATTAAATAAGAATTTTACTGAAAGATGCCTGCTACAGAACAAGAAATATTAGACTCATTCCCTCAAATTTCAGCACCAACCAAGGAAACTGGATACACATCAAACTTGACTGATGATCAAAAGAAGACTTTAGAACAATTGCGTGCTGAGTTAACTGCTGATGGTTACGAAGAGCGTTTAGATGATGCAACTTTGTTGAGATTTTTAAGAGCCAGAAAGTTTGACATTGTCAAGGCCAAGCAAATGTATGTCAAATGTGAGACGTGGAGAAAGGAATTTGGTACTAATACCATTTTGACCGACTTCCATTACGACGAAAAGCCATTAGTAGCCAAGTTATATCCTCAATACTACCATAAGATTGACAAGGATGGACGTCCAGTTTACTTTGAAGAATTAGGAAAGGTTAACTTAAACGAGATGTTAAAGATCACTACTCAAGAAAGAATGTTGAAGAATTTGGTATGGGAATACGAATCTTTTGCCTTATACAGATTACCAGCATGTTCTCGTCAACAAGGATGTTTAGTTGAAACATCATGTACTATCATGGACTTGAAGGGTATTTCTATTTCAGCAGCCTACCAAGTCGTCAATTACGTCAAGGAAGCTTCGGCAATTGGTCAAGATTATTACCCTGAAAGAATGGGTAAGTTTTATCTTATTAATTCTCCATTTGGATTCTCGACTGCTTTCAGGATTTTTAAACCATTCTTAGATCCTGTAACTGTTTCTAAAATTTTCATTCTTGGTTCCTCATACCAGAAGGAGTTATTGAAGCAGATTCCACCTGAGAACTTACCAGCCAAATACGGTGGTAAGTCTGACGTTACAGATGATCAATTATATTTGAACGATATTGGTCCATGGAGAGATTCTAATTATATTGGTCCTGAAGGTGAAGCACCTAGATCGTTTAATATGAACTAAGTTCACTCATATTGAACCTGATAGACAAAATGTATTTGGTTTTCAAATTTCCTGCCTCATCGAGTTTAGTTACATTATAAAGATTTTTATTGATATTGCTATTCAATATTAACCTCGATTTAGTATAATTTATTTTTAGTTGAAATGTACGGTTTATGTTCTTATTTTCCTGTTTCTTATACGCTTCGTTACGATTGTGGTCTCTCAAAATCGTGAATTTAGATTTATAAGCAATAACACTAAACATATTCAATCTTGATCTCTAAGACAATTTCACGAAGTAGTTAGCTACTCATTTATTTACCGGTCTATGATTTTTTTCACAATTCAGCGAGTTATAAAACTCACTGACTTCTTACAATGTAATTTTCTACTTAATATGAGTTCATTACAGGGATCGTCAGTGATATATTGATAAGACGTATGTATTAAGTATAAATATTTTGTCTGAATAAAAGCTACGCGTTCGCGTTTACTGATCTATATAATAAAATTATCTTTAGAATCCAGGTAATCATCTTCCTAGTTGATTCGTTAAATTACAAACATCAGTATGGTTGTTGACCAAGATATAAGCAAGTCGTTAGATTTAAATAATTTGTTGTTTGGAAAATCCATTTTGTCTGAAAATAATGTTAGTCCCAATGACAATGGTAAAAAAGATATAGGTGAAATAAATTTGGGCGAATCATTCTTGCTTGGTTCTCCTAGTATAAAAAATACTCATTTAAGGGATGACGGAGATGAAGGAATATCTTCCAATACAAACTCTGGATCTCCAGTAGTGGAGATATCACAATTGGAAAATTGCATAAAAGACAAAGACGTGAAATTCTTTGATGGATCTTCAATAGCGCTTAGAAAAAAAACTAAACCAAATAATCAGATAGACTTAGCATCATTAGGCATGGAAGAGACAGACAGCATAGTAAACATGGATCAACTTTTTAAGAAAATTAATATAAGGAAATCATTGAAGCATAATCATGAAAAATCGCAGTCAACTTCCAACAAACGTAAACAACTGCAACAATGTCAAGTTTGGACCGAAAAATATAGACCAACTAATTTTGTACAATTATGTTCAGCAGGAAATGATAAGCAATATCGTTTAATCCTTCACTGGTTGAAAAAGTGGTCGCATGTTGTATTTGGTGAAGCAGCCTCTATGAATGATAATGTTGATTCGTTGGGTCGTCCTCATAGAAAATTCTTATTAATTAATGGACCCCTGGGTATTGGAAAAACGAGTGCTGCCCAGATTTTAGCCCGTCAATTAGGCTATAATGTACAAGAGCTTAATGCAGCTAATAGTATGGATACTTTACCGCAGTCAACAGCGTCTACAGGGACAACTTATAGTAATGCCACTGTAGCTTTAAAGTTAAAGATTATGAATGCATTAACAACAAATTCATTAACCTCGAATGGTAAGCCAACATGTCTTGTCATTGATGAAATAGATTCCAGTATTAATTCTCATGAAATAGTTAAAGTGCTTAATGAGTTGGCCTATTCTGATCAAAAAGCTAATTACAGGGGTTTCAAAAGTGAAGCCAATAAATTCCCCTCTAGTTCGGATAGTAAGTCGACTAAAAAGAGGAAGGATTTTATGCTAAACAGACCTATTATTTGTATTGCTAACGATATATATTCTACTGGTAACTCCTTTCGTAACTCGGGAGGATCTCCAATGGATAAGCTAAGACCTTTGTGTGATATAGTTACTATGAGAAAGCCATCTTCGGTGAAGACAGTATCTGGTTTTAAACGCGGTGGGAACGCATCACGATCAGTTAAGGAACATTTGATGTGGATTAACGAACGCGAAAACCTAGGAATGGATTATCAACAATTGGGTGAAGTCGTCGAAGTATGTGAAGGTGATATCCGTGCCTGTATCAATTACTTACAATTCAATGGCCGGAAACTCGACTTACTAAGTATGTCTAGTGGTTCACAAGGAATTAGTAAATACAATAAAGACTCGCAGATTTCTTGGTTTGCAATGGTTGATTTATTATTTAAACGAGATCCGCAATTGTCGAAGGATGAAAATTTTATGGCATTAATGGATATTGTGATGAATGGTGAGGGTAAATCATCGTCTAGTAATCATGGAAGTCTTGATAAAATAATTCGTGGTTGTTTCAATAAGTATTTGGATGTTGTTCACGTTCAAGATGATACTTTAAATAAACCATCTGAATTAAGTGATTGGTTAAGTTTCTATGACTTGATGGGCAATAGCAATGAGGTAGACTATTATTCTAGCTTGGTAAGTATGAAGATTTGGTCATTATTTGGTGAATTGAATCCTAACAAATTTTCAAGTGAAAATAGTCTTCTTCCTAATAGTAAAAATCTCGAGTTTGAATCGTTTGAGTTGATGAAACAAAATAAATCAATAATAAAGAGAGTTATGAACAAATTGCCCATATCGCTAAAACAGAGTGTCGGAGGAGGAGGAGAAATCAACGATACATTAGCGTGCTATTTCTTACCGTACCTAAATAAGATTTTGACACCAGACACATCAGAGAATAAACTAAAGTCGAATTTGAAAAATTTCGAGAAAAACCTAGTAGAAAAGGCTGCAAAATTAATTAAAGATATTGATTTACATTTGGAAAAGCATCGTGATTTTGATACTGGCCAGGAATCTTTACAGATATCTCCTAGCTGGGATACCATTACTAATTTTGAAACATATTTTCTGCCCGTTCCAGCAAGTTCATTAGCAAAGCAAATTCAGCTTAAAAGACAATGGCTCTTTCCTATCATTCAAGCGGAAATAGAAAGATTGGATATGCTTAAAAAGAGTCACAAACGGACTTTTGAAGCCCCTAATTCGAAAGATAAGGAGGAAACAGATAACAAAAAGAAAAAGAGTAGACTCAATAGCCTTGAATTCTTTAAAGGTAGATATGACGTCGTTGCAAGCCAAATCAATGAATTGGATTCAAATCACGAATTAACAAGAATATGGGTCAAGTATAATGAAGGATTTTCAAACGCTGTTAGAAAGAATATTGGATGGAATGATATATGGATATAGATTAAATACAAAAGTGGTTTTGTGTAATTTTATATAGCGATAAGTACGGTTTTAAATTATCAGACATTGATAAAGTATTGTCAATAGAAATAATGAATAATTATTTCACTCAATTCATACCGCAGTTAGGGGGACTGGATTCCACTGACATCCACGATAACAATACTCGGCAAGAATGTTTGTGTCCGAAGGTGAAATATATCTCGGTGTTTAATCCGAATCAAGTAAGTGACAAATGTGAATCAAACGAAGAATTGATAAAACAGATCCTATGCTTTGTTTCAATAAATACAAATGATGATCTAGAAAGTGAAGAAATAAAACTTGAAGATAATGATAAATTAAAGATTATTGGTTTAATTAGAGGAATTAATTCATTCATGAAAGGCTTCGCTAAAAATGTCCAAAGTGAAACGAACATAATAAAAACTGATGCTTCTATATTAATTGTCAAGCTCGTTGAGAATAGCTATTACATTGTATGTGGTATCTCTATATCTTCCATTTCGCAGAATAATTCCAAAATAATCAGCCACCAAATGTCAAAGTTAATAGACCAAGCATATAATCAGTTTATTGTATTAAATGGTTCATTTGAAAAAGTCAGAGAGGAATATAACTTAGAGATATTAAAGAATTCACTTGATGATTTCTGGTATGAATTTATAAGTAGTTATAATTCCGAATATCTTAAATTTTCTTCGAAACATCACTGGACTAATAGCTTGAATTATAAGGGGTTTTTAGGATTATTAGGGAAGCACAATCACCAGAAAGTATACAAGAAGTCTTCGATTATTATAAATGATTCAGCGAATGATCAGATAGATAAGATATTACACAATGAAATTCAGACACCAGAATTGCAACCCAAGGGGTTAATAATTTCGTATTTGAATAAAATTGAACCTAAGAAGTACGGTATGATATACTCAAATAGCTCTTTTGTAGAAGAGACAAACGAAAAGCTCATACAGCCCCTGGCTCTAGTCGATATTTATAACTGGCTCGAATATTATGACTACCATCATAAGCTTGATAGTAAGTGTCTTACGTCAGTAGACTATAAAGGTTTTTTTTCAACTCCTGGATGGATACGACAACAACAAGATACCGAACAGCAAGTTTCCCCATCGTTTACTACCGTAAATGATTCTGATTCTAGGTCAATGAGGTCAACAGCAGTATCAACCTTTGATTTGATTAACCCTGTTAATTTTACAAATGATTATATTATTCTGCCCTTTAATAGTACAGTGAACAATGTTATGAGTTTTAGTGGTATGAATGGTGAAGGTCATCTACTTACACCTAATCAAGATTCTTCCATTGGAAATTGGCTTACGATTCCATCTTATTTAAAACCATTCGGTCAAACTAATGTTCATCAAAACCCAGCAAATTTGAATACTAGTAATGAACAGGTTAACGATAGTGGTTCACTAAATGATGATACTAATGATGAATCAGATGGAAATTTTATTATTGGCTTATCTAAAGATGTCAACTCAAATAACATAATTCAAAAGAGATTAGTGTACTTGAATTCAATGGTGAAGAATGATGACGGAGAACTAATATTTAAGGAAAGGGAATATCTGTTGGTAATATATGCTATGAATGACATACTTATTACCCTTGTTTATGATTCTTCATTAGATGAACTAAATCAAGAAACATTTTATACTAATTTGTCTAAAGTTATATTATATCCATTAATAGAAGAGTTAAATAATCTTTTGATAAATGGAAGTAATATAAGCAATAGTGTTGGATCGCTACCAAGATCTTTATATGCATTAAGAATGAATGATGTAAGAACTTATGTATCACCTGGCCAGGACGTTGATTTAACAAATAACTTTTACTTTATTATCTACGATACGAAAGAAGGATGGGTAAAGTCTTCTTTGCCTTATTTACCAATACTCGATTCTAGCTTAAATACAAAGTCGGAAAATGATATCCAATTAATAAAAGCTAATGTGAAATACAAGAGTGCTATTTTTCATTTACATGATCAATTAAGTGATATATTTATAGCCCAGAAGAATAATGACTTTTTCAACGGCGATAATATGAATGAATTCTTTCACAAATTCAATTCTTCAAAACATTTTGACTGGATGTTTTATTATATTAAATATAATAATAGGTTCATAATCATTATCAAGAGCCGAAACCGAAATCATAAAATCACATCCAAGCGAAATACAACTACAACTCCCAAGAAATCAAATACTTTAGCACCTTCGTCTTCGACAACATCAGCAAACCAACAGCATCGAAATTTGATCTTGCACCAAATAACTGACTACGCTCATTTAGGCTTTTTAAATAATTTGGGAGATGATGTTAAACTCTGGCTTGAAAGCTTCGGTCTTGAAGGCGAAGTATAAACATCTATATAGAATCTGACCAATTTAAGAAACTCGGCACGTCTTTAGCTATGGCTGTATTGATGCTTAATTTGCTTAACCAGCCAGGTATTGATCCTCCCGGGGTTGAACAGGTGGCCATTTTCCATTCTAGATCATCTGTAGAACTATCATAGAATATCTTTTCAACAGATGTATACCTAGCATTCACCATCTGTGAGCTTTCACTTTGAAAGCAATTAGGGTCAATCGCTAATGAAATAATGTACGATAACGATTCGGTACGAGATTTGCAAATATGAATCAATTCAAAAAAAACTCTCCGCTTTAACGGAAACGGGAATTTATATTCTAGTCTCGCTAAGTAAGTAAACGTATCAAAATCTTTATTAGGCGTTAACATAATTGGCATAAGTTCATAATCGACAAGTTCATGAATATATCGCTTTTCGTACTCTGTATGCGTATTTTCTAAAGAATTCATGGATCCAACGATGTATTTTTCTAGCTTTGAAAAGTATTCCTTTCTATCCTTGAAACTTATCTCTTTTAGTGTCGAAACTCTAGCACACCAATAATCATCATTGAGCCTATCATTATGATAAGTTTGTACCTTCACATCGCAGTTCAATTTGTTCAACTTGTACGTATACTTCTTGTCCTCTTTCCATACTTTCTCTATAGAGTCTGTAATACTCTTAGCTTGATTACACAATTCTTCTGAGTCTATATCACTTACGCTTTTTAATGGTATAGAATTCATCAGTAGCTATGTCTTTGTATTTCCTATCGAAATTTACTTCAAATTTCACAAATAATCCCAATATATATACCAGGTTGTATAGTGTAGTGGTTATCACTTTCGGTTTTGATCCGAACAACCCCGGTTCGAATCCGGGTACGACCTTCCTCCTTTTTTTTTGTCTATAACAAAACTTATGTGCGATGTCGCAACGTATAAATGTCGTCAAAGATTTCTTTGTTTTTGTTTACAAATTTTGAATTTTCACAGTACAAACGATTAGTATTCTACCTGTTCAGTCTGAAGCATTCAATAGGAATATATTTATACTTTGAGGATTGTTTTCAGTAAACTATTAGTACATCGAGGACTTCTTTTCGGTTTAGTAAGTTCTAATATTCAAAAATGGAAGATACGAGTCCAATAAAACATAAACCAACATCTAGAGTTATTGACTCGTTGCATTCAGAGATTGATGACTTGAAGAATGAATTAGAAAGCGTAAAATCCTCGCATGATAATTACAAAAAGAATTTCACTGTTGTTTCTAAGAAAAATGATCTGTTTGTTGACCAATTAGCGAATGCTAAGCATGAAAACGATATGATCAATGCATTATTGAAAAGAAAAGAAAGAAGAATTATCGATTTAGAAGATCAGTATAGTGAACTAAGCTCGGCTAATGAATCACTTACATTAAACAATAAAAATATGAAGATTAGATGTGATAACTTGCAGGAGTCTTCTTCTTCTTCGATTGCTGAATATGAAAGACTAAAGATTGCCTATGATGCTTTAATTGCATCTCAGGTTGAATACAAGAGACACTATGAAAAAGAACTTAATAATTTGACTTCTAAATTTGAACTCTATAAGAAACAAAACCTCGAAAATTTTAATAATCTAAGCGCCAAATTAACTAACAATGATAAGGATATCGATACATTAGTCGAGAGTTTAACAAATAAGAGGAAAACAATGGATAATCTATACGTCAATAAAAATAAGACTGTATTAGATTTTTTATCGAAATTGGCCAAAATTGCAAAACTTCATGGACAAGAATCTAAAGCTATCCTACAGGACAATGTTGAAAATATTAAGATGTTAGTTGATAAGTATCCTGATTTACCAATGAAGTTGAATGCTCTTGAAGAAACCGATATTGATCTTGAAAGTGTAATTAACGAATCTAATGACACATTGTCTAATTCTTCTTTTGATGATGATGATACTACGCTTACAAGTTCTCCGGATTTACTGAATGACGCATCGTTCAACTCTAAAACTTTGAGTAAAGCAAATTCAATTTCAATGAAAAAAAGGAAGAATAAGAGGAATTCTATAAGATTTGATTCCAAGCATAGTTCTGACTTCAATCATCTGCATACTCAAAGTAATGCACCTAAAAGGAATGCAAGTAGTAATAAAGCTTCCCGAAACACCTCTTCAGAAATCAATTCAAGGCTTCCAACTCCTCCATCGCATAACGATCATGACACTGTTAAAGACATTATTAATGCTAATAATATTAGTTATCAAAATCAATTACAGAACAACCAAAGGACAAACAATAGAAATTTAAATAATAAATCGAAAAAAAGATCGATGTACGGAAATAATAATAGCAATAATGGTCAAAAAGCTGGTAGTAGACAAAACTCACTTAACAAAAACTTCAGCGAGGTTAGCATAAAATAACTACTGGTTTTGATTGCTGATAAATGCGTATAATTCATTACCATATCTATCTATATATATATATTAGACTTTAAAAATAGTAATTGTACCGTCGTAATAACTCGAAATTAATAAATTAGTTGTTGTTATATCTCTTTTATGTTTGATTAAAGATTTATAATCATTTGATTTGACCACATCAGTTTCATTTGGTATTATCAACTTAACTGTGCATAACTTGATGCTATTTTGTTGCTCACGAGGTTGCAGCTGACCGCTATTGGATTCTAAGACACCAATTCTTGGAAGTCGTTTGCAATATTTGAATACTTCATTTAGATCGCGATCATATCCTTTGATAAGCCCATCCCAAAATCCAACAACAAGTAAGTTATTATTACTAGAAGCGGATTGGATTCCCGAATGTCTTAAATTATAACGTTCACAATCCTTAGCATCATTCAATTGAGAAAATTCTTCAGGGATTTTATGAAAAGTCAATTGTTTACCAGTTGAACCACAAATAATTTTATTTTCTTTGTTGTCATACACTAATGATATTATAGGATTTGGGGAGCATGAATCATTCATATAGATGATTTTTATGTGGGGGTCTCTATTTATGATTGTCTTGTCAAAAGATTTTGTTTTATTTCCAAGTAAGCCCGCAAGGCCCGATACATTTTTGTCAGACTTCACTGAATCCAATTTTGTTCCTTCATTTTTGTTGTTGGTGGCACCAGAAAAATCAATATGGTATCCAATCAAGTGCCCAGATTCATAGCCAATATAGAATATATCATCTCTCACGAATAACACTTTCATCATTATCCCAAATTTATCTCTCTTCAAAATATCATTTTCATTACCTATTTCAAACTCCACTCCTTGTTCATTATTTAACTGTGTTATTGTTTTTTTATAAAGTTTCCAAGGGTCAACATTAGCAGCTATTCTTTTCAAGTTCAAATTTGCTTCTAGAGATGCGTCAGTCCGGTTTGACGGCTTGAATATCAGATATAGATCAAAATTATTAGAATCAGTCGTAGCAGGTGTTATTAAATGATGATTAGAATAGTCCACGTTACAATAATTTAATGCATTTACTGGAATTACAACATTCTCTGGCAACGGAAATGCCTCAAGTAGCTCATTTTTCAAGATGTTGCTGTCTCTCTCGCCTTCTCTATCTGTACTGAAATATTGAACGTTATTATATTTCTCGGCTGGCATCTCTCGACTTCCACTTTTGAAATTCTTGACATCCCATACTTTAATATCCGAGTCCTTGGAATGCGTCAATAATAGTCCATTGCATATTTGTCTTATCGTAACTATATTGCTATCATGTCCTTTCCACACACAATTTGGCCTTCTAGAATTTATGTCCCACCAGATGATCCACCCATTCGAATCGGCCGAAACTAACGATACCCTTCCTCCAATATAATAAGGTTCTGTACAAGTGATATCATTTAGATGCCCTCGTAATGTACATAATTCAATCGGTTTCATTGACCTAATAATTGTATGGTTTGTTCAGAAATTTCAGCATCGAAAATAATTATTGTCGCATAATCATTTCTTGCCCTGTAAATAATTGTCGCACATTGCATGTCTGTATCAGGCAGTTAGTAACTAAATGTTACAACAAATGTTGCAATTTGCCATTACTTAGTTCTATCGAATATAAAATGCTTTATGCAGAGAACGCATGGCAAAAACTTTACTGGGTTAGATATCGTTGCCAGCTTCCTTTTTAGATCTAAGTTGTATGGGCAATAGGGCCTTTCTATACTCGCATACCAAATATGCTATATGATGCAAGGTTTCATTTACACGTACTCTCTCTATACCAAAATGCGATGTTCTGGTGCATTATATCTATAATATTGTTGTATTGCAAGTATATATGACAACTGACCAATTTTAAATACTATTTGCTTGTAATAATGTACGATACTACCAGTTTATTTCTCAAAGTACTCAAATAACTTGAACTAAGATATCTCTTGTATGAATTAAGTATAGTTCTAGAGCTCTATATTTAGATAAATTAGCCAAATGATTACACGATGTTTTACTATGATTTTAACTGTTTAGAAAGGAGAATTTTATGCGTATATATTCTACATGCTGAATACCATTCTATCGAAATCTATAAATGTACCAGAAACCGCTAGCATAAGCAATTTATTTCCTTCAAACCTCTCTTTTGGTGATAGATAGAAATAATAGATTTCAAAATTCTATCTTATTTCAGGAAATACAAGGACTAAAATATAAAGCACAACATAATCAACAAAAATGGTTGATGTATTCAATATACAAATTTTCTTCGTTTTATTCAGAGAAACATTGGAAGGTGCCGTCATTATTTCTATTTTGCTTGCCTTCTTGAAGCAGGGATTAGCAGGTCCGTCGAATGACCCAGTTGTATATAAAAAATTAGTACGGCAGGTATGGTTTGGGACTATACTAGGGGTGGTATTTTGTCTCATTGTAGGTAGTATTTTTATTGGGCTATTTTACACTATTGGGAGCGATATCTGGCAAAAATCTGAAGACTTATGGACTGGAGTCTTTTGTATGATTGCGTCTGTCTTAATTTCAATTATGGGTATTCCTATGTTACGTGTTAATAAAATGAAAGAAAAATGGAGAATCAAGATAGCACAGGCATTACTCAATGTTCCAGAGAAAAAAATTGATCGCTTTAAGTTAGGTTATTTGACTAAAAAGTACTGTATGTTTATTTTGCCATTTGTTACCTGTATACGAGAAGGTTTAGAAGCTGTTGTGTTTGTTGGTGGGGTAGGATTAAATCGACCTGCTTCTTCTTTTCCCCTTCCAGTTATCTGCGGTTTACTTGCTGGAATTGCAGTTGGTTTTGCATTATACTACTGGGGGTCAACAATCTCAGTACAAATATTTTTGATCATTTCCACTTGTATTTTGTATTTAATAGCTTCCGGGTTGCTCTCTAGAGGTGTGTGGTATTTTGAAACAAATACGTATAATCAGAAAACTGGGGGAGATGCTTCTGAAAATGGATCTGGACCTGGTACCTATGATATTAGTAAATCTGTATGGCACGTCAATTGCTGTAATCCACAGAAAGATAATGGTTGGGATGTTTTTAATGCACTATTAGGTTGGCAAAATTCTGCCACGTATGGCTCAGTTATATCGTACTGTGTCTACTGGCTCTGCATGATAGTGGTTTTATTGTTAATGTCATATGAAGAGAAACATGGGCACCTACCATTCACGAAAAATTTGACTTTGGCACAATTGAATCCAACGTATCATGTTAAAGGCAAGAAGAATACCCTTTCCAAGAGAGAGCAAGACGAGTTATTCGCCAAGGTAAAAAGTAAGAATATTATTATCAGTAAACATTTTGATTTTGAAGAGTCAAATTCAAATATTTCTCATCAGTTAATACCCATTGATGAAAAATAACTTCAAATTTAATTTTCCAATTTTTGCAGCTAAATTAAACCACAAGATTCAAGAAACCGTTTCAAAAAAAGACCTATATATTACTTGGACCGCGTAAACTTAGACCCTTTTTAAAAACAGTACTTATCTAAATTATTTAATTTTACTACCACAAAAATGAAGACAAGAATTATCGTTATGATCAACTTAAGGCTTTATTGGGATTATATTCGTTATTACACATGTACATATAACTATAAAAAGCAATCAAACTCGCTTTCTGAATCTCTCAAACATTTCATTAATACATTGTCGAATTCAGCTTCTGAGTAGTTTGGCTTTTCATTCTCGTTAATGATACCCAAAATTATCTCTACTAAATTCATGCAATAATCGTTTAATTTGGCATACTTACTTGGTTCAAAGACTTCAACGAAGAAAATTATACCTAACTTCAAGTTACCAAGTATCGAATAAAAATGATCATTTCTATTCAATGGCCTTAAATATTCCAAGACCAATTTCAAAAAATAATTCTGTAATTCATTCATTATGCTTACGAAGACCTCCGTACCTGTCAAGGGTTTAACTTCATGAATAAGCTTAACGAAATGAATCAATACTTCATATGTAAAACTTTCGACCTTCAATTCAAATTTGCCTTTCGTATCAATTGCTTTATTTGGAATTTTAAGGAAATATCTTGAAACTCTTTCATCAATCCATGATTTCTCACGTTCCAAAATATCATCGAATATGGTTAAAGCTGCTTTATCTATGTCAGCATATAATTTTAAATTTTGTTGCAGCAAATTCTTTTCAAATAATTTATCAAATTTCTTGATCAATTTTGGATAAATTGTTTCAGAGATTCTATCAAAATTATTCATTGTCAAAACTTTAAATAATTCGGAATCAATGTTTGCTCCTTTAGCGTTAACTCTAACCGTTGACTTTTCAACATTATATTTCTTCATTAATGAGTCAATCAAAACATTTAAACTTCTCATAAATTGAATCTCCACACTCACTAATATTCTTTTACTAGGATAAGAAGCAACTATTCGTATATCATCATTCGAATTATCTTCAAACCCTTTAATAAACAACAAATCAGATAATTTTCGTAAAAAATATCCTTCATAATATTCAAGAACATTCATGGCCTTCGTAAAAGTTGGTCCGGAACCTTTATCATGAATAGGATGATAAATCTCCCAATTTTCTATGTCATAAAATTGAGAACAATCATTAACCCAAACGGCACATGTTGCTTCTAGAATCTTCTGGTTAATCGTACTCGAAGTAGCTCTCAAAGACTTGATTATCTTATTAGTATCCGTAGTTTTATTAGCATTTCCAACAATTGCCATACAACTGCCTACTTTGGTTAGTGTATGATTGATCTTGGCTGAAATTCCACTCAAGTAAAATATAGTCGAAAGAGAATTAGTATGGTAGGGCAAAAACCGACTGTAGTTCCCTGGAGACGATTCCAATTGATTAACTGGCTCAGCATTATCATCGAATAGAGAAGTCAATTTGTTTGTAACATGCACAACAAGGCCAACAAATGAATTCCTGATTTTACCTTGAGTATCTATATTGAACCCATTGTCAGGATTACTATAGTGATTATAATTGTTGACAAACTTTGTCATATTCTTCAAAAATAAATCATCCAAATAGGTAACAAAGTTAAGTAATACCAACCAGGTCTCGTTAATAAAGGATAAGTCTAAGTTATCACTGCTATCAAAGAACTTTATTATTATTCTGTCCATTTCTTCGTTACTTGGGGTTGAGGATGTAGATGAGGCTCTAAAAAAGTCATCAATATTGCTATACTTTTCACTAATATGTCCAACGTGAGAACCACCTTCTCTATGGTCTGCCAATGAACTTATATAGTCCAACAATTTTCTTTGCATCATTTTAAATTTAGTATCAAATTTATTAATTTGATAATCTAAATCTTTTCGTAATCCACTAAGTTGAGTATTCAAAAATTCATAGATTGGATTCGATGTATTATTACCATCATCGTTGTTTAGTTGGTATAATTTATCGACTAACGAAATAAATCTGGCATTATTTGTGCTTGGAAAATGGCCTTTGGAATTACCTGCCTCGTGATCTAGACTAAGAAGTTCGTTATAAATCTTCTTCCTATATTCTGCGATAATATTGTCCACCTCCGTAAAAACCCTCAATATTGCGGTATCAACTAGTTGCTGATTTTGTTCCCTCTCTTTGATTGCTTCATAATCAGTATCAGGGTTCAACTGGGCTATGTCTTTTCTGTATGTTTCTTCTTGTCTTTGGATAAATTCTTGTTTTTCTTTTAGAAATCTATTGTAATCGTCTATAAACTGATCGTTATTCTGAGTTGATAATGATTCAATCAAATTATGGGGAAGATCGAAGAAAAACTTGTTGCTTTTAATAAATTCGATTAAGGTATTCAATTTTTGCTCTTTACTCTTATTCTCCATTATAGGCCTTATGAGCAAGGTTGATGCCATATTAATGTTCTTTAATGATTCTTCAATTTCGGAAGAAAGTGATTCACTTTTGTCCATATTTTTATGTCTTTGAGGATTGAAAACCGTAGAGTTTTCACGATCTTGTTGAACTTTGGTTTTCAGTTGCCGGAATCCTACTAAAATATCATCTATCGACTTTTTACAGTCGACGAATTTGATAAAGTTGGAATCTATAACCAGCTTCAACTCTGCCGTTTGACTATGTATGTTTCTTTCCAAAAAATTTAAAGACTGTACCAATTCATCAATTGAAGAATCTTGATGAACAGTAGTCAAAAATCTTTGTGAATCGAAATTCGGGGAAGAGATTAAAAACAGATTTAATTTCGGGTCATCTTTGGAAGAAATTACTTCCTTCTGAATCAATTGCCTAATAACATTTGTACCTCTACCACGAAGAGGGTCCTCGGGATCTTCATCATCATAACGATATAATGAATTATTATTGTGGCCAGTGTTGGTATTGACTAATGTAATTAATAAATTGAATTGTTCGTCTGTTGTGAGATTATTCAATTCGTCTGAATCGATTTGTTCTTGATTTGTTAAATTCAAGTCTTTCCTAGTACTAGGGTTAACAGTAGAAATATTATAGAACGACAACAAATTTTCGTCATTGTCGTCGTAGTTAATCATAATGCTATTAAATTCTACTGTATTTCAATTGAATATTAGCTTGCGTCGTTTGTCCTTTTTTTCAGCTGATACGTTGTTATGTTTTTTAAATTTGGTGATAATCGCGAGAAGTTTTTGAACTCCTCAATCATCGAAATTACTATCAAAAAGTTAGAATGTCCAATTGTATACATAATATTTATCTCCATAAACTATATTCTTGTTGCTGTGTATCGTCTCCGTTTACACTAGCTGATACGGCTGCTACGGCTGCATTGGCTATAGAGGTTGCATCATCTTCTTCATCATGAACGTGACCCAGGTTTGGTACTTGACGTGCAGTAGAGGTATAGTGTACGGTATCGGAGGAGTCATGTAACGGCAATTGAACATGATGTTGGTGTTGTGGTGGTTGATGATGTTCTTGGTTTTGAGTACGTGGTGGAGCTTGGCCTTGTCTGATATAGAAATCTTCAATAAGCCTTTCTAAAACTTCTCCTAAAGACATCTTTCTGTGATCTTTTATTTCAGACTTCATTTTTTCAAATCCAACTTTGAAATCAGCGGCAACCCAATTCTCATCTGGGTCATTTTTCTTATTGTCTAGATTTGCAGAATTTTTCTGTTCTTCATTGTACAAATGAATAATGTAATCCCAGTCAACACTCTCCAATGTTGGGAAGCCTAATCTCTGCAACCTCTGGAAAAGCCATAATCTTGTATTTTGATTCATATAAGACGCCCTTGCTGCAGATGCTCTCTTCACAAGCTTGTTCCATTTATAACGACATTGAATACGTGACCGAACACCATTCATTCTTTCACTAACAATTGTCCAGTTAATGGTTGGTGCCTTCAGTTTATTATCATCTCCGATATGGGCGACCATGTCGGTCACAATGTCTCTCAACTTCCTCTCTTCTTCTTCAGACCACTTATTTAACACTCTGTTCTCCCCACACTTCACATAGTTTCTCCATCTATCTCTACAATCTTCTGGCATACGACCCATATTATCACCAATTTCTTTCCAGTTACCTTCCTTAGTTGATGCTAACTTTCTTAATAGTTCGTCATCCTCTTTAGTCCATTTTGCTCTAACATCGAAAACGTGATACTGTCTTCTAACATGCTTATAGACAGATGCACGAGATCTGTAAGGTAATACACGAGTTAAAGATTCCCAGAAATTATCCTTTTTCCTCTCGTTTGACCAAATTCTATTACAAATGTCCTGGCGGCTCAACTTGTGTAAATGGCAATATCCTGTAATAAAATGATCAACGGCCGAGATTTCCTCAGGCGAAAAAATCCGTGGGCCGCTACTATTGGTTTGTGGTAGGTTATTATACCAGTTACATGCTTGAGCAGACGCCTCTTCGACCAAGGAATCAATGGACGTTAAATGATTGAATTTTGGTTTACGATAGTTAGACGTAGGCTTTATTGCTTGATAATTAATAAGGCCATCTTCAATCTTTGAGAGCTTTCTTTGTTTTGGAATGTTTTTATTATTTCTATTCAAATCCCCTGATAAAGATGATGCAGCCTGGGCTAGTTGATTGATTGCGGCAATCGACTCAGGGTTAGGCTGACCTTGCTGTACAGCTGCAGTAGCTGCAGCAATAACTTGTTGAGCCTGATGAGGAGGAAGATTGTTCAAGCTATTATGAACTGCCGATGTATCATTGTCATGTAGAGAACCATTTCCAAGTTGTTTCGCCAATTCTCTAGCGTCTATGATCGCAGCCTGAACCAATTGATCATGTTCTGCTGAGGAATTTAATCCCGTTAATTCTGGATCTATCTCATTGTGTGTTTGGGCTACTTGATTATTCTTCTTCTTCTTTTTCCTGAGATTCTTGTTTGACGTAGGTTGTTGTGCATGAGGTTGAGTTTGATGCTGCGCAAACGAATTAAATTCTTCTGCCTGATTATCCGTGATATCGTCGTCCAAAAATCCGGTCCATTGGTTAAACTCATTGATATTCGACATAATATCATCATGGTTCAACTTCCGCTTGTTTTTTCTCGACCCACTATTGGAAGCATTGTCTCCCGTACCATCTAATGTCCCACCAACATATCTCATCACCGCCGCCTCAACTGCGTCATTAATTTGTTGGTTCGTCGTTTTCACATCAGCTAAATCTGAATCCGATTCAACACCTTCGGCGTTACCTTCTTCAACATTGACACCGTTCGTATCATCCATATCTTTGAATTTGATTTCATTATTCGAAATATTTAGCGATTGATCGCCTTCTCCATTTTTGCCTTCGTGCTCATCATCACTTCTGGTTTTCGAACCTAACTGAAGCAATGCCTGTGCACCACCTATCTCTTGTTGATCTTCCATACTCTATTTTGCAACTGTTTCTTCTCTATTGAAAAGGGTTACCCGCTGTTTTGATAAATAAAGTAGGGTAACACTTCCTTGGTAGTTGTTGTTTTTTTATAAATTTGGTGATTATACGATACTCACATTTACGCATTTCAGTACTACAATTACACCATGTTTTTGCAATCTAATATATGCAACTGTAATGAATAGAATCCTGAATCTGCTTCTGAAATCAAACAAGCTTGATAGTCCGTTTCAGTAATGTAATACACTAACTCTTTAACTCAATTTAATTTTTTCGGAATATCGTCTACTGATAATTTTCAGGATATTGATGAATCTTTATGAAATTAAAAGAAAAAAAAGAAATAAGTTCGAGCTACAAAAGAAGTATTTATGATAATCTAATTATATTAACCAAAACCAGATGACTCAGTTTGCTTAAAATTCTATTATAAACAACTCTACAAAGTTAGATTGATTAAAGCATTGATGTGGTAGATGGTATCATATAGCAGCCAAGAACCTGCACATAAGATTATTTATGTTTACAATTTTTTAATGCATCGATAGATACTATCAGACTAGAAGGTTCTTCAAGATGGAAAGCCCGAATTGCAAACAAGAGCCTTCATCTCCATCCAAGCTCAATAGAGATGAACTTGAGCGATTATCACAGGAAAAGGTGGTACAGAGAGTTATCGAACTAGAGTCGGAGTTAAATGAGTTTCAGGAATCGAGTAAAGAGTTAGAACAGGCATTGGAAGAAGAGCTTCAGGGGTTGGAAAACGAAAATAGTGCTCTTCGAGAAGCATTGGGCGTGTCAAAAGAGCAGTTGCAGATTTCCAAAGTGACCATTTCTAACCTTAATAAAGAAATGTCTGACTTAAATGAGACAGTCATCACCAAAACCCAAGAATATGAGAAACAAATAAGCTCGTTGAAGCAAAAACTTGTTTCTGTGGAAATTGTTAACGATGATATGGAAGAGAATGATCGAATGTTATGTAATAAGTTAGAATTAGCTGGTCAATTCAATAATGAACTATTAGAAAAAATAGCCGTAATAGAGAACGATCTACACCGGGAAAGACAAACTAACAGTCAGAAGCAATTGCATATTACAAATTTTGAAATAACAATCAAGGAATTAAACGACAGAGTTTCTTCGTTGGAAACTAAATTGAAATTTTACGAGAATAACGAAGTCGAAAGCCTGTTCTTGAGCATGAAGGATATTTTAAACGCCGGGCCTCCCTCTTCCAAGAATATTCATGCATTATCCCATGGCAGAGGATCGGGGATGAAAAAATCTGACTCATTGAAAAAACTTCACCAATTAACTACTGACTCCGAAAGTATGTCTAGGAAGGCACGCAACTTGAAAAACTCTGTGTACACGTCCCACATGAAATCATTACCCACGACGAAATTGTCAAGGCATACATCGAAAGCCACTTTACGAGGCAAATTAGAAGATAAAGAAAATATCGAACCTTCTCAAAAGACTAAAACATTACCAATATCACCACCAATAATGGATATATCTGCAACGGTATATTCAGATGCGAGGGACCCACAAGGGATCAATAAACCAGATCAATTTCAAACATCACGGCAAGCATTAGAAGCAGTAAAGGGTTCTCCTAGTATGAATAATAAAGATTCTTCAAGAGTACCAGAGATACGTCAGGAAAAGAGACGTCATCGTCGAGCTAACATTTTTGATACTTTCAAATCATTGAGTCTAAGTAATAGCAATTAAATCTTTACTCGGCTCTCATATCTTATATTTTGCAACTGTTCTGTTGACACAAAAAATGTCGTGACACAAAAAGTTCGTCCCCATAATGTCGCAAGTAAACAGAATATATATACGTATCAATAGCTAAGTTTGAATCGAAATATATATATATCAATTAAACACTTATTAGCCATGAATAGTGATCAATTCTCTAAGCTCATTAAGAATTATGATAATAAGGATATCTTGAGATACCTTATTGAACTTAATGGCAGACTAAATAGATATGATGATCCTGAGCTCGAGATTGATTTTAATATATGTCTAGGACAGTTATCAGAGTTAGTTGAAAAATTGAAGTCTGTTCAGCCGCCTAAAGGCAAGACAAAATCAAAGGAAACCAACGATACCAGCGATATAGAAAGTGCTGAGAGTAAGCTTTCTTTGAATGTTTACAAGTTGATTTCGAAGAATTTGATACTAGTTCTTGCTCAATTGCCCACGAAAACATACGACTTTGCTAACGCATTACTTAACCATTTAAATTTAAATGAATCGGGAAGTTTACCTCCCATTGCGAAAGTCTCTATAATACTTCTTATAGATCTATTTGAGACTTATCCAAATTCGTTGAATTCTTTGGTGAGTTTCTCAGTCAACCAAATTTATAAGATCATAAAGAAACATCCAGATATAAGTAGCAGCTTAATTTCCTTATTAAATTCTATTACTAAGAATGCAACGAAGTTTGACGTTGATGATAAATTACAGGCGAAGTTGTTAAAAATAATCAACAAGAATGTCTATTTCAATATTTCTTTTGAATTACCCCTAAATTTTGCTCCCACAAGTAGTGATATCTCGTCCACTGTTCTATTGAAGAAAAATTATATGTTAGTGTTGAAGAATATTCTTTTGCTTTCCGTGTCGTCAAATTATGAAAACTTGCTTGCATTATCAACCTCTTCCTCATCCGCAGGCTCAAAATTAAAGCCTGAAGCAATTATGTTACAACAACATCAATTTCAAATGAATTTGCTATCTAATAATGAAAAACTTTTCCGTTATGGTCTTACTAACTTCTGCAAAGAGGTTAGGATTGCTACTGTTGAACTTCTAGCTTATTTGTTTATTAACTTTATTCCCACAGGAAAATTCAATCCAATAGAATATTTGACTTATGAGTATACCTTGCCTCATGTTAATAGTTGGGATGACTCGTTAACTGCAATGACTAGTACTGAAAATGATTTAGTGACTGTTGATGTAAGAAAGGAAAAGAATACTATTTGGAATCATGATAGTGAAAATATCATACGTACAAATACTGATTTGTTATTATATCAAACAGGCATAATTGAAACCTTAATATTCTATATTCAGTTGGAACAATTTCAAAATTCAGACTATTTATCAGGAAATTTGGTTACTATTTTGGATATTTTATTGTGTAAGTTCGGTGAGCTAAATGATGTCGATAATCACATACAAAATCAATATTGGAATAAAACTTTGAAGCATTTCACGTCAATATTAGATTATATTATCGACGAAAGCGGATCGACTTGTCATGAAATACTAATGGGTTATACTTATTCTAAATTCAATTTAGACTCATTGTCAGATAATACTGAACAATCTTCTGAATCGATCAACACTAAAACGTCTCATAATCGAGATAATAAAAGAGAATCAAAATTATTTACCTTCAAGACAGGAAAGAGCAGTCTGAAGTTAAAAAGCAAAGATGCAAGACAGAAAGAAATAATACCATATCAAAATTCATATCAATGCTATTTATTATTGCATATCATAGAGATATTATTACCATTTGGGTTGGATTTTAATTCAATAGTACAAACTAAACAAGCTTTACCGGAAAAATCTTCAGAAATACACGATGGCGATGAAGAAAGGGCGAATATCTCCAAAGAAATAGAAGAAGAAGAAGAAGAAGAAGAAGAACAAGGAATTGCTGATAATGATAAATCATTTGTACGAGACATTATCTTTAAATTGCTTATCAATAATCGAACTAGCATCAGAATTTATGCTTTGACAACATTATTGAAATATGCGTCAAATAATGAAGTCGAAACCAATCAATTGATATTGGATCTATACAATTTAGTGAGTCATGAATATAAAAATTCTGATAGTCAGCACGAATCGAATGTTGTTGGCAATGTTGATGAGCACAATTGTGGTTTAATTGATGTAAGATTAATGAGTTATTCATTGGCACTTCTGGCTTTGATAAAGCAAACAGATTCTACGTTGCTTCAAAACTCAACTATTGTGAGGATTTTAAGTTTTTGTACCCAAAGTTTAAAGCATAATAGTCATAATAATGCCGTTAGAAATTCAGCATGTTGGACTATCTTATCATCTTTAATTACGTTCTATAACGATTCTGAATTTGTTAAATTGAATTCCTCCCAATTTTTGGTATTCTGGAAGGGTTTATTGACATCACAATTTATTAGTTCTTCATTGAATAATAGTAGTCAGGAGGGACAACAACGTGAAATAGTTGACAACCTAAAGTTAAGAAACTCTAGTTTGATATGCTTATTAAATTATTTGAACTCAGTCCAACTAACTCCAGAATCTTTAAAGCAATTGCAATTCTTATTAACTAAATCGTATAATTACTTGACCTATCTAGAAAATAATATTGAAGGAGTTGGTCCTATAACTAATTTTACGAGCCTGGACTTTAATGAAAATGATTATAATCCGACTATGGTGAACAATATTCATTATTCAAATTTTAATGCTAATAAGAAATTATCTTTTGAGCGTGTGATGATAAGTTTGATATTATACAGCAAGAATATTTTACTACAAAGTTTTATCAAGCTTGCAGCCTTATTAAAAAATGATATAAACTCAAATATGGTGATATTCTTAGTTAAGCTATTTAGCGATTCCAAGATCTTTTCTAGATGCTTCCCTCCCGAGCATACTAAAGAAAAGTCTAAATCCAGCAGTAACAAAGCAATTCAGACGAAAATCAATGACTATGATAATGATATAATTCTTTTGGGTGAAGATTATAATTATTCTTTTGGTGTAACTAGTAAATTTCAAGGTTATACCTCGAATATTGATGAATTATTGATTAAACTTACCCTCGAAGAAACTGCCGAAAAGAGCACTGCCACAAGCATATCTTACAACGATGCGTTCTCTAGCAAGGAACAGTCTCTTGGGTCACCAAAATCTATGATTGAATCTCCTTTCGAAGACAAGAGTTATGCATGGTTTGATTACTTTGAACACCTTATATTGCAGTCAGTGGACCATAATGTAATTTATGATCCTAATATATACTTAGTTCAAGATTATTCTGTTAATGAGCAATTTTCATCAAATATCATAACATCACTTATAGACCTTTCTATTGAACTATTTCAGCTAGTTTTTCCCTATTTAAGTCCAAAAATTCAGTTTTCATTACTAGAACAGATGAGAAATTTCCTCACTGCAAAATCCATTGACCCATTACGGTATAAGGCTGTATGTGTGAATATTTCCATTGCGTTGCACGGAGTTTTGAGCAGTCTTATAAAGAAGAAGCAAATTTTGGAGAAAGATATCTTGAATGTTTTACTAGATATATTAGTGAAAATTGAAACCAATAATATGGAGCTTTTATTTATTAACTGCGATTCTGTTGGCTTGGCATGTGGTGTTCTTACTAAAGATAGAGAATTCACGAATGAAAACATAAACAAATTTATTGGTAAAATTGTCAATGATATTAATCCCTATCAAAGAGGTGCTTCTATCTTATCTTTGTCCAGAATACACCAATACACTCATATTGGTTTTTCTGATGTGTATAATGTTGCATTACAATTACTTAAAGATCCAAATCCAATTGTTTTGCATTACTCATTGAAAGCAACAAATATCTTACTTGAAAGTAATTTGGATAATCTTCATGTAATTCCCGAACTATTGGATAACTTGTACAATATATTTTTGAACGATGGCTACGGTTATGATCTTGAAAATAAGCTTCTAATTAATTTGAAATGTAAGTTTGGATCAATTGGAACAGTGACTGAGTTGGTTAAACTATGTGTAAGTTCGTTAGGACCTAATTTACGCCTTATTGGAAATGATGATAAATTGAAAATAAGAGATCTAATTGTTGCCTTAAGTTATGGTATTGGTTGTGTTACTATATCCGATTATCTTGAAGTTTATGAAAACCTCCTAAACATTTTCCCAGAATTGATTATTTTTGATCCAAAATTGATTAAAAGTGGTCTTCAATTTTTTACAAATCTACTTGATTTAATTATATCTAAAAATTTGAAAGTTGGATTGGTAACTACCAGTCCTACTTCATTGAATAAAGATATAATATTTCCTTTTAATTCTAGCTTCCTGTTGTTAAAATCAGCTTTTGAATGCTATGTTGGCTTAATAAAGATATATGGTAGTGAAATTCTATCGAAAGAAACGGTAAAGATTTTATGGATTGCAATGAATTTGAAACCATGCGAACAGCTCAAACAATTGATAAGGCTTTGGATGGAATCAAGCCTAGAAATGAATTGGTTTATGACTCTAAACTCGCTATTCAAATATTCATCTAAGAAATTGATTGGCCCATTTATTGAAGTTAATTATCTGCAAAAATTGTTACCTTTACAACAAAGACAGAAAAAGAAAACTAAGTCTGATGTTGATTTCAGGGACGAAGAAATAGAAAATATTGTAGGAAATGATGATGAATCATCTGATAAAAATGAACCGATTACATGGGAATTTAAATTATTTATATTTGATTTGTTGAATGATTTATTGGAGTATTCTAATAAAAACAGCCAGCTTCTAGAACAATTGAAAATGAAGATCCAAGATATCATCAAGATTTCATTTTTGGGCTCTTCTTCCCCAATAACTTCTATTAAATTAAAAGGTGTTGGTTTGTTGGATAAGGCTCTAAGATTATTTGGAGATTTTGCAGATCCATTATACCCCGGCGTTTCTATTTTAGAGCAACAGCAAGCACTAATTATTAGTGCCTTGATTCCTTGTTTTAAAGCGAACAATAATTCAAAAGTCATTGTTAACGCAATAAACGTATCATCCAAGTTTATTAATTTACCCAGAATCAAATTCTATTCGAAGCATAGAATATTAAAGACTTTGATCTGCTTGTTGGAAGAGATATCGTCTAGCAAATTTTTAAGATTTAGTTATTTAGAGAATATGTCTGAGTTTGGTAAAAAGACTATACAGTTATCTATTTTGAACTGCTGGGCATTATTAAAAATTAATGTTCAAGAAGATGAAGAAAGTGCAGAACCTGAGTTAGTTGAAACCCTTGATAACTACTCAATGTTATTGAATTCTTTATGGATCTTAGTCTTACGGGAATATTCTATGTTGAAGTATAATGAAACTGCCTCAAAGGAATTGGCAATTTATGAAAGCTATTGGTTGAATCTAATAAACGTTTTGAGTTTAGAATTAGAGAATGATAAATTTGTCGATGAATATTTATCTGGTGATGCTCATAATTTCCTTTTCATTTTATTCAGTCAGTGCATTGAATCTTTAATAAAAAATAAGAATGTCTCAGAAATATTAGTTTCTTTGAACAGATTAGTCCAAAGTCCGTATTTGATTGATCTAATATTCAACGATGAAATTTTTGGGGAAGTAATCAATCTATTTGACAGATTGATTTTAATAGATGATGATACCGATATAAAGTGTAAATTGATTGAAACTATCAGTACTACCTTTCTAAGTTTTACCAATAAGCATAACGATTTAACAGAAAGTTTCGACAAATTATTTGAATTGATAAGAGTTTGTATGCTTCCATTGTTTGATATTGTTCCATTTTTACGAACAGATTTCGACCCAAGTAATGAATCAACTCAGTTGCTCATGAAACATGCTGATAGCAGCGCAAATCTCATTTTGATAAAGAACTGCTTGCATAAGTTGGTGGATATGATGTGTCGATTTCCTAGTGTCGTTAAAGCAGACCTTTATTCTTGCTTATTGTTTATATTCGCTAAGTTCTACGAGAATGGTAATGATTTATTAATTTCAACTGTTTTGCCCCACTTAAAGCAAATCATTGCTGAATCAAAGACGTTCGAGAATACTGACTTGGTATCTTGCTTCAGTAAGATTATTCGTAAATATTATAAAGTTGATAAGGCGAATGATTACTCAGTTTTAACTACAATGATTCTTATTACTTCTGGTGACATTGAATTGAATGATGAGGATTCGCATCAGTTTAGCACCACATTGATTGAAGTTTTAAGATCCCCCGAATCAACCACAATAGGTATTCAATGCATCAAATCATTGATTCAGTATTCATCACGACTCTCGAAAGATAGTCTTGTCATGAAGTATTTGATAAGTGGTTTAATAAAACTTCTCGCGGATGACACACTGGATTTGGATCCAAAAATTGTATTTGAAATTCTCTTCTTGTTTTCCAAATCATATACATTTAATAAAGCAAAGATTATATCTTTGTTTTCGATATTGATGCCATTATTGACTAAATTCGATAATGATAATAAGGGCAATCTTAACAAATCTTACTTGCATGAAAAGTTATTATCGCTAATACAACAAAACACGGAGGCCTTCAAGTTTGTAATTGATAATGTTTTGACTGAAGAACAAAAGAAATTGACGGAGGATTTGGTTAAACTTAATACAAGCTCAAGTGATCAAAATTATCTCGGTGATGACGACGGATCAGAAATCCAATTGAAGACATTCGGAAGCTAGTGATAGAAATGATTATGTATGTATATTATACACGTGATTTATTTGAAGATATATTTTTTTTCTTGGTATATAACTGAAGACAATTCTTTTTCCATATAATAGAAGAAGGCATTAGTAGCTTATACTAGGAAACAATATTATGAAAATAATAAGTCTTTTATATTGCATAGTATTTGCTTTAGGGATAGTTGCTAAAACTCATACTTTTCATTTCAATGCCAGTTATATTACTGCCAACCCAGATGGGGTTCATGAACGTAGAGTAATAGGGATCAATAATCAATGGCCAATACCTACTATTAGAATCAAGAAAAATGATCGAGTTGAAATATATTTGACTAATTTAATAGAAGACAGAAACACCTCATTACATTTCCATGGTTTGTTCCAACAAGAATCTAGTTCAATGGATGGTGCTGAAATGGTGACCCAATGTCCTATTGCACCAGGCTCCACTTTCTTGTATAATTTTACTGTCACCGAACAGGCGGGTACTTACTGGTACCATTCACATTCTGGAGCCCAATATAGTGATGGGATTAGAGGTATGTTTATAGTTGAAGATGATAAAGAACCACCATTTCAATATGATGAGGAAACCACATTGACTGTTAGCGATTGGTATCATATGGAATATCCTGATGTCATGAGTAGCTTTTTAAGTAGATATAACCCAACGGGAGCTGAACCAATACCACAAAATTCACTCTTCAATGATACGAAGAATTCTACATGGCATGTCAAGCCAGATACAACTTACCTAGTTCGGATTGTGAATATGGGTATGTTTACGTCCCAATATTTGTACATTGAAGACCATACTTTTACTATTGTCGAGATTGATGGTAACTTGGTAGAACCAGTAGAGACTGATTCTTTGTATATTGCTGTTGCACAG
The DNA here is from genome assembly GCA_900006135.1 of Debaryomyces tyrocola. NCBI lineage: Eukaryota > Fungi > Ascomycota > Pichiomycetes > Serinales > Debaryomycetaceae > Debaryomyces > Debaryomyces tyrocola. The sequence continues at coordinate 507,975 of LN874555.1, forward strand.
AGGATTTCCGTCTTAGTGCACACCAAAAAATCTAAAGCTAAAAATTATAGATTTGTTAATGTATTGGATGAGGAAATGTTAGATTTCTTGCCAGATGAATTACTAGTTATTTCCACGAATTGGGTTGCATACAATGATAAAGATTTACCTCAACCCTTAAAAAATGGTCCTAATGAATTCGAAAAGCTTACTGAAAAGCTTAATCCAGTTGATGATTTCGGTTTAAAGCCATTATCAAGAGAACCTCTCCTTCCTGATTTTGATTATCAAATTCAACTTGATTTCACGATGGATAATTTAGGTAACGGGGTCAACTATGCCTTTTTCAATGATATAACTTATGTTCTACCAAAAGTCCCTACATTATTAACTGTCTTATCAAGTGGTGAACATGCTGGAGATACAGAAATTTATGGATCAAATACTAATACTTATGTCTTACAGCATAATGAAGTAGTAGAAATAGTTCTTAATAATATGGATGACGGGAAGCATCCCTTCCATTTGCATGGGCATGTTTTCCAAGTGATTTCGAGATCTGAAGCCGGGGAAGATGCCGAAGATCCCATTGTTTATGACCCAGAAAATCCAGATCATACCAACTTTCCAGATTTCCCCATGATTCGTGATACAGTTATGGTAAATCCAAATGGTTTTATCGTTTTAAGATTCAAGGCAAATAATCCAGGTGTTTGGTTTTTCCATTGCCATGTAGATTGGCATTTAGAACAAGGGCTTGCAATCACTCTTGTTGAAGCTCCGTTCGAAATACAAAAATCACAAAGCTTATCTTCTAATCATTTGGATGCTTGTACCTCAGCTAATGTATCCAGCAAAGGTAATGCAGCCGGTAGATATGGCGACTCAAAAGATATATGGCATGACTTGAGTGGAGAAAATTTGCAACCTGATCCATTACCTGCTGGTTTTACTATGAAGGGTTATATTGCATTCTTCATATGCTCCTTCTGTGCCGTATTTGGAATCTATTCTATATACAAGTATGGTATGGAAGATATCAAAAATGATAGTAACGAGGCAGTTATTCAAAAGCTTTACCGAATTTTAGACTCACACGGCGCTTTAGATGAAAGCGAACAATCGGCTTTATTTAGTGTAAATAGTACGGAGTAACCGTTTAATTAATTTTTCTCAACTTTATTTAAGTCCGAATTTCCCAAAACTTGTCCCGCATTTTCTTCTTGACCATAATGACTAAATACGTTGTAATTGGGTAAGTATCATTTGACTTAGGAACGTATGACCGAACTTAACTAACATAATAGCTCTGGTATAGTTGGATTGTACACTGTTCTTGGTCTTCTCGAACAAGGTATCAAATCAACAGACATTTCAGTAATCGCCGAATTTTTACCTGGGGATGAGTCAATAAACTATACATCTCCATATGCTGGCGGTAATTTTTCATGTATTACAGGTGATGATCCGGAAACTTTAGAATTTGATAGATATACGTATACTAATTTGCATAAGGTGCAAGCAAAATTAGGGGGGAGTAAATGTGGGTTAGATCGCTACATATCTACTGAATATTGGGATTCCATGCCATCACAAGTAAAAAGAGATTCATTGAAAGAATATCTTGAAGAATATGAACCTATTGCTGATTCTGATTTGCCACAGGGGGTAGCATTTGGGATCAAATTTAGATCATGGAACTTTAATTGCCCGTTATTCTTACTGAATTTTCAGGTTTATTTAGAAAATGATGGTATTAAGTTCACAAGAAGAAAGCTCTCCCATGTTTCCGATGCGTACTCCTCTAACACAAATATTGTATTTAATTGCACAGGAATTGGTGCCCATAAATTAGGAGGAGTTAGTGATTTGGACGTTTACCCCACACGAGGACAAGTTGTGGTGATCAAGGCTCCACATATCAAAGAAAATGTCATGAGATGGACAGATTCAGATCCTACTTATGTTATCAAGAGACCTTATTCAAATGACCAATTGATACTCGGTGGCTTCACTCAAAAGGACAATTGGACTGCAGATACGTTTAAGAAGGAAACTATCGAAATCTTAGAAAAGACTACTAAGCTTCACCCAAAGATCTTGAAAGAAAACCCTAATGGATCTAGTATTAAGGATTTAGAAATTTTAAGAGTTGCTTCGGGCTTACGACCAAGCAGACATGGTGGCCCTAGAATTGAAAAGGAGACTTTCAACAATAATAAAGTTTTAATCCACAATTATGGTGCTAGTGGATATGGATACCAAGCAGGATTGGCAATGGGTCATAAAGCTGTCCGCTTGGCTTTATCTAGAGATGTTAAGCTTTGATAGATAAGTATATAAATATATTCATATTTAGTAAGTGTTGTTTCCCATTTTGTGTAATAAACTGTAGCGATATGAAAGAGTGATTATTATTATAAGAATGATAAGGGAAGGAATTCACATCTAACATATTAATTATTCGAGTAGCAACGAAATTTTAAGCTTCAAATAAAGCAACCTGGAAGTAGAAAATACAAAGAGGATGTCACAATTATTTGAATGGGCTTTCGGCAAAAAGCTTACTCCACAAGAGAGACTTCGAAAAAATCAAAGAGCACTTGAAAAAACACAACGAGAGCTAACAAGAGAGACAACCAAGCTTCAAAATCAAGAAAAGAAGCTAGTATCTGATATCAAGAAATCTGCTAGACAGGGCCAGATAGCCAGTGCTAAATTACAGGCTAAGGATTTGATTAGGACTAAAAATTATATCGTGAAGTTCAATTCGATGAAAGCTCAATTGCAAGCGATTCTGATGCGTATTCAATCAGTACGCAGTAATCAACAAATGGCAACGTCTATGAGAGACGCTACAAGATTATTGTCGGGTATGAATAAGTCTATGAACTTACCTCAATTATCACGAATTGCTCAAGAATTTGCGAAAGAGAATGACATGATGGATCAAAAGCAAGAATTTATGGACGATGCAATAGATGATGCAATGGCAGAAGATGATGAGTTAGGTGAAGATGAACAAGCCGATGAAATATTAAGTAAGGTATTAGACGAAATTGGAGTTGACTTAAACACAAGCTTGCAAGATACCCCAAGCCAAATAAACGTCCAATCCCAGGAAAGAGTTGATAATGGCAGGGTTGCAGAAGCGATTGGAGGCCCAAGTAATAACGAAGAAGACGACTTACAAGCGAGGTTGAATAATTTAAAGAAATGATCCAAGATAGGCATCCATCAGTAGCAGTAGTAATGATATATTTCTATAAATTAAACATAATTATTCTTAATTAAATAGTCAATAATTTGTTGCGCAGCATCTTCAATAGAGACACCTTCATAGTTCTTCAAGTGAATTTCTGGCTTATCTGGTGCTTCGTATGGTGCACTAATACCAGTAAATTCCTTAATGATACCTTCTCTGGCCTTCTTGTATAATCCTTTTGGATCTCTGGTTTCAGCAACCTCAACAGGAACATCAACATAAACCTCAACGAATGGTAAATTGTCTTTTTCGTGCAATTCTCTGGCTAATTGTCTGTCCTTTTGGTATGGCGAAATAAATGAAGTCAAAGTAATACAACAAGAGTCATTGAATAATTTGGCAACTTCTGAGATTCTTCTAATATTCTCATTTCTGTCGTTTTCACTGAACCCCAAATCCTTGTTTAATCCGAATCTAACGTTATCACCATCTAATCTGTAACAGTTTAATCCTCTACCTAAAATAGATTGTTCTAAGGCACATGCAATGGTTGATTTTCCACTGGCCGATAATCCTGTAAGCCAGACAGTGACACCTTTTTGGTTTCTCAACTCTGAACGCTCAACATGCGTTAAATTTGGATGCCATGTAATATTTGAAGCCATATCTGATTTGTTTACTGATTTAACCAATGATAATAATTTTGTTAATTTTTCACCATAATCAAACCTTCTATAATCTTTCGAGTCAACTATTGCAACAAGCCACGTGATGTCTTACTTTCTTGTCAAAATACTGTTTGTCGCTAACTTATGTAAGAAAATGTATAACTTATGTCAGTTATACAAAAAACGACCAGTGAAAAAATTCATTAGAAATTGAATATTTATGGTAGCTTAATCTAAACGAAACTTAGCAATGTACTATGAATTAATGGCCATTTCACGGATATCAGATCCGTTGAAAACAAACAAAGAGGCTACCAAGATTGTTTCGACGTTAGGAAAATTAATCTTAAATAATAGAGGGATAATTAGAGACATAACAAGTTTAGGACCAAGAACCTTACCGAAAATTGTATCCAAAGATCAGGAAAGACATTTCCAAGGATATCATTTCTTAATGGGATTTGATGTGTCATCCAATGTTCAACAAGAATTGTTAAGAACTTTGAGAAGAGATCCAAGAGTGTTAAGAGCTAACATCATTAAACAAGATATGAGTAGAAAATTGAATACTGGAACTTCATTCGAAAGGGCGTTTAGTAGTACGCCAAAATAATGTCAATAGTTAAATAGTAATCTGTGTAAATAATAAATGGTTGTATAATACTATGTGTGGAGTTGAATGTAGAGAGAGGGACCTCCCGATCCAGGGTACTACGATTTTTTCTACGTCAATAGTAACTTGCAGAGTACCGTAGTTTATTATATAGCGAAAGTATTAAAGATTAACTTACATGTATTAGTCAGTACTTAGTATTAGTATATTAGTTAATTAATAAATCATTAGGTGAAATTATAGTAGACATTAATTATTAGGTATCATGAATATTAGTTAATAAAATCAGGTTTGTTAGAAATTCGTTTATCTATTCTTAACGGTATATTTTTGTTTTTTATCATTTGCATTAGCATTTGAATGTGAATTCGAAGTCGATTCGACATCATCCAACGAAGTTGACGACGCAGCAGAACTTATGAAATTATTATTATCGTGCTCGCCTTCAAATACAGAAAGGGTTGAACTATTTTCAAGCAGTGAAGTATCAGCGTCTTCGGCGTCATGTAACTCTTCATTAGCAATTGACAAGTTGACTGACGATGATGATGTTCCAGCTGCTGAAGGACTAGGAACAGTTGCAATTACACTTCTCGAAGCTTGTCTGGATCTAGAAAATGTGGACATTTCAAATTCATTATTAGTGTTATTAGTAGTTTGGTTGTAGAAATATGGATAGTTATTAATAGCTGGATTTAAAAAAGAACTTTGGGGTTGGGCCTCTATGTCATTACTAGATCCGCTGTTAAAGTTAATAGAAAGCGGGTCTGATTCGCTGATGTCAATCTTGTAAACTTCAGTATATGACCAACGACAGAATTTCTTATGATCAATAACAGGCAAATGCATGTATCTTGTATAATTAAACACAACAATAGACAATACTGCGCCGCCAATTAAATCAATAAAATAATGATGAGTTAAATACATGGTACTCCACCACAACCAAGCAGCCCAACTCCACCAAACGGCTCTCCATTTTGGGAATAACCAGCATAAGAATAAGACATCCATGACTATGCAACCAGAATGTAACGAAGGGAATGCGCCAAAGATGATAGGAGAATTGGAGAATGCAGTTGTATACATATCCACTCCTAGAATCTCATCAATTCTGCCTAATCCACCGGGAGAGCCACTCATTGAATAATTGGCTGGTTCTAAACCGTACAAATTCTTGTACCATGGGGGTGCAGCAGGAAACAAAATTTGCATGATAACACCTACCAAATTCATGTAACCGAAGGCAAAACCGAACGATCTTAATGAAGTTGGAGGACTGAACAAAAATATGAAGATTGCAACAACAAATGGTGCCGAGAAATGTAAAATACCATACGGAATCCAAGCAAATATATCCAAGGTTGAGTTGGTGATTTCAGCCAACACATTTGATAAATTATCTCCATACAAAACCGTCTCCATGGCTGGCAAAATCTTAACACTAATAGCAGGTCTCCATGATGGTGGAATTTTCCCGGCACTGAAATAGAAAGCTAGCCAGGTAAATATAGGCAATGCATGAACAAAAAATTGTGATGTTAATGGAATGATAAAGCAAAAGGAAAATGCACATAATATAGGTAACTTAATTAAAAATGATGCTGGAAATATAATAAATACAAAAAAGATTATGGACACTAAGAATCCATAGTGACATACTTCGTTAATGGTCCACTGGTGGTGCTTGAACTTATCTATGGAGATCTTACAATTAGTTTCAAACGATAAATCAGATAATGTGGATCCCCTTTGCTTTTCCAGTAAAAAATAGTAATGGAATAGTTGATATGGCTTTTGGATAACTTTCGATCTTAATATAGACGATGACACCATATTCAAATCTTTGTATGCTATTATGATTTGCTTTCTAAAAGAACTGACTTCAATTAGTTTTTATCGGCGGAAACTTTTACAAATATATCGCAGCTAGAAGCTATCAATAAATTAATCCTGACAAATAAATATAAAAATTAAGAATAACCGCCAAATGTCTTAAAATTGTCGGTTTGGTAATAAGTATTTCTACCGTCTTCACTCAAATCTATTATAATTAATCTAAAGGTCCTCCGTGTTTCCACTAACGTATGGAATCAGTTGTTTATAAAGTAGCAAAAAAAATAATTTTCTGGCTACCAAAGGAATCCGGCTTTGTGTAACCTGTCTACAAAATTTCTTTTTGCGATGATTTAGAATAGGGGAACCACTCATATGCAAAGGACTACATCCATTAACCAGGTCAATTGAGCATATTGGGTATAGGCAGTATATTAGCCCGATTGAACGGTTGATAGTTTGCTGGTGGTTTCAGAAGATATATGGATGACCAGCGTAATTAAGCTTCGTGAAATAAGATATATCAGCTGAATCGCATACATTACCATGTAGAGAAGAATTGCTTAAAAACTAGGCTTAAAAACTGCAGTTTATACATTCAAATATTATCTATAGAATCGGTTCTTAAAGCCTGCAACGTACAATTAGTGATAGAAATATTCCACTTTATCTGCATCATAACTTTCGCAACTAAGTTATTGATTTACAACTCTCTGCGGGATACGAGCCGTCTTAGACCTACAATATTTTAATTTATTAGAACTGTACCAACAGAAATCCGTACACTGGGGATCCTGAAATATTAATATTTACCATACGATAGATGATTTCTTGTTTGTTTATTGTTCTAAATTATACCTACTTTTGGAAACTTATGCTTGCAAGTCTCGGTAACTTTTTGCAATTTTTGAAAATCATCCGAAATATTATGCATAAAACCGATTAACAAGAATTAAAACATTTTCTAAATATACTGCAATGGGAACGTATTGTAAATTACTCATAGACGTATACAAACGAGCACACACAATTTCCAGGATGGTCTCCGGTTTCCTTGCAAGTTCGTACAATTTCCAGAATTCCCAATGCCGAATCGCTCGCAGTGACTAGCTACATAAAATTCCTTGAGGTATGCTTAGTAGTAAATTAATTCTATACAGGTCTAACAAGGACGAGAACTGTAGTCTACCATGCAAATAGATTACTATAATACCAGGTTAGCTTAGCTAACCTACAGGACTAAACATTATCGTGCACATACCAAATGGGGTATCTAGAATATCGAAAACACTTGTTCAGTATAAACTTAATTAATCGACAATCAAAGAACAGAACTATTCAATGCCAGTAGAAGAAACAGAAACGGAGGTCATTTTGACACTTCCAAACGACCCAAGTACTAAAGTCACCATTTTAAAGTATGGTGCGACTATTATTTCGTGGAAGAATAAGGGAGATGAAAAATTATGGTTATCGAAAGCAGCAAAGCTTGATGGATCCAAGCCAGTAAGAGGAGGTGTTCCATTAGTATTTCCATGTTTTGGAAAATGCAATGATGAGAGCAATCCAGCCTATAAATTACCACAGCATGGATTTGCAAGAAATTCTACCTGGGAATTTTTGGGACAAACTATTGAAAGTCCTGTGACGATTCAATTTGGTTTAGGTCCAGAACAAGTTGACCAGGATTTATACAAATTGTGGAATGATGGATTATACGACTTTACATTGATCTTGTCAATTACTTTGGGAAATGATCATTTAAAAACAAATATCGAAGTGGAGAATACTGGAGATAAAGATTTTAAGTTCAACTGGTTATTCCATACCTACTTCAAAATCCCAGATATCACGGACATAATAGTTAACAATTTTACCGATGCTAAATGCTACGATCAGTTAATTGGCGAAACATACGAAGAAAAGGCTCCAATGATTAGTTTTACTGAAGAATTTGACAGAATCTATAAAGGTATTGATACCCAGAAGACTTTCCAAATGATCGAATTAGGTAAGGTTTTGATGAATGTTCAAAGAGAGAACTTGCCTGATAGCGTTGTTTGGAATCCATGGATCAAAAAGTCTGAAGGTTTGGCTGATTTCGAGCCAAAGGATGGTTACATGAACATGTTGTGCATAGAACCAGGCCATGTTGGAGAATTTAAGAATTTGAAATCTGGTGAAAAATGGAGTGGTGCACAAATATTATCTACTGGTGGTGAAATTAAAGTTCAAACTAACATTTATTAAGTATAATATGTAAACATTTAAGAAATATACAAATGTATTCAATTAAATTTGTCTTTAAATCTTTGAAATTTGTTTAAAGATTTTTGAGATGAAGAAATAGTAGGCTTGTTATATAAGGAGAATGGCTTTGGAATTGTGTACCGTTTAGGTTGTTGAGCACTAAGATTTGTGGAATTCGATTTAGGAAATGCCTGCTTTTCTTGTATGGGTATCAGCCTAATTGAATCATGATATGAAGATTTAGATTTTGATAATGGCGTTGGAGGTTTTTGGAATGTCGATGATGACTGCTTGTGAGAAAGGGACGGGATTGACAGTTTATGAGATAATTTTGGGATTGACAGTTTATGAGATAACTTTGGTATTGTCAGTTTTTGTGATAATGATGGTATAGACAGCTTATGTGAAAGTGTCGGGATCTGTTGCCTGTTCGATAATGCTGGATTGTTTTGCAATGTGGTATTAAATGACAAATTTTGCGATTTTGAAGATGGTGGTCTGGGTATTGGTGCATTCTCTTTATTCTCCTGACTTGTGAGCTTCGTAGCATGCAATTTAGGGATTGAATGCTTGATGCGTGGAGACGAACTATGACTATCCTTTTGTATCAGAGTCGGTTTAGCTAACTTAGGGATAGTCAGTACGGACAGTGCTCTTGTTGGAGAGACTCCGGCCATTCCTAAAGACGTGGATCTCTTACCTTCACCCTCGTTTAATAACTTGTTAAGATTCATAGATTTCTTCGATGGTGAAATTCTTTTTATTGGACTACTCTGGGGTGATTCCTTAATAGGAGAACTATTCTGTGGAACGGTATATTTTACGGGAGACAGTTTCAATGTCTGTTCCATTCCCGTCAAGGTTCTTCGTTTTTTATTGATGATATCCATATTGGCCAAGTTTCTCTTGCCCACATCATTTCTATTAATACTAGAATCGGCATCCCTATCCTTGACGGAGTAGTGATTTGATATCGATTCCATTTTGTTGAATTTAGCTCTGTGGATTCCAGAGTACCTTTTGTTTCTTCGACTCGCACTTGTTGTTGACATAGTATTAGATGGAGACAGACAAATGTTTGGTGATAGCTCACTTGCCCTTGAGTTTAGTTCTTCTAACACATTGTTCGTTAATGTTTGTGAATATCCTCTGTTGACCATTTGGTTCGCCATATTATCCAGTTGAAAATCATTTAAGCTAGGATATAACGGTGACCCAAGGCTCAACCCTTTGATTTTCTTAATAGGTGTACTCAATGACGTATCTACGTCCATGTCTTGTCCCAGTACCATATAACTATCCTTATGCTTTCTCTGTGTTTGATATATTTGAACTTGAATTCCTTAGATAGACGGGATGTCCCAAATTCCTAATTCGGAAGTTTTGTAAATAAGTTTTTAGTATTAGTTAAGTGAGCATGCAGGTCCAATTTTGACCCGATTGGTAACACAACCTTGCATCACACAGATCCTTACACCTCGGACTCACTCGGAGATTAAAAAATCATCGGAGTGGCTAAAATCTATCGCACCGCTGTCGTACGAAATAAGGCGTCGTCCCGTAGGATTTCGGATCAAGGGATGCGACAGCCTTTGATTCTCACCTCGGCTGAGAGTTGCGGAGGCATGTCGCGCATTACCTCTAAACGCCCGGAAAAATATTTATGTCCGATGCCTATTCTTTCAGCGACTTTTTAACTCGGACCAAAGTTGCGTTTGGCAGATTTTTACCGGTAAAAACTTCCGCCGGGACGTAAAAACGGTTGCATTTTAGTGGGAAAAGGTAGTGTTTGCACCAGTTTATACAATTTGGTGGAGGACGCAGCGAAATGGAAAAATGGATTGAGACTCTTCCGTGATTCTCCGTTTGGAGTTCCTGTGCTACCAGGAGAGTCATCCCGAGGTATTCCTTAAAGACGATGACTCTCAGGCATCTTGTGAGAGCGAACTACGGGCAAGAAGCAATAAATCAAGACATTTAGGCAACAGTTGCTGCTTCATGAGACCTTGGCAATACCCTAATGACACCGAACTATTAGTCTGGAAAAAAACTGGAGTTGTAGCTTACCTCGGAAGACTGTCAAATTATGTGTATTCGGACCACCATCGGACTTCTGTGTCACCCCTTGTGTCCGGATACCCCAGAAATGTTCCGTGAAATTTTTGCAATTATATAAAGACGCCAGGATTTCTACGTAGTTAAGGGTGGCCTACAAAGAAGCTAAAAAAAAAGATATTGAAGATCTAAAGTGTTTATAAAATGTCTGCTAACGATTTATTAAGTTATTCGATCATGAATAAGGGTCATAATGTGAATAGTAGTATACCTTTGCTACCGTTACCTATGCCATCGAGACCTCAGGGATTCACCAAATCCCATAATGAGAAAGGCCATATTGTTTTGCCGCCATTAAGTGATATTAAATTTAACGACTACACAACTATCAGATTAACTGAAGGAAATTTGTCGAACTTGAACCATTCGTCCCCTCCTTCGTTGACTTCATCATCCGCGTCATCGTCGCCTGTGTCGTCTCCAAGCTTATCAAACATGAATTTATCTGGCATAAGTTCTCCTGTTGCTTTGGCTAACCTTAAGTCTGATTCAGCATCTGTCGCTAGCTTTGTATCTTCTCCACCTACTTTGACTGCTTCGGAGTCTTCCGAGGCCCGTAAGAGAAGACAGAGGTTGGGCCCGTCATGTGATTCGTGCCGTACTAGAAAAGTTAAATGTGATGCGGAAATTATTATATTATCTAAGCTGGCATCGACTGCAAATCTTGAAGAGCTCTTCTCATCTCATATTGTTGCAGGCTTACTTGAGAACAAGCAAGTCGAAATCGAAGGACACGCTAATGTCATCATATCTAACGATAAACTCATTAAATTTAAATCGTGTAAATCTTGCAATGCTAAAAACTTGCCATGCTGTTTTGGTAAGGGTTTTACCAAAGAAGATATAATGTTGAACAATAAAAGGAAACCTACATCTATATCATCCACATTATCTGAAGCTTCGTCTGCCAAATCCAAAATTAGTAAGAAGAAGCCAAATCTGTCGTCTTTAGGCTCCAGAAAATCATCCTGCAGTGCTTGTAGAAGAAGAAAAATTAAATGTGTCTTCAACGATTCTTTGAATAAATGTGAAGGGTGCGTTAAGAAAGATCATAGTTGTTTGTTTGAGAACATTAATTAGAAGGTAAGTTTATGATTTTTATGATTTCGGTATATTTAATTTTTTTAAGGTTTAGGGTTAAGGACTTGGGTAATACATTATAATCTTGTATATTTATTGTAATTTTTATGTAATAAATACTTATGCATTGTCACTTAGATAAAGAATAAAAGCATTAGTTATTTTAATCATTAGTTCGTTGATTAGCAGGCTGTCAACAATAAAATCGTAATTCAATTTCGTAATTCTCAGCCCGTTAGCGTTGTCAACCTCGCTAATTCCTTTGTATATCAATTCGAATAATTTCTTATACTTTAAATTTCTTGAATTTAAATTGTCTTTCATTGAAAGTTTCAATAGTAATCTATCTTGTTTATTAAACCTGTTTCTCATAAAATTCAATTTAATAACAATTTTATCCTTTAAAATTTTTTTGTTTGAGTTGACATTAGTATGATTTAAAAAATAAACGAATTGAATTAAATTCAAATTTTGAAATTCAATATCAAAGTTCAATTTGCTGAGTCCGTTACTTAATTTCAATTTATTTTTTTCATCTAAGGTGGTTCTGACAGATTTGATTGTTTTAATTATTGGTGTGATCTCTTTCAAATATTTGATTATACCAATGATTTCATTCTCTTGAACCTTACTTGTCATCAGCAAATATTTGTTTAAATAACTTATGATTAATTTCATTTCATTTGATTCGGTATTAGAACTAAGCAACCTAAATTTTTCATCCATTTCAGGTAATTTGATAGTCAAATTATTACTTTCTTCATCGATCTTAATTTGAATACTATCAATGGAACTATTTACAATTTCAATGCTATTTTGATCTAATTGGTACAATACCTTAATCAATTCATTTAGAACATTTAATTTCAATAAGATCGAGTCTAACAACCTGGTTTCCTTGATAGACGAATCGTTTATTTTGTTTGATAAGTTGACAATATCGTTGATCTCAAAATAGTTTTGCGATTTGCTGATATGTAAGTTCAATTGATTGAAGGTTTCCGCTAAAGTATTAGGAATGTTCCGCAAATTACCGAAAAGTTTTAGTTTCATTTGAGTTGAATTATTTAATGTAATTAATCTTATTTTCAAGAATAAACTTGTTGAAGAATTGGAAACTGGTAATAACCTATTATCATTGTAGAGCATAATGATAGATTCATAAACAAATGGGCTATTAGTCTCTTCAGGTTTTATATTTTCATCCTCAACCTCATCAATCTGAAATTTATTTAAAAGTTCAGCAGCTTTCTCTTTCGATTGTTTTTGAATATACTGGATCTTTTTAGTTTGCAATTCTTCTAAAACCATATGATCAATAATCATATTAGAACATAAGCTTGATAAATTATTGAAGAATTTATAATTTAAAGTCAATTCATCTGATGTTTCCATTTCTTGATCAAATTTTAATTGCTGAACCCATTGGATTTTCCATTCACCTTTAATAGACTTAATTCTAGCAACCCACCAGAAAGTCCTGAAATTTTCACCACTTACTAAATTGCTTAGAAACCAACTTAGAGGCCAATTTTTACATCTGTAAAATTGGATTTTATTAAAATTCGAATTGTTAAAGTTATCGCCAGTCAAGAAATTAAATAATTTGGTTGTTTCATAGTCATTCAACTTGATAATTTCATTATTTATCCAACCACTCGTGATTAACTTATTATTAATTTCTCTGTTAAACATATCAAGTTTTAGTTGGATCAAGTGATTAACAATATTCTCCACCATATCATTTTCACTAAAAAAAGGCTTGTTCTTATTACTAGACGATTGAGTATTAATCTTTTTCGTAACTTGATTCTGAATTGGGGAAGGGTCAATAAAATAAAAAAACCCAGTCAATGGGTTGATAGCAAACACAACTGATTTATTAGGAGTCAATTTGAGCAATAATTGATGGCATGATATAAATGAGCAATATTCTTCTTGGTCAGATAACCTTTTAAGTATAGTTTCATAGATTCTAGTCATTAACATTTCGGAGTGTTTATTAACTATTATGTTTAAGATCAAGTCTACGCTTAGATCTTGAGGTTCAGATTCATCTTCATTATTATCCTCCCTCAAGTCTTCTAATGATTCTTCCTTTGGCTCGAAATCATTTGGTTGTTCATCAGAAGTATCCAGCTGTTTCTTTATATTATCTCTATCAAATATCCCGGATATTCCATGATTTAGTTCATATGTACCATTTTTGAACCATCTAAAGTTCAAGTTGTAATTTTTATCAATGCCCAATTCAATAAAGGACTTCCAGTTTTTGGATAAATAATGACTTGACCAATAATTGATTAAGATTAATGATTTACCGTTTTGATATTTGAATTGAATATTATTTCTCCATTTACTGTTAATTGAAATATCCTTTAATTGCCTCGCAATTAAATATAGCTTAAATGAGATAGAATATTTATGTAATAGATCATACAAACCACCAAGGCCCAGATTTAATAGTACAGTATTTACAATTTTTTCTAAGTTTTGGAAAGATGACTTTGGTAACTTGGTTATTATCTTGTTGTCCTTGTGTGTAATTAATGAAGTCTCTGGGTTTATCCCAAATAGAAACTTGAAGTCAATGAAGTAGAACGGTGACTTATAATAGTCGTCTTCTTGTTCAATAATCAAATCATTCCCAACTGTGACAGACACTTGGAATTCATTTTGTATAGTAAAATATACTCTACCATCTCTTATTTCGTAGTTATTAATGAATCGTTTTGGTAAATTGTTTACCAAAGCCATTCTAGCCATTAATGCTAAGTTTAAATCTTTCAAGACTTCCAAAGTCTTCTCTGATGATATTGGTGGAGTATTGATCAAATTATACGACGGCAACTGTGGTCTCTTCTTTATAAACACTTCCAAACTTGTTATTATGTCAGAATTTGGTAATTTTGCTCCCGAATACCTATTAAGTTCATTTAATCCGTATCCTAATTGTTCAAAATAAAAATCTTGAGACCTAAACCAATTCAATAAATCAATTAGTTTAGATACATCCTTCGACGAACTAGCCCATTTGACCAAAGTATATATTTTAAGAAAGTCTTGTCTTAGGGATATAATTAAATTCAAGAAAAACATCTTCCTACTAGAATCATTTTCGGTATCTTTAGTACTCGATAAATTCTCTATGGCTGTTGTTAATTGTTTGTATGCTTCTTGTGTATAAAATTTCAAAACATTAGATAGTGGAATAATATTATTCGTTATATGTGGTATATCTGGTGCTTTCTTTAGTATTCCATTCTCCAACTTTGTTCCTGCTCCGTTGTGTATTTCTCCTCCAGGATGGTTAGATTTTGCATCAACTGGCTCTCCATTCAGTATGGGATTATTACTAGATGGATATGACCCATTCATATTTCAACAACAAAGTATGTTTAGCCTGGTTGTAATATTAATTTTCTGATTGTTACGTGAAGGGTTTAAGTCGGAGGTGGGAATGAAAATGTCGTTAATGCTGAGAAGCGACATTTCTGGTTACTTGTTGCAGTTATTCCGAATTTAGCTCTCAGGTTAATGTATGTGAGTTCATGTTGAAAATGTCTATAGATACAGCAGTGATCATCCATTATCAATCCAAAGCAATTTGAACTGTATTGAGAATGTGTATATAATATATTGTTGAATAACAGGAAGGGATAATGCTTAGGTAGATTAGATTTTAGCAGAGCAGAGTTTGACAGGATGTCGTTAATTTCAAGCTTGCCTTATGACATAATCTTCCAGGTAGAAGATTATTTATCGAATAGAGATCTAGAGACGCTCATAAAGACATTCTTCAATTTTCACGATAACTCGATACTATTTGCTACTTATGTTAAACTTTCAGAGAAAAAAATCGTTATTTCAGACACTCTCAGTAATGAGTTATTGCCTGAAAATGATCATGTTTATATAGGTCCAACAAACGGTGTTCAATTCTTGAAAGACATTATAATGTTTGACGAATCATATGGAACTAATATTTTTCCTAAGTCTATAGTATTTGACTTAAGCTTGTCGAATGAGAAAGCATGTGTTGATTTTCATGAGGAGATGTTTGATTTTCTCACGAATGAGAGACATAAGCGACGGTTTATAACCAGCAGATTTGATATAGTAGTTAGGTCCGTCAAAGCATTTTCAACTGAAGAAGTATCGAGCTTTCTTCGCAATTTGGCTGTTGGTGTAGGCCCTCGAACTAGAGGAATAATATTTTTGGGTTCAATAATAAACATTGATTTATCATATGTTGCAACCCTATTTAATAGCCTTGAATGCCTTGATTTAAACGATTTTCACCAGCACTCCAAAGTTGATTATCTACCGCGGAGCGTTGAGCACTTTGTGTTCGAAGATGTTCAATTAAACGGCAAAAAGCTTCCAGGCAATACCAAATCATTAAGACTAAAGAATTCAACATTCAACCATTGTCATAGCGTACGTTTACCAGTAATAGAGGAGTTAGCTTTATGTAATATTCCAGATATTTCAAACTTTGTCCTGCAGAATTGGTCAAGTACTTTGGTATCATTAGAGTTGGATAGTGTAGAATTAAAGTTTGATAGTTTGAAATTGGGAGAACTACATAATTTGGGACATTTGAAATTAGTTGATCTTTCCAATGAATTTGGGTACGAATTCCAATGTCCACCACTGCTTCATCTGCTTCATATCCAGGACAAATATCTACCATATCTTTCAATTGATTTTCAAAGCCTACCTGAAACTTTAATTTGTTTAACTTTAAGAGGAGATCTACCATTTAAGTTTGACAGCATATCATTTCCTAGAAATTTAAACTCCTTGATTTTGCAAGGCGGTGGAGGGATTTTTCAATGTGAAAACTTTAAATGCCCTCCAAAATTACAAAAGTTGATTATAACTTTACAGAAATTTAGAAATGTTCATAAATTCAAGCTATCAAAGACGTTAAAAGAAGTCAATTTGAGCAGTAATAATATCACGAAAATTTCAACAATGAAATTCCCATGCAATATTCTGACTTTATGCCTCAGTAATAACAACTTTTCAAGTATAAACGGTGTACAATTTCCTCTCAGAATGAAACAAATTGACCTCACTCAAAAGTATAGTTTAATGGGTGCATATGACTTTACGAAGTACTCTTGGTTATCTACAGCAAATATTTTCATCAGTGATAGCAATAAGTTTGTATTCAATGGTGAAGTAAAAATTATCAATGATTATGACTGGAGAGTGGATCGGAAATGGAAGAATAGAGAAATTGAATACTTCTATTAATTACAGATATGCTGTTATTTCTTATATATGAAAGTTATTATTACAAATATATCCAACGATTGAATACTAAACTACTAAAAATACATCTAAATTCTTGTAGGCTGGAATGAATGATGAATGTGTGAAACATCAAAAAGCTTTTGTTGAAATGGTCACAGAACCAATATTTAACGGTAAAAATTAAGGAAATGAGAAGAAACAATATGAAACAGGTATTAGTGTTTTATGGGAAATTTATTTTGTCCCTTTTAAAATTTAAAGTTGTCAGGAACAGACCTAGAAATCCAATCAAAATCCTGTTGGTTTAGTAAATCTTGAACCTTTGTTCTTTTGTCTTTTCGAACCAAAAGACGATCGACTGTATGCTTAAGATTGAGCAAAATTTGCTTGGTAGAATTATCTATCAGGGAATCATTCAACATATTTGTGATCTTAAACCAATCCCAATCAATCATAGCAATTCTGTGAGCCACATTATTTTTTGCTCTTTTTCTTTTGATGACAGATGGAGATACCCCGGTAGGGCTTGACGTATTAAAAGGTGGGATATCAAATGGCAACCTATTCTCAAGAAGTGCATAAATTAAAACGCCAACAGACCAGGAATCAGTAAGCTTACCATCATATTTCAACCCCATTAACAATTCTGGCGAAATATAATCTTGAGAACCGCATCTGGTAGTCAATAATTCGTTTGACGACTTCAATTTCTTCGAGAGACCAAAATCAGTCACATTAATTACAGGGTTATTGAATGAATTGCCTAATTGACTAATACTCAGAAGTTCGTCAAGCTTATAGTTAAGCAAAATATTTTCTAATTTAATATCACGATGAATTATATCATTAAAATGCAAATACGAAATGGCGACAATTATCTCACTCACAACTCTTTGAATGATCAACCAGTAAGATGGATTAGCATGATATGGCTCGTAGTTCTTGAACAGGAATTGAAACAAGTTACCACCAGGGCAATATTTCAAAAATACTAATTGATCATTATTTGACTTGAGATTACTAATATCTCTTTGCAAAGAAAGGTCTTCTTCAGACGCGTTTTCGCTCTCAATAGCATTTGGGTTTTCAATTTCAGTTTTCGCTATACTTAAGTTCAAATTGTAGTCAAGCAAGCGAATTATGCAAGGATGGTTAATATTATGCAATATGTTCAATTCTCTCTTTATAAAGAATTTGAAATTATAAATTTCATCCATATTTTCGAGCGGAATGGAAATTATTTTAACTGCAACCTTGTCTTCAGCATCTTCCACATTTGTTCCTAATACAACGGTACTAAAATTACCAGATCCTATCTCATCCTCAAAATTATACACCTTACCACAGTTAATGGAGTAAAAGTGGTGATTGGAGAACCTCGACTGAACTTCATCGGGTGGGCTTGGCATGTTAGACACTGGAATAGACCCAATAGACGCAGAGGAATCATTGAGTGGATTGGAAACGAACCTTTTGCTGGGAGTATGTATATCTAAGTTTTGTTGGCCTGTTGGCATCGGCCTGTATTCAGACACCACTCTGCTAGCATCTAAGGTTTTCACATTACGCGATTTCTGTATATCAAGAAATTGGTCTTTGGGGGGACTGAAATTAGCAAAAGACTCATTGTTATTATTAATTATAGGAGTTGGTAGTTGTGTGATTTTGTCAAAATTAATCTTCGAGCTCGATATGCTTGGGGATGGTGCCAAGTTAAACGGCTCGCCCAATACCACGCCTCGTCTGTCTAATTCTTCGTCACTATGATTTAACATATTAACATTCACTTTGAGCGGTGAGGTGGAATTCGTAATGCCATTTGGGTTTTTATAAAGATTCACTGGTGCTGGGTGCGTTTCTTGACTCTGGTTTGATTCCGATTGATTTGACGGTGATACTACTCGACTTCTATCAGATTCGTGAAAAGGATTGGAAAGAGCCATATTAAAACAGCTCTATGTCGTTCAACTTATATAATTCAAACTATGAATAAGAATGACTCCATTAACCAGCGTGCTTGTTATCGTTTATTATGACAATGATGACCCACGAATGTGCGCTTGCAGTACTGCACATAGCGATCGTTAAAATTATTGCAAAAAAGCCGTACAGAAAAAATAAAACACCTTCAGAATTTTGACATAGAATTTATAGTATAGTAGCGTAAAATGTATATATATATCTATATTTCAGACTATATAAAACCCTCAAGAGCCCTATGAGCCTTTTCTAGTCTAGCTATTCCAACATCGTATCTATTTTCGTCAAGAACCATGTCAGAGGTGAGCCTAGATAAGGAATCAACGATCTTTTCGATCAATTGCTTTTCCTTGATTGGTAAGTTTAGCTGATCAAATTCTTCGCCGATGATGGTCCCATTGGTGCTCTCAAGTAGATTAATTAATGTATGGTAAGAGAATGGTCTCAACCCGGGAGTGGACAGGGATCTTACACGTTTGGATTTGGCCTTTTTATGCTTAACTTTCTTCATGCTGCGCATAGAGTCTTTGACCGATTTACCTCTTGCGGGCTTTTTAAGCACCATGGGCTCGTCAATATCGTAGTATTCGTCGTCATCCTTTGGTGATGCTACATGAGTGCCACGTGGGGATTCTGTAGTGTCAGATGTGGGTATTGGATCCTGGGCTTGCTTTTGTTGTTCGCTGATCTGGTTAGATACTTGTCTTGCGCGCTGTAAGTTATCGGCAGTTGGTCTTGGGGGCAAAGATGTTTTGGGGAGACGGTTATCGGACGTGGGGTCGGGGCCCGTTATGTCTGCAGTGCAATAGCTATCGGAGGTGCGATTAGAAACGGCCCTTGAAAGAAATGAATTCGAGCTGTGTCCGGTATCTTGGTTCGATTGAGCTGTCTCCATCGTTTCGTCTAAGTCTTTTGCTTCCTTTTTTTCCTGGTCTCGCTCGGAAAGTGGTTTTCTCTCATGGTACTCTATCTTGTCGTCGACAGTCCTGTATACATAGAATTGCAGCGTAATGGAGTTGGCACTTTCCATGAGTTTATCAAGATCATCACTTATAGCAATTGATGAACGTTTGTTATGAGATTTAACCTTGTTCTTGTTGAACTTTTCGATATCTTTATCCAATTCATTGGTGGTAGTCAAAACTTCACTTTTCGGCCTGCGTGAAGATCTAGGTGGAACTGAACTTTCAACATTGGTATTGAAAGTCATATCAGGTTCCAATTTTTCAGAATTAATACCTGGTTTTGTTTTCAACTTACCCAATTTAACCGAGTCATCGGGAATTGTATTGACAGATTCAGCTTGATCCTGTTCGTCACCTCCTTCAACATCCTGTTCATCATCTCTTTCATCAAAACGGTAATATTTTCTGCTAACAGTAGGATTCTCGTCTTGATTCACCACCTTGACTGATACCGGTTGCGCAATATGGTTTCCCTTGGCCGAATAATCAGATAGCTGGGATATCATTGATGATCTTTTTCCCAGCATCACTGGGGGACCGAACCCTTTTATCTCTTTATTAGAGTTTGGAGTCCCATTGGAGGTAAAACCCGAACCAGAGCCCGACTTAGAATTTTCTGAAATCATTGATTGATCTATCGTATTGGTCGTATGACTTTTCGTAGAAAGAGTGGAATTTGAATATACAGATTCTGGCTTAGCATGTTCTGACATTGTGTCCATTTCTGCCAGCGACAAATTCAAATTGTCTGATTTGGAAAAAGAAAAGCTTGAAGTCATATCCTCTTCTTGCTCTTTGGTGTCTTTAGGTCTTTCCATTCCTATATATATAAATATGTCTAATAGAGCTCGAAGTTGGAAAAATAAACATTATAATTTAGTGATATTTTATATTCAAGCATAGTGCGATATGATTTGTATTTTGAATTATCACGCATTAGGAAATGTTATTGGAAATGAAGAATTCTTTCTTTATTCATATGAACATACGTACAGGGTAATCAAATAAAGCTACTATAAGTTATACGTTAAAAATAGTCTACAACTTGTAATCACAAAGTGTAGATTGATTATGGAAATTCAGTATCATATTTTAGAAAATTAATTAGTTCCATACGAGCAATACTCATCTCGAGCCCATTAAAATGAATAATGATTAAAAATGGAGTTAGATATAGCATATTCAGAATTTCACGGGCTTATTATTCTACAAGATATGATGAGAATTACTTCTCTAGAAGTCCTTTAAACTATGAAACTTTATCTAAGAGATTGGACCTGTTTTACAAATTGCATCCTCGAAAGAACTATAGGGAATCAATACAAGGAGGCTTATTCATTAACTATATTAAGGCCAACAGAAGCTTGCAGAGACAGAATACTAGGATGAATTCAAAAATCGGATTCAATACAAATCAACGAAACAAAAGTACGAATTTTCTTGACATTTTGACATTTTCTAATAATGATATGGAAACAAAGATACAAGAAGTTTTTAATAAGTACGACACTGAGACATACCTGAACGACGATATTGTGAAATCTTACCTTCTAATAGAACCAAGAACTAGGAATATCCATCATTTGATACAGACTGTTCGAGAAAACTTTCAACGTAATTTAGAGAAGGAACGAGTAAATAAGTCAGTGGTTCAAACTGCACTTAATTTACTCTTGTCAGAAAAGGACTACTATAACTGCTTTAAATTAATTGATTTGACTTATTGTTCTGAAGAGTATTTAAAATTTTGCAAAAAGGTCAACAATAGATTACTAGGATCTATATTACTGTCAAGTTTGGCAGCTGCCATTCTAGAAGGCTTTCTACTTCCTTCTTTTCCTTTAGTTTACCTAGTATTCTTGAACCTAGGAGTACCTTTGTGTATAATCTGGTATATTATGAAGGTCAACTTGGTAACACATTTAGGTAGGGTTAGTTGGAGGCCATATAACAATTTCATCTATATTAACAACCACCAGAATGAAATTCTTGCAATAAATAAAATTATCACTCATTTTGAAGAGCATAATGAAATTAATATAAAAAACTTTCATCATAGTAAAGTACGACAAATCTCAAATTTGAATATTTTTCATCAAAATGATTATATCATTGAATTACCTAGCACTAATGGTCTCTTACCAATAGATGATAAAAATATTTCCAATGAAGACTCTGAAATATTAAAGCTACAGGGATTTATCAGACAAGAAATACGTAAACGTAAAATGGTTCTCAATGATATTCAAGAGGAATTGATGTTCTTAGAATTTTGGTATACACATGGTGAAAATTTTGAATGGGTTGAACCCGATCAAGATCCAGCGGAGATCATAAGATTGAAAATAACTAATAATTATCCCAAAATCTAACTGCTATGAATTCTTAATGTCGTGATGTCGCGTTTTGCGATACTTGAATATGAATAGATCTTATATAAATATTTAATCAGTGTATAATAATAAGACTAATGGCTTCTTTAATATCAATACAAGCACCGCTAGACTTAGATATTATATCTGATATTAAATTCTCGCCTATTCAAAATCAGCTTTTAGTATCATCATGGGATGGTAGGGTTTTGCTTTACGACTGTTCAGACGTTGGCCATATCTCAATGCTTACAGAATTCCATTCTAATATACCAACATTGAGTATTGCTTATGGATTGGGCAATTCTACATACGTTGGAGGATTAGATGGGACTGTTAGGCAAATTGACTACGAAAATTTAAAATTAGGTAATGAAAATATTGGTGATAAGACTGAAACCGATCTGGGCATAAACAACTTGAAAAGTATTGAAAACCAACCGCATGTACTAGCAGCGAGTGACTTTAATGGCAAATTGCAGTTTATTGACACTCGGAAGAGAACACCTATTTTATCAAGGAAATTGTCAAATAAAATATTTTGTATGGATACAACCAGTGAATATTTAACAGTTGGAATGTCTGGGAGGAGAATTGAAATATATGATCATAGAAATTGGGATCAACCTTACCAGGTGCGAGAAAGTGGGTTAAAATATCAAATAAGAGACTTAAAAAACTTTCCTACAGGGGAAGGATTTGCGATTTCCAGTATTGATGGAAGGGTGGCTATTGAGTATTTCGATCCCACAGAAGAAATTCAATCTAAGAAATTTGCATTCAAATGCCATAGATTTAGCGATAAACAATCACAAACTGATTTGGTTTATCCTATAAATTCTATAGCATTTAACAAGGGAAATAATACACTTTTCACAGCTGGATCTGATGGATATCTTTGTATGTGGAACTGGCAAAAAAGGAAAAGAATAAAGCAATTTCCTAGATTCGAAGACGATCATGGTAACACCCAAAGTATCGTTAAAACAGATATTAGTTTTGACAACAAATTAATAGGCATTGCTACTAGTGATGACAGTTATAAAAATATAAAATCGTTGTCTCTGAGCTCTGATTGCAAAAAACCAAGTAAAATCTATATAAAATCTTTGCAGTGATTCTTCTTCATAGTTGGCATGAAAAATGTAAATAGTAAGAAATGTATAGTTCAAATAAATTTGGAGATGCGAAAAATTGAAAAAAATATATTTCATGATCTGCATTTTATTAATGGACTACCAGAATGCTTTCCTTTGACGATATAACTAATAAGTTCCTAGAATGGCTTTCCGAGGAAAATGTGACCATTTCATCAAAATTGGAGGTTAAAGATCTAAGAAAAGACAGCCAGGGAAGAGGTATGGTTGCAAATGAAGATATTGAAGAAGATGAAGAGCTTTTCTCTATCCCAAGAGAGACGATAATTAACATCGATAATTGCAGCTTAACAAAAACAAACTCGAAAGCACGGGATGTATTATTGGGCTTAAATCAGTGGGAAGCGCTAATTATTGTATTATTATATGAATTAAAGGTTAATGGTGATAAGAGTAAATGGAGCGCTTATTTCAATACTTTGCCCATAAAAGACACTCAGAATTACAAATTTAACCAACTTATGTTTTGGTCTCAGGAGCAGTTAGACGATCTCTTACCGTCATTGATAATCGATAGAATAGGTAAGGATGAAGCTGAAGCCATGTACAACAAATTGTTCCCAAAAGTTGTGGAAGACTTAAATATTCAAGAATTATTTGACGTTACTCTCGAGGAATACCACAAAGTAGCATCATTGATAATGTCATATTCTTTTGATGTGGAGAGACCTGAATTTAATCAAGCTGAAGATGATGGAGCGGAAGATGATGAAGAGGAGGATGATGAGGCTGGCGGAATAATATTAAATGACAGATATTTCAAATCAATGGTTCCACTAGCGGATATTTTGAATGCCGACACCAAACTTCATAATGCTAGTTTGGTATACACACCTGGAGTATTAGTTATGAAGAGTGTAAAACCAATTAAAAAGGGTGAGCAGATTTATAATACCTATTCTGATCATCCAAATAGTGAAATTTTAAGAAGGTATGGATATGTTGAACCAAATGGTTCGGAATTTGATTTCGGCGAAGTACCATTGAAAACTATAAAGGACTACTTTATCAATAGTGTGGGATTAACATCGTCACTTATAGAAGATACATTTGTTATATTGGATAAAATTGCTGAAGATGATGAGGATGAGAATTTTGCCAAAATTGTACTTGATTCCTATGACTGTTTTAATGATTCTCAAATTATTTTAGAATTGATATTTATTATTCAAATATTGTCAATCGTTGCGTTACTTTATAAATCTGATTCTCTGGATTTTCTGAATTCCGAATCAAAGTCTGAATTAATTTCTAGAGTTTCCAAAAAGTGTTATCAATTGATAGAATCGAAAAAATTAACTAAATCATTCTTAGAGAATTATGAGAACATTATGAAGTCTAGAATTCAAGAATATTTGGTCAAAATAGACTATAATTCTGAGACAGGCATTGTGGAAACCAGGGCCGAAATGGCGAATGTAGTATTGAAATCAGAATATAAATCTTTAAAACATTGCTTAGATTTTGAGAAGGTTTTCAGTGACGAGGAAAGCTCATATAAATTTATAGATGATGGAAAGTTGACACGAAACATCACGAAGAAAAGGATAAATGAGACTGATCTTACTCATAATAACCGCAAGATAAAAAAAAACAAGTTAAAATAGTACTTCAAATCAATATATATATAATTATGTTTATTATTAGACTATTAATATAAATTAGAAGTATATTAATGAATGAAATGAATGAAAAGTACACCAAAAAAATAATTATTATGAAATAAATGTCCAGGTAGAAAATAAATACAATCAGATTTCTTGTTTATAAGCATTATCATGACTATTATACGGGATATTTTTGTGATTTTGAAGTGTTGTGGTTGATGGAGATGAAAAACTCGAAAATTGATCGGATTTTTTTGTGGAATCTAGATCTTCTTCGGGAGAATAACCGTAAGGTTTAACAGTTAATGGTCTAGGCCTGGAGACCAGGAAGCTGTTCTCATCTGACTTTTTCGCCGCAAAAGGTTTGAAAGGAAATAATTTTTTTATCTTATCGATCAGATGATCCCAATAAGAATATTCTGAAATATCATTATGCCGTCTCGATATATTGTCATCAACCTTTTGCTTAATACCCTTCTTGGAATCAGAATGGGGCTGTTGAGAGTTTGAAAAATTCCAGTTATTTCTAGATGCCCATAAGGCCTTAATCTCAGGGTCAATTGAATCATCAACAAAATATTTCTTATATATTAAATCACCTTCACGAAATGTGTAATCATTCTTTCGTTTTCTTAAGTTTGAATATTGCTGTTGTTGTTGAAAAGACAAAATCGATTGGGTTGTTGAATGAAGTATTGAATCCTGTATACTTTCTAAGTCATCTCCAAGAACGCAGTCGTTATGATCTCTAATAAATGGAGACTTTGCTCGAGAAGTTTTGTGAATTTGATCATGTATACTTTTTAATTGCTTTTCACTTCTTGTTCTATAATATGGATCTTCTTCTTCCATATCATTTTCAGTTTCTTCAATTTTATTTTCTTGAAGTTGGTGGGCATAACCACATTTATTAGGAATATTACATTCAGACTCGTGAAGCAATAATGGAATTGAGTTAACAACAGGATGATATTCAAATTGCGTATTAAATTCTTCAACACTATTATACGGCTTGTAGTTGCCGACACATTTTTCATACTGTGCTTTATCACGTCTTTTCTTAAGTATAGAAAGTACGGTGATAATAAGACAGTAAAGCAAGTGAATGGTGAAAACTATGGCCACAAACACATGGATTGACAACTGAACAAAAGAAACATATGTTCTAGTAGTTTCAGTAAGGTTCAACTGTCTAATGTAAGGTATACATAAGACTGTTACCAAAAGTTTCGCAACAGGTAGGATCCACCTCGACGTAGTCCAAGTCATCTTAACGAAGTATGGCTTCAATACAAATAATAAAACTAAACCAATAAATTCAATGACTATCAATAGCGTAACTTGTACAGTCCCATAAGACTGTAAACATCCGATAATCAACAGTTTCATAAAAAGCATCAGTAGATCAATGATGACAAAGTAAACCTTGTCAGGGTGGTATTTGCAATAACAAAAGCCCCACATTAAAATCGATTTCATGGATGTATATAAGTGAGAGACCTTTTTGTTAATACAAATTCTCCAATTAATAACAGTTATTAGATAGTTAAACACGAAGAAAAGAGCCAATCCTACCCACAAGGCTATTAAGATTGAACCAACAATTATACTTCCAATTGGCATCTTGATATAGTTTCCAGAATTCTTCACAGCTCCCGTGGAATTAGGTGCAAAATTTTGAGTAGTAAAATTTAAACTATTTCCAGTAAAGCTATTTGAATCTGATCCCATTTCATTAGAGGGATTTATAAGAAGATTCGGTGAAAATATATTATCGTATGGAACTGAAGCACTGAATATATTACTCCGGAGGTTAGATTCATTAGCAAAATATTTATATTTCCCACCTACGGTACCAGCATTATAAAGCATGAATGAAGTTAAAACTAAAAAAGGAAAACCAAACATTGTGAAAAAATTCTTCAATACTTGACCTAATATATGGTAAATATTTTTCTTCATTGTGAACTCATAGTCTAAGTCAGTTGAGCTTGAAAAACGGTATTTTTCGTGGTTTCTGGTACCGCAACTTTTCCCTTTTCGATTATAAAACCAACTAAATGACATTTTTAGGATCAAAAAGAGCTGATGTGCCACAATCATTATAAACGTCCAAATAACAAACGCAAGGATGAAGTTTGGCCAGCAATCGTAGAACGAGAGATCATTACTAAACGTTGCTAGGTTCTTTAAGCCCTCTAGATTTAAAGTAACATAGATATTATCCAGTTCTGTATGTCGTGTTATTCCGTTTCTAATAAATCCAAACCCCATTAATGCACACCAACGGATTTGACCGACCAAAGGTTGATAGAAACCTGGATACTGCAAATCTAGCCCTCCAATGAATAATGCAAATTGTAGATAAGTAATAATTTCTTCAACAGTTGCATCTAGTTGTTTCAATAAATTTTCATTACATATTGTTGACGCCACAAACAAAAATGGATTTGACGACTCTTGATAGGATGAATAAATCACCGTGAAAAAATTTATCAATCCTGTGACTACTAACAAGACTGGGACACCTATAGAAAGGGTAGCTTTCACGTCATTCGAATGCTCTGGAGTTACATATGCTCTATTGCAACCAATTAACTCTGATGAAGCATCGTTCGCAAAGACATAGAAATTAACGGTGTAGCTACCTAACTTAAGATAATGATCACTAATATCGACTTCGTAATACATCACAATCGAGTCATTTGCATATAGCGGACACTGTACTAAGCTTCCCGTTGAATTGTCAAAAAGGCTTTCAATCGTTTTATTTGACGTTGCTAAAGAATAAATTTCATCATTTCCTGAATGAGAAGCATCTTTATTTAAGTCTTTGCTTGCCATGGTACCTGAATACGCAAGAAGATTGTTTTCAATCTCCTCCATTTTTCTTGGACTTGACAAGTAGTCTTCTGTATGTTTCACTGCTAGCATATCGCAAAACTTTACATCTTCATTAATGAAAGTTTTACCCATGAATTTTATATCAACATGAAATGTGGTGTATTTATTTGTTGTAGTATTGACATCATTAATTATGACATCCTCATTAGACATTGAAGATGAATCATATACTTTTGAATTGATGAAGAATTTCAAGATTTCTGCTTCTTCATCCAAGGCCACATCTATAACAAATGGTGCAAGCTTAAAATTATATCTATTCACCCCAGAGCACTGGTATGTGGATACAAGAGCACCATGCACATATGCTATTACAAGTCCTAATAGAATAAATAGACGTGCAATAGCTGCCACCATCGTAGTAAGACCTTCTCTTTCTATATTCGTGATACTATTTTACTTGAAAACACTGATTGTATGAACTTTTCATATGATATCTTGATCAAGTCTAGACATATAATAGTAAGAAACGATAATAAATATTTAGCAAAGCGGCTTAAATATTCGCTTTTCGACAACAAGACTGAATATCTCTATACTCAGATATCTATAAATTAAAGGAAAGATATAGTAAAGTTCAGCTTAGACTTGAACCGCAGCCGCTAAAACGTGCAATTATTTTTTCCCGAGAAAAATGTTGTACTGAGGTAATCAAAGGAACGGCTTTAATTAATCAGGAACTAGCCTTAGAGTAAACGTAGATCTATACTATTTGCTATTATCTGGTTACTTCACATCTTGGATAGAACTTAATACCTATTATTTAAATATATTGGGACTGTTAGAGAGTAACATACTTCCAATTTAAGTAAAGTATGCGGATTTAGCTCAGTTGGGAGAGCGTCAGACTGAAGTCAACTTCAGTCCAGTTAATCTGAAGGTCCTGTGTTCGATCCACAGAATTCGCATTGTTCTTTTTTTTCCATTTATTCATCCAACACTAAACGATGAACGATACCGAAGTATGACTTCTGACTACTTTAATTATAGAAAAGATCCATAAAAGTAAAAAAACTATATATATGAACTCAAGACTAGCAGAAATCTTTATGGTGTTAAAGTTCTAGAAACTTCGTTCTGATACCTCTATAATACCTAAGCTCTACATGTATAGAAACTATGATACTATGTTTATTAAATTGACAACAAATACCGGGTTTTACTATATACAAATGCAGTTTTATCCATTTTATTTTCATATCTTATACCTAATCATTGACTTTCCCTCTCAATTTAGGATACAATCTAGCCGAATGGTAATTAATTGATGATATTGTTTCCTTTTTAGGTTTGAAAGTCTCCATACAATTTTTTAAGTCATGTTCAAATGTTGAACACTGTAATGAACCCTCTCCATTAGCTGCCCAGCAATTTAATAAAGACGACATAAGAACGAAGCATTCATTGGTAGATTTTGAAACCGTAGGTCTTCTGATTTTTAACCTGGGTAAAGGAGGTAATTTCTTATTGGTTTGCAATTTTTTATACGCCATTCTACTCAGAAACGTTCCATGCGTTAAATTTATCTAGCTAAAGTTAAAGAAGAGCCTATATAGTAACTAATTAAATCAGTTAAAACCTTGAGTAAGCTCTGAAAAATTATCATACTTTTGGTTTACGCACACATGTATCGATATATGATTCCAATTTCATCTTGTTCACAATAAAACTATGCTTATGGTTATTATAATTTTTAGATCTTGGGGATACCGAATTATATAAGGAATAGTCCTTCCAATAAATTCTCTTGAATGGACTGTTTGAAGAGACTTCATGAATAAAAGCATCAATATGACTGTAAGGCTGGCGCTGTTTAATGTTAGAAATGCAAGAGGGAATCAATTTATTCTTAATTGTAGACTTGATTGTAGATTTCAAATGCTTCATAAAGTTTTTCATATCATTTGAATCGTGATACTTCATCCTGATCAAAGTATCAATCTGGTCTTCTAAATTGATGAGAAATAATTTGAATAAATGATTCGATAAATTCTTCATTTGTCTTCTTGAATTCAATAATGCAGAATAATTTGGAAAAGCATTGAACAGCTTTAAATTGTAGTTAATAACCAATAAAGATGATGCATTCAGGTGATTTGGTCTTATAACTTCACATAATTTAAACTGATTTGTCTTAATCTCCTGGTTTCCAAATAGTAAAATTTTGGACCCATTTTTGGTAATGTGTGATTTAATTTGACCTTGTAAAAAGCTGCGTAATTGGAATATTTCATTTTCAAAGTCATCATATAGATCTTGCGAAATATTGGATAATATGTTATATTGGGTTACATTTTCATAGTGAATTGTAAACTCAGGGACTTCATTTTCGTAAATAATGTCTAAGAATTTGTTAAAATTGTCATCATACTCATTCCGAATTGGCCTCTTGCTTAAATATCTCGGATCAATATTAACAGAATCCTTCTCTTGTTCCAAAAAATTCAAGTCTCGCTTATGAATAGGTATCTTCTTTCTATGCATTTGCAAGTCTTCCACGAACTCTTTTGGATAACAAGCGTCCGTTAGTTTGTTCTTACCTGTACGTAGGGGTAATCCACTAATGCTTCTATCAAATCCAATAACATTGTAAGGTTGGTTAAATAAATTCTCCTTATAATAGAATGCCGAAGGTGCTAAAGAAAGATTTGTTATCTCTTCTCTTCTCAAAGACTTGAATTTAGAATTTATTCCGTTGAATTCTTGGATCAAATTATTAATTAAATCGTCATAATTCCTTAGGTATTTCTTGTAATATTTTAATTGAACAGATTTGTCTTCGTCCAATCTCCGAAGATCTTTATAAATATTTTCTAAGTTAACACCCGATAAATCAAATAAATCAACCTCATCAGGCAAGCTCCTAATAATTTTCTTCCTATCTAAGTAATGCTCTGAAGGAAAAGAGAATTGTTTTCCTTGGTCTAAATTTCTTTGAATCTCTAAATCATCTACTGACATATATGCAACTGTTTCGTATGCTTCTTGAACTTGCGAATTAGCAGGCACTGTATGTCTCTTCTTTTTCAACGCCCGTATAGTAGATGTAAAGCATCGTTTTTGATTCCTTATCATCATATGCTACTGTATCACTTGCTTCAATGAACGAAATATAAATATCCAAACGAATCAAAAATGATGAAATAAGTAAGTACTTTATATTTGTTATACTAAACAGTCTATAATGCACGTTCTTATTGCTAGCTTATCAAATCCTCACTACTATGTGGCAAGTGGTTTTACTTTCGTCACAGAGGAATGTCGATCAGTACCCGCGACATCTAACTCTACAACTATACGACATAATTAGATATAATAATACCATAGCCATTTATTAAAACCGAACCCAGAAAAATATAATTAAGAAGTAAATAATGAATCTAACAAGTTAGATAACTGAAGAAATAAATATCTATATGTCTAATAATGAGTAGTGGAATTCAATTCTTGAAGCATTCTATTCAATTTGCGTTCTTCGCTTAATGCAGTAAATTCAATCATAGGATCAACCTTGTTCTCGTATAGTATATGACCATGAGATGGAGAATGTAATTTCGAAGTAGGAGAAGATTCCATTGACGAATCAACAGAGGATGCTGTAGAAATCGAAGACGTGGAGCCTTGTCTATAGTGAAGACTTAAGGTCGAGCTGTTAGACGAAGATCTCGACATACGCGGTGTTTGTTGTTGTTGTTGTAATTGTCTTTGTTGTTGTTGTTGTTTCTGTAAGAATTTTCTCATCTTGGCGGATTTGATCAAGTCTTCCTTGATAGGATTCAAGAATTTTGCTAAATGGGCAATCATCTCTTCATTGGAAACTTTCAAATCCCAGTTGAGCAAAAATAACAATTGTCTTTCCATTAAATTGATATCCTTAACGTTAAAAAGTCCATCGGTATATTTAGCCCAATGTATGTTCTTTGGAGAAGAATCGTTATGGAATTTTGAAGACAAAATCAAACATGAAAGTAAAATTCTGTGTCTGGTGCATGGTAAACCGTGAGCATTTTTCGGTAACTTGGTTTTCAATTTGTTCAAGTATACTAAAGTAGCCATTAAGGTTCCGGTATAGACATTGGTATATCTAACCAATTTTGTGATAAATGTCATCAATGATGGTAATGCTTTGTCCTTTGAGCTCGAGTTTGATGGAGATTGTAATTTAGAGTCTTCACAAGGTAACACTTGTAATGTAGTGACCACTAACTTGTGGATCATATCCTGAGAGACTGGTGAATTGAGGAAAATATTCAATGCCTTTAAATCAATTGAACTCATTTTGTAAGTTTTGTATGGCTAATGTGATAGTATTCTTCCAAATACCTTAATGCAAAATACAGGGTATGCTTATATTTATATCTAAGCTCCATTAAATTTATTCAACCTTCATAAACACTTAACGTAAACCTAAAGGTACATATCGCGTATGACATACTGGCAGTGTGAAAGGGATATTATGCATCGATAATACTGTTTTAAAACAATATACCATTTATAGAATAATATTTAACTTTTTGTGTGCTATAAAACGATTGAGAAGGTTCTTTCCGCAGTAAAAATCGCGTATGAAACTAGATTCGTGTCTCAAGTATAACGCGCCTATCGTGTTTACTACTAACAACGAAACACACACGAACTCCTTTTGGCTCGTCAATATGGGGTGTTCTGGGCCACGAAGCGTGAATTTCTGTAGCTTCTATTTCGTGTTTTACAATATCTCAAAGTAAATTAATTCTACTATTATTCTCTCCAGCCACTTTTCTTAATCAGGACTAATTGAACTCCTGTTCGGCCTGATTAGAATTTCTATTCAGTATAAATGTTATTGTCAAAAAAGCGTTGACAAAGCGTTGTACGCTAATTGACCAAAAGAGTTTAATTACCGCCTTATGGTTGTACTGTAAATTTATTAATTTCAAGTTTCTCTACTACCTCACAGAACCAGAATTAAGTTTAAAAATACAAAAAATATACTAGCTGAACAAGACTTGTAGTGGGGCGACATATTTAGTGTAGCTAGGTATTCTTGTGTTACAGAAGTAACACCAAACCTAATTTATATGGAATGAGAGATGCGTTGAATATTTTTAGGTGTCATGCTTAATTAAATAGCCTTAGTTGAAATCTACGACAAAAAATGTATGATATCGTTCGTTTATTAATAAAGTTTCAATATGTAATATGTAGTTGTATATTGCTATTATCTTGTTAGTATTAAAGTTTCCAAACATATCATTCATAAATTAATTGATTAGATAAATGTCAGAAATTTGGGTATACTGGGTCTATCATGCTTTTGAGTACTCAGACTGGTGCACAGCGTTTTGTCGTCATTTAGTTTATCTTATCAACAATCATATATTGTAGTTACATACATTATTAATGAGTAAAGAACAAAATATAAAACCATTAACTAAAAAATTTTCCTTCATCATTTTATACTCTCAGCCAAATATGTTTTCGCCCGGGTAACCCCGACTTGGTATACAAAGAGTATTAGGGTTGCAGACAGTAGAGAACTGATAGAGACCCAATTAAATTGCCTACTCAATAATTACCATCAAATATTTGTTCTAAATGTATATCCCTTAATAGGTCAAACGAATTTTCATTGAAATCGTAACTGCTGAATGGTGTTCTTGGGATGGTATTTCCCGGTGATTGCAATGGGTGCAATTCCTGGCCTTGGTTACCTAAATCGACATTAGTCCCAGGATTAGAATTCGCTTCGTTTTTCATTGATACCATTTGCATCCAGAGTCTATCAATTTCGTTGTTGTTTATAAATTCCATGTCTTCGAAATTCAATGAATTCAGCGATTCAACGGACATGCCAGGAGTCATAGGAATAGGCGTTTTAATTTTCACGTTGTCGATTGACTCCCCATCATTATTGTCCTGAACTTGAATATGATTCCTAAATTGATTATTTTGCAGTTCATTCTGCTGTTCGTTAATGTTGGTATCTCGTTTCGACATTCTACTTTTGTGAACTCTTCTCAATGACGCTTCACACATTCTTGATAATTCATCTACCTGGCCAACACTAAACTCGGTGATATCCAAATTACATTCCTTCGCTAGGGATTCATCTAAGCCAGAGAATTCTAGTAAGAACCTATATGCCTTCGTTACTTTCCATGCGTAATAGTATCTTTTACTTAAATTGGTCATAGCAGTCATGAACGTATCTATCAATTTTTGAATATATTTCAGTAGCTTGCTAAGCTTCAAATGTTTCTCTTGGTAATAATAATCATTATTCATTTTTAAATCATGATCGACGTCTGTTGACATTTTATGAAGTTGCAATTTTAATCTAATAAATATTGCAAAATTCACTTGCGACGATTTGTGAATAATTTGTTCCAAACTAGGATTCATAATTAGATCAGCACCTTCTCCAAAGTTAACGTGATTATCCTCGACTAACTGAAAAATTCCCTCAACGAATTCATCAAGCATAACTGTATATATTTTTTTCAAATAAAAGAATGACAAATTCGGTTGCTTTCTTTTCTCATAATGTAAAAAAAAATGGTAAAAGACAATCATATTGAAGTTCGTTAAGTTGATATAATTCTTGCATTTCATAATCTTAATAAACGGGTATCGAAACTTGTCATCTTTAAATGGTATAAAATATTGATTTAAAGTCCCATAGTGCAGATGTATGAACTTTTCAAAGTCACTCATTAGCCTTGTTAAGTTTTCCATTTTGATTGAGTCTTTAACAGATAATGTGAGATCTAAAATTGTCTTCAATTTTCCATAAAATTTACTGAAATAAGCAAATGTACTCAAAACATTCTTTTCTAACTCGATATCTAGAATGTTTTCATTTCCAGGTTTATAATATGGTAGCTTAGTATCTACATATTTATCATCAATACATAATGGGTTTCCATAAGAATATGCTTGGTTAAAATCACCCAATGTTAAAAAGAGCCAAATCTTTCGTCCAATATTATTGACTTTTTCATCATTACATGCTTCCGGAAAATTATCTGGCTCTCGATTTAGACCCATAGAGTAGGCCATTTGAATCAACATCCCTGAATATATTTGTGAATCACCACCATCAGCGCCATCCCCATCTTCAGGTGAGAACATGTGGTATAACCTCATTATTAATGCACATTGTAGTACGACCAAGTTCGTTTTACGCAACAATTCAAACTGATCTAGACATAATTGTGCCATATGTATAACGTCAATATTTATAGGGTTTGACAAGAGATACTTAAGTTCTTGTGCTGTAGATGATGGATCATTAGTCTTTAGATTATTCTCATTAACTCCATTTCTATTAGAAAATAATGACAAATATGTAAATCGAGTGATAATTAGCAATATCCCAATATTTGCTAAATCTAGTCTTTTTTCAATATTTAATTCACTAATTTTAGAATCATTGTGGTCTTCTGGTCCTAATATTCGTGACATTTCTGATTTAAAATAATTTTCATCAATAAATGGCAAAAATGGATAAACTGAAAGGAAAAATTTGTTGATAAGAATCCAAATTACTCTCTGCTTGGGTAAAACAACTTTAATCTTATCAATTAACTTCAACTCTTGATCTATTTGACCTTCAAATACCGTTAAGCCTAAAGAAATTGCGTTTTTATTCATATTTATTTTTCGTTGTTTTTCATCTTTAAATCGTTTCTCTTTATCTCCCTTGTTCTGCTGATCATCTAGAATATTATTATAAAGTCTTATATCATTATATCCATCTCTATCCAATGTTTTCTCGCGAAATTCCTTTTCTAATTCTGCTTCTTGACTATTCCGAGATTCTACGTCTGATTGATTGATTTTATCCCTCTGGTCTTTTTCTACGCAACCTTTTTCTTGATTTATTTTTTCTAGATTCCAGCTAAGAGCCTTTTGTGCCCCATAGTCAGTTAGCTTGCTCTCTTTGGCATATTTCCATAATAAACGCAATGCAATGTCCTTACTCATGATAGATATCCACGCAAAAGGACCAAAATTCATTCTTCTCGATGATGATTTAATTATGACGGGGGTGTATCCTTCATAAAAATTAATTATCTCTTCTGACGATCCAAAAGGATTAATACCCACGTATTTTTTATTAGTGTCTGAATAATCATTGAGAGGATTTTGGCCCAGCGATTGTTCTGATCTTAAATTACTTTCTGTAGAAATGGATCTAGGCGTAGATGATGTAGAAGGAGGCCATGTTAACGGTGGTAATTGTATTGGATTATTTTGAGTTCGTGATACAGAATTATTGTTATTAATTGTAGCATTTAATAAATATGGATCAGTCGTTGGAGGACTGAAGTTAGGGCTTTGTTGTGATAGACTAGACACTGTTATAGATGCTTCAATCTGTCGGATTTTATCTTTTAGCATCTCTAATTCAGAATGCATTGTAGTATCAGTATTTTGAACCGCCTGGCTTTTCATTATTTCGTCATTCACATCAAGCTTACTCTTCTTATTAGAACTTTGAACAGTAAAAGGAGGCAATTCTCCCATATGTTGATTCTCGCTACTTACAAATGCATTATATTCACACAATCCAGGAACATTATATTTAACACATGATGAACATGGTTGTCCTCTATCACATTTCACTTTCCTTTTCTTGCAATAATTGCAAGACAATGTAATTCTATTTCTCTTCTTCGAATGTTCCGGCGGCATTACATATGACTTTTGTTACACCAGAATCCTATTTCAATTATTTGCTCCAATCAAGATTATATCAAGTGCAGTATAAGATACTAAAGCAGACTATTGGAATGTACTACAAAACCCGGATTAATATCCATTCGTTACAAGAAATAAATAAATATGAATTTTATTATCTCCGAAAAGCGATACGCACAAAATATCTAATATAAATTTTAAGTCCTAAGTTTCAATTTAATTACGTAAAAATCTTTTAATCACTATAATTCGTAAATAAGACAAACTACGTTTACCACTGGGTTTGATCTGTATCTGCATAAATTTCAAATAATTTCAAGAGATCTTCATTTTGCATATTAGGATTATCAAAACCCGGAATTGCATTCATCGCACCTATTGATGAGCTGCTAGCGTCAACTGGAGATGATTGAACGGTAGACGAGGGGTTTTGACTACTTTGCGTAAAATCGCTATACTCAGAATCAAGGCTCTTCATCTGATTCATGTAATTCATAGGAGTTGGATAAGTTCTAACAGAATCAGGACTAACGGCTTCCTTGCGTTTATGAATTTTCTCTTGTTCATCTTTCGCGATTTTGAATTCTTCGCATAACTTGACCAAATGTTGTAACTCTGCAGTTGAAAAGAATTCTATCATATTAGTGCCATCATGATAAAATTGAGCGTGTTTCATGGATCTTTCGAAGAATACATCGGGATCTTCCATGCATTGTTTCAACACAAAATATGTCATGACATAAAGCCTGTAAGAATTAATGTAATTTTTGCTTAGCTTTCTGAAATTTCCAACATATAGTTCAGCCTCAACAAGAACCATTTTGAACAATGTACCAGTTACTTCTAACTTTAAGCTAGTATTCATATTGTATCCCTCTTTCTCATTTTTAAGTCTAATTGCCAAAACCTTCTTATGGTGCATTAATCTTATAAAAAAGGACGTTAAAAATGCGTGAGTTTTTATCATATACTTCTCATTATTGGCCGTCAAAATATAATCAAAATTACGTCCGAAAACATCCACAGAATTATCAACAACGTAAGACATAATATAGTTTAGCTGAACAACACTCTTGATGTAAATCTTAAATAATTCAAACCCCGCACCTATTGATGAATTATTTGATTTTGTATGTTCATTTTCATAAAAAATGGCAATTTTATAGTACATGCAAGATAAGTTGGTTCTTAATTGCACAAAAGCAATATACATAATAACCTTCAAGAAAGCTTCTTCGTGTTCTGCGCTAGAAATGCTATTGTCTATCGGTGATTGTAAGTTGACGGAAGGCTTAGCTGGTTGACAGATATAATCCTTAAAGAAATCCTTCCCAAAAAAATTGAAGAATAGTCTTTCCAATTTATTTGTTTCTGCCAAAATATCAACAACTTTAGGTTTGATCTGTACACTTGATATCAAGTTGCTAAGGCTCCTGTATGATTCACATATGAGCTTAATATTAAATAACGCTTCCTTTATTTTCCCAGTCTTGCTATCAAAGTTAGGATATTGTACATCACTCATATCTAAATTTTGAACATTCAAAACGGTTCCTGAATGTATCGCATTCATGGCATCATAAGACACTAGGTAATGCCATAGAGCCCTCCATGACTTAGTTAACAGAACATTTTGACTGATATTCTCATGGGCGACATATTTAGTGGGATCTCTGTTTAATCCAATTGCAAAAGCGTGTTTCATTATGGTTCCAAAAAGGATTTGGGAATCAGTCCCACCTAAACCGAGACAATCATCTGGAGTCACCAGTCTATAAAAATACATGAGAGTCAAACACTGCATTAACTTGAACGAGCTCTTTTGAGAAGTTTGTTCCTCCGGAATGCAGAGATTGACAACATTAATGTATTCTTGAGGGTTAATTCTTTGCATATCAGCGATCATGCTTCTTTCGTCTTCATTTAATCCATTATTTGTTTCGTCATTATGAATCAAACTCATATATCCCAATCGAATGACTAGTAAGACAATTCCTAAAATAACCAAATCGTTCTGATTTTTTATTTCAATTTTTTTGTAACGTTCTTCAGCTTTCAATGTAGGAAACCTTTCAGGTAACACATGGTTTATATCAATAATCAAACTGCTTTCGTCCACAATAGGGATAAATGGGTAGACGTACTTAAAAAATCTGCAAAAAAGCATGAACATATTCTTTTTCTCCGGTAAAATCCCAACTATAGCTTCACCTGTAAGCTCGAAATAATCCTGCTTTATTTCATTACTTTGGTATAATGATTTTAAGCCAGGTAATACTTGTGGTATCCTATGTGTTTTTTCGTTATCTTCTGAAGCATTCGTATATGCTTCCTTTACCTTAATTTTAGTAACTATGAGACCATCTTCAACCACCACATCCGATTCTTCCGCACCATCTTCACCTTCTTCCTCTTCTATTGTTTGTTCATCCTTATTCTTTTCTTCCGCATCGTCATTAGTATTAGTGTAGTTTTTGTCAACCCCATCTAATTTAACGGGGTTCGTGTCTCCAACTTTTTGCGATTTTACATTCTCTTGTAATGAATCGGAATTAATAGAAACAGGTGTGTCAAATTTGGCTTTAAATCCATCTGTTTTCTTTGAATTCTTAGCACCGGGTGATCTTGCACTAGTGTTCTTTTTTTTTCTCCGTTTCATTGACTTACTTTCTATAAATTGTGACATACTGCCGGATTTGAATAATGTAATGGCATAGTTTCGGATAAACTTCAAAAACGGATCACTCTTAGTCAATCCAATATAAGATAATGGACCTTGCTGCTGTAACAAAGGCCCTTCAACCAGAAAGGAAAAACTAGCATTAGAAAAGACATCAATTCGATCATTTGGATCAACTTGTAATGTTGAATTTGGACCAATAGAAATTTCAACTAAATTTGGAGTGGAAGCACCAGGCTCCAGTTGTTGTTCCATATTACTATCCACACTTGGTCTACTTGTATGGACGCTGTTTGCTGTATCAAAATTGCCACTAGGGAAAGGTAGTGATGATGAACCCCCATTATTTTGATAGAACTGATGAGGTACATTGTAATTTGGTATTGGACGATCAATCAGGTTTTGTCTAGGAAATTGCTGCTGCAGGTGTTGTTGAGGTATCTGCTGCTGTAATGGTTGTGGTGGTGGTTGCATTCCTTGATTAATTGGGCTCGTGTGGTTCTGAGTGAATGGTTGATGTGGTTGATGTGGTTGATGAGCAGTTTGGTGCACTTGATGTTGACCTGGAAGATTCGGTTGACTTTGAGGTTTTTGTTGATTATTATGATGTTGAGGGTTCATTTGAGGAGCATTTCCCACAGCATACATCCGGTCTGACACATTTGGTACATTACCAGAGACACCATACGGCAGTATTGGTGGAATGAATCCTTCACTATTAACGGGTTTGCCATTGGGTCCATATTTATATAGCCCTTGTATACCATTCGTATCCGGGAATGGATGTCCAATTTGCGGAGGCTCACCAGGAGAATTTCTTTTTATAGGCCCTATTCCCCCATAATTCATATCATTAGGACTTAATTCAACTTTATCAGATTCGTAGTAGCAAAGATGTGCAATCGACTTCTTTTTACATGATCCACAAACTGGTTTTATTCTATCACACTTTGACTTCCGCTTTCTACAGACTGAGCATGATGCTGGTATTCTCTGCCGCTTTTTATAGGGAAATTCCATACTGTAGTTAATTATCCAACCTTTAGCGTAAGCTCAATGCCGTTCTGTTTCTCCTATGACAATTATACCTGTCCAATTAGCATATATCCTGAAAAGTATTAAACACTTAACTATCCTGTGAACCAATGTATATTAAATAAATAATTATCATCAACCGCTTATGTAAACTATTATGTAAGCATCTTTTTACTATGTAGGACCATGTCGGGCTTTTTCATTTATCCCAGGCGAAACACCTCTAATAATGACTAGGGATCGATAAGCATCTCCCTCCTTGACGTGGCGTTAAGGTCTCTATAAGATTGTGTTTTTTTGAAATGAGCAGGGTGTATGCAGCTAGGGATATTTTGCAGCTTCCATCAATATACAGGAGTCTGCTACAATTCAATCCTTATAGGAGATCAGGGGACACGAAGAATAACATGAAAAATCAACGGCTATATAGATGCTCGGAAAAGATTCAGGTTGGTGGATGTTCCTTTCTTTACGTTTTGGGGGTACTCGAACTAAAGTGGTGGAATATTTTGGTGTTGATAATGTTTACTTCATGACCATCCGAGATTATGCTCGGTGGATACATCTGCCAGAGACGAATCACTACTCAATTACGGTATATGTAGTACACCAGCATGCAAAGATATACTAGCCCCTGATTTTAAGAGGTGTGGATCATCAGTAAATACGACAGGCGAGTGAAGATGAGTGCATGCATACATCGACTACGAATAGTAAAAATCTAATAGACAAGCACATTTCTTTCGACATAAGGCTTTACTAATTGCACTAGACACTTGGATGTAGGCCGAAAAAAAAAAGTATGAGGGGTATGGAGTAGGAATTTATAGAACAAGTAGAGGGTGCAAATCCAGGCAAAAGTTAAACCAAGTTTAACAACACTAGCCATAATACCACTTTCTTTTTCACAGATGGCTAACACGTATTATTTCTGACTCATCTATGAATACTCTACTTGAATTGTCATATATTAAGGGTACCAGAAATGCTTGTAACGATTGTGTAACAACTTGTTGTCATCAAGCGACAGGAAATGCGACAGGAAATCTCACGCGTTAATTTATCAACAGAATAAGTTGTCCTAGATCAGCGTAAGTATAAAGAAAAGTGCAACTTGAAATAGAAATACTGCTGAGGATGAGTAGATCAGGATCAGAAGAAGAACATTTTTCTTCTGATGAAGATATGGGAGAATTGGGAGACTTCATCGTTTCAGATGAAGAGCCAAATCACGAATCAGCTCGAGATGACGATGCAGAAGTGCATAATGATAGATTATTATTAATGACTAGCACATTGAAGCCGAACGAATCCCAAACACAAAAGCTCTTGAGAGCACATATATCTGTATTGGTATCAGCTTTAGGGGGACCCGATCATACATCGCCTATATCCCCACCACCATACAAGTTGGGACAAGACGCGTTAGCATGCTTAAAGGATATTAAAAGATGGATCAAATCGGTAGACGAAAAAAAGGGCAATTTTGACGTAGCTCTAGCATGTGCTGATTCAGGTCTTGTAGTTAATGACCTAGTTGTAATTTTATGTCAATGGGATAGCCAACAAAATTCAAAGAAGCCGTTAAAGAATGCTAGAACCATGGAAAAGATCATGCTCTCGTGCTTGGAATTGTTGGTGTTACTTACCTGGCCTACAGATTTGAAT
Source organism: Debaryomyces tyrocola (assembly GCA_900006135.1). Lineage (NCBI taxonomy): Eukaryota > Fungi > Ascomycota > Pichiomycetes > Serinales > Debaryomycetaceae > Debaryomyces > Debaryomyces tyrocola. The sequence continues at coordinate 550,039 of LN874555.1, forward strand.
CCTGAGCTGTCTGAGAACCAAAAGCTCCATTTTGCAAGTGTGAGGAAAAGTCAAATTGTTTACAAAAAGCATATTTTAGCATATAACAAAGGTCAAACTCTTAAGGCAGTAATTAGACTTGTGTTACCTACTATAGCCAAGCATAGAATAGATAGAGAGCCAAGGGATAATGCTATATTAAGGTTGGTCCTATTTTTTATAAGAAATGTTTTGAATATTGAACCAGCAAACTCTTCTATATCTACCAAGTCCAGAAAACATGTCACTAACTTGGATAATCTACCTACAAATGTTAATTATGATGATATCTCTATGAATGCTGTATTATCGTGTTTCAAAAAAAATAAGGTCTTGATGTTCTTACTTACACTTTCAGGCTCGTTGGGTACTGATTTTGATAAAGAAACATTCGGCCAGCCGTGTCTAGAATGTATTTATTTGATCATTAAGGGGGTCAAAACGCAGGATATTTTGAATCCACAGCAGAATTCAAAACAACAACAAAGATACCAACGACAGCAACAGGAACAATCTCAACAAGACCAGAATCCTATCCAGTCTGTAACAACAACATCAGGATTAGAATTACAAGACTTATTAAGCGAAGAATCAAAAAGAAAAAAGTTTCAAACTCAAAACATTTCTACAAGACATGGTAGATTTGGATCTCTTCTATCTATTCAAGGAAATAATACATCCTATGTGATATCAGGCCAAGAAGCGTTACTAGATACCAACCTGTCACTTGCAAAATTGGATAAGTCAAAAAAATGGAATAGCCGTTCGCACTTCAAATACGATTCAGATGATTATGTTAAAGCTACTTCAGAATTCTTGAACGGCTCATCGGTTATCATATTGAAAGAATTCATTGAACAATTCCTCACGGGGGGGTGCTTTAATACTTTAATTGAATGTATAGGATGGTTATTATCTGGAACTCATGACTTGAATTACGTTGATGATTATGAAAAGGCATGCTATTTCTTAACAGTAGCTTGGTTCTTGAATTATAAAAGAGAACGGAGTGTGTTATTCGATATTCATGGAACTGCTAGTCTTGATGAGGATGATGATGGATTGGATTACGGATCTGTTAGTGCAGGATTAAGTGAAGTTAATTTCATCCTTATAATCTCTTATTTTAGAGAATCATTTGAAGCTAAAAATTGGAATTCGCTTCATGTCGCCATGATTTGTTTTAAGGAATTGTTATTAATATCTTATTCTATATTTTCGAAAGCTTCCGACAGGGGACTTCAAGGTGAGCAAGAAGCTGATGATGACCAAGAAGAAGTAGATAAGGAGTTAGCGGAAGGTATAATTAGAAAATTATTTTCATTTAATGACTTCTTGAATATTGTTATTCAAATACCTCAAACAGCCTCCAAACATTCTCCAGAATATTTAAGTGTTTGCATTTCGGTCGTTCATATTATTTTAAAGTCCTTTGAAAGCTTTGCAAACGAAAATATCAAACTTTATATTCAAACAAAGCGTAAGCGAACTAAACAAAATAAGAAAAGTATAAATACTCTAGATAGAGCAACGGAGGAATCCCTCAGAGACGTAATTGAAGGCTCCGACGATGAACTTGAGAACGAAAGGGTAAAAGAAGTTTCAAGAGAAAGAAGATTAGACTTCAAGGCCACAGAAGTTAGATTTTTTCAAACTTCAATAGTATCCACTTATGTTGAGTATTTATCCCGATTTGAAGAATTAACTCATGAAGAAATTAAAAGATGCTTGTCATATTTCCATAGACTATTTGTTATCAGAAAGGATTTTACAGGATTATATCGAATGGACTTTATGCATATCTTACAAAACTTACGAATCTATCTACCAAAGGGTTCGAGTACAAGGGATCATGTAGATGAATTTATTTATTACTTCATGAAAAAATTCAAGAATGCATTCGAACGTTTTCCAAACCCAGTTGAAATCTTGTTCCCCAGATTTGAAGACATGGAATATAAAATATACTTAGCTACTGGTGACCTTTACTTGAAGCCTGAGAAGAGTAACAAACGATCATCAGTCAAAATAGCTAAGGATATGGAGTTCATTCGAGACAATTTCAGTCTTGATGAAAAGCTCAAAATTCTTGTTACTGTCTTGTACCTTCAAGAAAAGGAACCATTAGTAACCTGGGTTATTCAAGAGCTTACAAATATTACAACTAACCGTCTTATGAATTTATCGGCAGAACAAGTTGAATCAAATACTAATGAGGCTGTCCACTTGTATCCATTAGAGCAACATCGTCGTTTATTAATTAATAATCCCTATATTAGGTTACTATTGACTTTAGTTGGGTTTAAAGTTCCATTCATATTGGAAGAGCCTTGTGAGCTTCCCGACAACGTGGAAACTCTGAATCTAGTTGAATGCTTAGATTCCATCAAAATGTGGTCAAGCAAACAGCCTGTTGTTTTTGATGATGGCAAAGATGCCATGTTTTTCTTGAGGACGAAAGAAGGCTATAATTACGAACAAGATGATGACTATGACGGTGGTCATTATGATGAAAATGACGAGTCAATTGCGTTTGAAACAGGTGCCAATCCAGACGGTGACAGACATAATCTAAATGAACTCGATGAATTGGATAAATTAGAAGCAACATTAAAAGGCAAATCCAGTACAGATACCGATTTACCTAGAGGAGTTGCAAGAATCAAAAATAGGAAATCTAAAAAGGATTTACCAAAAAGATCGAGTGGAAAAGCCCATTCTCGTAAGAGGCACCTTGCACGTCGTCCCCCAAAATCATTCAAAGTTGTATCGGACGGTGAAGAAGAAAAACAAGAAAAGACTAAATCTGCAGAATTTGTTCATGGTTCTGACGACGAATCAGATTACGAAAAGGAAAACGAGTTTTTTGATAGGGAAGAGAGATTGCGTCGTTTGCTTGAGGAATCTGGTGGAATAGTTAATCCAAAGCAGTTAGCCGAGTTTAAAGTAGCATGGTCTAAACTAGAATCTACCAATGGATCTGATACCGCAATTTCTGTATCAAAAGCAATTGAGAACACTTCATTTGTCGAAGATACAATGCCACACACACAGAATATACCGGACGAACCCACGATAGAGGCAATTAATGAATCAAATTCCGATATTGATTCGTCGTCTGATTCAGAGCCAGAATTAAATGGTAGTGAGATAGAAAGTGTCTCAGTTATAGAGAAAGATAAGGCTAGTGTGAGTTCCTTTACTCCAGAGATACATAATGAAACTAACTCAAAGAAAAGGCATATCATACTTCAAGATAGCGATAATGAAGATGAAGTAGACATATCCACTGATAATCATGAAATTAAAACAAGTAATCCACGAAAGAGAAGAGTAGTAATTAGTGATGACGAAGAATAATAACTCTTTATTTTACTCTATTACTCTAGAAATATAATATACATTTAATAAATTATCCTTTTTTTTATTCTCCAATGCAATGACCACCATCTGCATCTTTCATGTTCGTTATTATACTCATGTACGAGCTAATAAACATGACTAAAAACCCGAACGTAGTACACGCAATGCATGGAACCAACTTCCAAATTATAAATTCTCTTCTATCTGCAAATCCAGCATTTTTATAGTCTGTTCTATTCCATGACAATTTCAAATGACATAATGGAGGGATGATATATGCCATTAGCGAGGCAGATGTAGCACCGATTAATTCTAAAATAATTCCCAAATTACATGTAAATAATGATACTGCCATTGACGTAAAGACCAATAACGAGGTTATAATGAAATGCTGACGTGAAGATAACTCGAGATGTGAAGTGCTACCACCTTGGGTCTTGTGGTTAGCAAATACAACCTCCTTTAGGACGTCTCTTACCACAAATATTTCTAGGGGAAAAGTAGTCAACATATTCAATCCAAAGCAAAATCTCGCTAAATTGATCCAATTATCATCACTTCGGAAATTGTTTAAGATGTTTCCTTTCGTATTGTCGCCAAAATTAAGAAAGCCGTTCACGCCCATAACAAAGCAGCAAATCATAGAAACAGCACAAGCAATGTGTGTCAATTTAGCAAATCTGGCTAAGGTAGCATTCCTCAAAGAATTATATATAAAAATCGTATTATGATGGCAAACCAATGCAAAGGAGATGACTGAAATGCCCTGAAAAATATTGATATTAACAGTCCACTCTAATTTTGTTAAAGGAGCTTTCAATTCATTATCTGTAAATGGGCCCCTTACAACAGTGAGTAGTACAATGATAAGCATTCCAATCAATGCAAAGCCTGAAGCTTTAGCTAATTTAGAAATATCCCTATTTAATGATAATGGATATGAAATGCACGTAGTAAAAATGACAATTATAGTATTTCTACGAAACATCCAACCAATAACTGATGAAGAGGCAGTAATAGAATCGGGTATAAATGCTTTCAAAACATGAGGTATAGTATCCCCAATGATAACGCAGAAGGCCATACACCCTCCATATGCAAATGAACTTATTGTAAACAAAAGCACAATTTTACCGTATTTACCAAAGCAGTAATTCACGGTATCTTGATATGATCTAGTCTGTGATATTTCAGCATTCATAACCATTAGTCGTAAAGTCCAATCAATCAAGAGTGACAAAAATATCAACACTATTATTCCTCCAATTAGCCCACAATTCTTCAAAGCAAACGGTTGACCAATGATTCCAGCACCAAGGATAGAATTCGCCATATTCATGAATGCCATGTTCATACTAGACTTTCCCTCTTGCGATTCAGCTTCATTTTGATCTTCTTGTCCTACTCGATCTGTAGTTGAATTTTCATAATCTAGCGATGATAAAGATTGAAGCTCAAATTCCTCATCTTGCAGTTGACCATCATCTGAATTATTATTATTATTTATTTGCGGTATCGATACATATGACTGCTCTTGATTCCTTGTTTTACTCATAGTAGCCATAGTCCGTGTGATTCTCGTAAGTAACTTTATATATTTTGTATACGTATCTTGATAAAGTCGCGAAGTCATTTCAAAATGACTTCTTCTTCTTCATACAATAATCGTTTAGATCCTTCATAAAATTAGCCATGATAAGACCATTAGGATACGATTCACACGCCAATTCATCTGACTTCATTTGTGGCATTTGTCACAATGCAAAATCCCAGTATACTTGTCCAAACTGTTCAGCATTGTATTGTTCCTCAGAATGCTATAACTCAGAGAAGCATTCATCCTGCTCCGAGAAATTTTACCAAACTACCATTGAAGAACATCTCCAGAGGGGCGAAAGACATGAACCGACGCATAATGAATTGAATGATAGAAAGAAATTGGTAGCGCTTTTACATCAGTATAACAATAATTCGCCTAGGGCTCAACGCTCATCCGAAGGTAAAACCAACACTAGTCAGGAATGGAAATACATGGCACCAAAAGGGGTGGAAGACAGCCTACAGTCACTTCAAAATGAGTTCAATATCGAAGATTTACACAAGCTAAATCATGCAAATAAATCTGCACATGGCGATTACGAAGATGAAGATAGGCCATTGACGCAAGAGGAAAGCCAGGAGTTTGAAACAATTGTCAATGAGTCTTCAACTGAGCAGCTATTAAGTATGTTGACACCAGAACAACGGAAAGAATTTGAAAATTTGGTCAAAGATAGTAACTACATAGTAGATGATGACGATGATAATAGCTGATTATATAATCAGAAGATTATGCTCATCTTCGATAAAATCTAAAATAAATTAATTCACTATCAACAACTAAAAGAATAAAACAAAGGACAGATCAATATGGGAGATAAAAAGCATTTCAAGGGAAAAAACCCATATACCGATCGTCGTGAATTTAAGTCCAAGGAAATTAAGAAATCGTTAGTGCATAGGGCGAGATTGAGAAAGAATTATTTTAAATTATTAGAAAAAGAGGGCATAAACCACGAGCCAGAACAAAATGATGACGAAAGAGCAGAAAGTCAGAAATCAGAAGAACTCAGAGGACCACGCATACCAGATTCTAGAAAACAACCTCCTAAGAAGCCTATGAACTTTGCTGAAAGAGCCAAAATTGCTAAGGAGAGGAAAGAACACAGTAGACAGGCCAAATTGAAGTCAATACAAGACCGTCGTGAAAATATAGAAAAGAAATCGAAAGAGCGTGAAAGACGGAAGGACAACCTATCCAAAAAGACTAAATCGGGACAACCTTTAATGGGACCAAGAATTAATAACTTGTTGGATAAAATCAAGAAGGATATAGAATAAGCATTCAGATCGTTTATTACTGAAATAGTAATGAATTATGGCATTTTTTAAATAAATAAATAATAATAATTATAATGTATTAATTATGTACAATAGACTGTAGTCTTTAAAGACCTATTTTTTGTTTAAGGTTATTGATCGACATTACCCAATCATAAACGTATAATGAACTAAGTCTTCTCTGGTAAAACCACCAAGATTTTATACTTTGAATAGCCCATCCAAATGAAAATTTCTTGTAGTTTTTATTGATGTTCTCTTTTTTTTCTTCGAAAACACATTTAGCGCAATAATTCGCCAAAATCAAGAATGTACGTTCTTGGCCCAATGGATTGTCTAAACCTTCATCTAGATGTCTAGTTAAATCATTCGTTTTTAAAATCAACAAAATAACTCTGGGCATTCTACTCAACATGTCCATTAGGTCTTCTAATACTCCATTATCATCTTGCAATTGAGATTGCATATTTGTGATTTCCTCATCAGATCTTGCTTTAGAAATATCATAATGAAGAGCATTTTCTGGATCCCGTCCCGTTATTGCTGATGCGAATATCCGAAACTTTTGTTCTCCTTGAATACCTGTAATCTTCTCTGCATATTCTCTCATCTTTGGGATATCATTATCTAAAAGTGATAACCAGAAATGTGAATAATCACGTTTCATTTTCAAAGGAATTTGTCTGTACAACCCATGATCATATAAAATGATCTCAAAATTGTGACCATTACGAGATTTTGAAGATCTAATAGCAAGATTGCCACCATGTGGATCGCAATGCAAACCCACATCTGGGGTAAAGATCATATTATTGAAAATATGTGACAAACAAGAGGAAACATCAGACGTGTTTATCTTGTTCTTTTTCATATACTCCAAATCATCCAATCTTGCACCCTCTACATATTCCATTATTAGTATTCTTGGGTTAGCAGATACTATCTTCGGAATTCGTAAAGCTGTCTCTTTTTGAAAATCCTTAAAGTATTTCGCAGTTCTTTCACTGTTTTCCGCCTCATTTACAAAGTTCAATTCTACATAAATTGAACTCTGTAATTCATCTCCTAACCAGGTTAACGGATACTCTGGAAAAACTTTGCGCATCAATCTGAATACTCTCTGAGTCATATACACATCCAACGGAACGAATTCCTCAAGGGCCGGATGTTGAACTTTAACTGCAACCCTTTCTCCGCCATTCCTTAATGTTGCAATATGTACCTGTGCTAACGAAGCAACTCCAACAGGATCTGGATTAAATTCACTAAATAATTCATTCATCGAAACACCCAAATCTGATTGAAACATATTTTCAATCTCTTCCAATGAAGACCGTGGACATCTGTCTTGTAAAGGTATCATAGTATCAGTCCATTCACGAGGTAGCAAATAAGTCAAAGCAGTAATATGTTGACCCAACTTGATATAAATTCCGCCGTTTTTTTCAAGCGCTTTTAAAGTAATATGTGCTGCTTTGAGATGTGTTTCTGATAATGCCTTACTTCTATCGGTTGGAGAATCATATTCTGCTTCTAGTGTATCCTTATAAAGCTTAAAGCAGCGAATTGTAGCTAATGCAACAACACCCACTCTATCAGCCGTTAATGCGACATGCCTAGTAGAATTACGAAACGAATCATTTGCTGCATAAAGAATAGATCCACCCAACCCTAGGGCAATACCAAATTTGAAAAATGCATATTTAGATTTCGTTTTTCTATTCGTTTTGGTGGTCAACAGCTTTTTGCATATTATATTAAAGTTACCATTTGAGCAATTTTTTGGCAAACTTTTCAGTAAAATCGATCTAGAGTACAAATTGCTAGCTATTTTATGTCGATAGTATGGCTTTACCAGGAACATTTTATTGTCTAACTACTCTTTCATCCCATCTGAAAGTTTCTTCAATTCTATATTATCATTATTGAATTCTCGGTTCATTAAACGCACGTGATAAACTATCTCTAATATATTCTATCTAAATAGATCTTCAATAGATGGATTATCAAAACCATTATCCTGAATATCCTGAACTTGTTTGAACATTAGTTCATTCTGCAAAAATTCAAAATCAAAATCATTAAATTCTTGCCAATTAACACCAAAATTAGGAATTTCCAAGTTGGAATCTTCCGATTTAAGCATCCCCGGTACCATCACATCATCGACAGTATTCATAGAGTTTGGAATATTATCAATTATGCCGTTATTCGTGGTAATTGGATCGAAACCATGGATATTAGAATTGTTCGAGTTCGTTGCAGGCAGATAACTTTCTTTTGGTGACCCGCGCACTGGACACTTGAGTTTTTGGGTACTCGATCTAATATTACTCTCCACTGTATTGTATCCATTCGGTACGATTCCCATGAGCTGGGGAGAGGCGTAGTCTAGTGGAAATTTTCTTTTCTTAGACAGTGGTGGTTCCATAAAGGCTTTATGATCAATAGGGCATTTACCAGGGTTTGAAGGATTTGAATTAACATCTTCATCCATTGGAGTGGTTATTTGAGAAATAGGGCATTTTGAATACCCTGACTTATCATCCATTGTAGAAATTTCATGCCTGACAGGGCACTTCTGGGCTCCGCCGGTCTTTCCCGGTATTACTGGACACAGGACCATATTCTGTGAATTCATACCCTTAAACATCGGAATATTCGCATGAACTGTAGCATAATCAATAGAACTCATCTTGTGTGAATTTTTGATGAATGTTAAATAGAAATGCCAAAATTTTGATAGTTTTATGGCCTTTTCTTTATCTGTAAGATAGCTCTCAATCAAAAATGAGATTGTTTGATTAATATAATTAACAATTCTTTTATGCAATGCTTGATATACCTCCTCTTGGTCTTCAGTTTTTATTTCTCCAACCGCTAGTCTATTATCGATTATAGATATCAATTTATTAATTAATACTGGTGTGCTACTCAGCTCATCAGTACTACCAAGTCTTAACAATAACCCAATAATGAAATGTATTGCTCGTGTTAACAGTTCAGTTATTAGAAGTAGTATATGTTGAGAACCTGAATTACGGGGTTCATTTTTCATAACAACTTCAACAAATAACATAAATTCACAAAATTCTATAAAAAAATCACAATATAGCTTATTAAGGCTGGTGTCGTGCGATTCTTCTTCATTTTGTAGAATTATAAGGTAAGATAAATGTAAACTTAAATAATGAAAAATGCATCTTGTTTCTAAATTTCTTATTGCTGTGCTATTATGCAAGTTGTTATCCAATTTCCAATCCCTACATTTTTCAATCATTTTAAGGAGCTTATTTGTAGTTAGTTTTACTTTATCAACATTGATAATACCGTATCTCAAATTATAATAAATTCTAGAGATAAGATAATTGACGCTAAGGGTGGTTACTAATTCTTTATCTTCAACCGTTCCATGATCACCAATAAATATGATATGATTATTGTACTTGTCACATTCTTCTATTTTATCATAAAACTTAAATATCAAATCAAGAAGTTTTTCTGGGTGACTGATTAAATCTGTTATATTAAACGTTGCCAAATTCATTAACCGTATTAGATCGGACCATAAATAGCACATACCTAGCCTAAGTTCTCTCAATCTTTGTTCAGACTCATTATGAGTTAAGCTGATATCTTGTGGGTTCTTCCAAACTTCTAAATAACCTCTTTTACTGAAAATATTACTTAATAGCTGTGTGAATATTGTTTGGAACCTGGATTTTGAATCAGACGATGCACCCTGTTTTTTATAATTGGCAACTTCCCGATTGAGGAATGCCGTGCAACATAAAATATAAATCAAAGATTCTGAAATTTTCTCATTAAATATCTTATCATTGGATATGTGCAACAAGTATTCCTGAACTATAAGCAATATGTTATTAGCCTTGTATCCAAGACCCAAGTATAGTACTTCTGAAGGAAACAAGGATCTGAATTCAGGACTGATACTATTAATATCACCTATAACTGCTTCCAGTCTTATTATCTCTAAAGACTCTTCAATAATTAAAGAGAGCATGCACAAGTATAACCCTTTCAAAATAAGATTAAAGTAACGGTCTTCGTCACTTCGGGACTGATCATCGGCAAAATTCAATGAAAATATGCCACCATCTTGTCCGATTATAGCTTGTATTTCTGTTTTATAGAAAGAAAGTAAATTCCTGGATTCAGTGGTACATTTCCTCTCATGAAAATAGAAATCTATTAAAAAATTGATTTGAACGTAATTCATCGTCTCATTACCTCTTAATAAACCTAAAATAGAATTCCAAATGTTTTGTATCTTTTTCAAGAAACTCATACTATCAGCCGAGAGTTCGCTATGTCTATCAATGGATGCTATATGTTCGAAATCTTTATGAAAAGGGCAAGCTTTATCCGGGCTCTCGGTCTCATCACTTTTCGTAGTAGATGCCGGTGTTGTAGTAGATACTGGAGTTGGCGAAGGCTCAAACATAAAATTAAAATCACATTCAACCACAGGGCATTTCAGATAATTGTTAGACGATTTTGCGCCTGATACAAGAGAATGTGTAAAGTCGATTTCATTAATCTTATATGATTTTTTCTTGGATACTGGATTCAATACACTTGGACTAATATCCAGTTCATTTTTCGCCTTAGAATTTATTAAGTTCATCTTGTATAGGTGGTAAACTTTTTGCAAGTTGGTAATTTTATACCATAATGTAGTCAAATGAGGATCTAATTTAATTATACTGATCCATGCATAAATATCAACATACGCTTGTTTATGTTTCCGTGACTGGCGTTTCACACTGTAAGACTTGTCATTATTTATATCGATTGTGGATTTCGAGCTAACGTTCAATTTCTCTAAAATCGTTACTTTTAACTCCAGGTCACCGTTAGTTTGAGCTTTAGCGTATTGATGTTGTGAATCTGTAAGTTGTCTCTTCAACTCCTCGATCTCTTTTCGTTGTTCATTAATCAACTTGTCTTTCTGAATCTGTTGTTTCTTAGAATTCTCAGGTTCTCCGATATGGCTTTTAGACTTACCATTATTAGCACTTGGCTTTGTTGCACCATTATTATTAGACCAAACAGGTTCTACGTACTCACATAAGTGAGGAACACCATTCTTGACGCATCCGCCACAGGCTGGTTTGGCTTTATCACACTTGACTTTCCGTCTTTTGCAAATGAGACATGATAACGGTACCCTATTTCTTTGTTTTTGCTTCAGTGCAGTGTTTCCTAATTCATTAGCCATAATATAAACATACTACTCGATGAGATATGTCGCTTTCAAATACCTCAAATGAATGCAGAAAATGAATTCAATATAGTGGTCTTTATGTTCTATATCAATGCTTCTCCGGATAAAATCCAATGAAATTTGTGTTTGTGCGACTTTTTATGATTAGCTTAAAGTATCATTTTATAAAATGAAAAGTAGTTTCCATCATAGTATACAAGCAAATAAAATCATTATACCATGTCCGCTGGTATTCCCGTTAAATTATTAAATGAAGCACAGGGACACATAATATCGTTAGAACTAACTACCGGAGACACATATCGTGGAAAATTACTTGAAAATGAAGATAATATGAATTTATCGCTCTACGATGTAACAATAACTAAAGGTAGAACAGGAAACACATCATACATGAATCAAGTGTTTGTGAGAGGTTCGATGATTAGGTTTGTTATGGTACCGGAAATTTTGAAGAATGCACCAATGTTTTTCATGAAACCGGGCGATAAACCGAAGCCACCTGTTAGAGGACCGCCACCAAAGAGAGTTAAGCATTAGAGAAAGTTCCATTGTAATATAGTGAAAGATAATATAACGTCTACAATATTAATATACAATCGTAATATAGTATAATTTATTGTAAAAATATAGATTTAATAAAAATTCGAAACAAAGATCTATTTCATGGTTACCAACTCTTCAGCTGAAGTTGGGTGGATAGCAACACAATTGTCAAAATCTTTCTTAGTAGCACCCATCTTGATAGCTACACCAAAACCTTGCAATATTTCTGCACTTGAATCACCAACTATGTGAAGACCAACCACCTTTTCATCCTCACCAGCACAGACAATTTTATAGGAAGTTGGAGATTTTAATGAATCATCCTCCATCATAGCATAATACATCGCATTGAACTTGGACTTGTATATCTTAATTTGGTCTTCTCCATACTTCTCTTTAGCTTCCTTACATGATAAACCAATCGAGCCTGCTTCAGGATGACTGAAAATGACAGATGGAATATTAGAGTAATCCAAGTGGTCATTTTCAAAAGCTTTATCACCAGAAAATAATCTGTTAGATAATCTACGGCCAGCAGCTATAGCAACTGGAGTTAACTCAACCTTACCAATGACATCACCTAATGAAAAGATGTTTGGGTTAGCAGTTCGTTGAAATTCATCCACATCAACTTGCTGTTTATCATTTAACGTAACACCTACTTTGTCTAAACCAATATTAATTAAAGACTTTCTACCCATAGTCCAGACAAGTTCATCGACTTCGAGTACTTGGCCATTACCCAAAGTAATTTTCTTTCTGTCACCGTCAATTTTCTCAACTTTACTGACACTTCCCGATTGCTTAATTACATTAACCCCCAATTTATCGGTGTAATAATCTGTAATTGAATTTTGAATAGATTCGTCGAAAGATCTTAACACGGTATCACCTCTGATAACCAAGTGAGTTTCTGAACCTAAGGCTTTAAAAATACCAGATAATTCTACACCGATGTAGCCAGCACCAACCACAGCAACCGATTTTGGTTGCTTTTGTAATTCGAAAAAGCCGTCTGAGGTTGTTCCCAATTCATGCCCTTCAATATTTGGAGGATTTATAGCATATCCTCCTGTCGCAATTAAAGTCTTGCTTCCAGAGAAAACAAGTTTTTCGTCTTTCTTAAACTCCTTGCCCTCTTCTAAGAACGATAACTCTTGGTCTCCGGTTAAGGTAACCTCAACATCACCATTCGAATTGACAAAATGAGCAAATCCATATATGTAATCAACTCCTTCATTCTTCAAGTTTCTTTCGTAAATTCCATTTAATCTTTTAACATACGCATCTCTTTTATCTTTAAAAGTAGACCAGTCGAAGTCACCATATTTGACTTTGCCATCAGTAGACGATAATCCGTATGATTTCAAGTGGTGCCTTTTTTCTGCCAAATCCCCTGCATACCACATAACCTTCTTTGGAACACATCCAACATTGACACAAGTTCCACCCATGCTGTTAAATTTCAGTTCAATTAACAATACTTTAGCCCCGTATGAAGCTGCTCTACGTGCCGATGCGACACCACCTGAACCACCACCGATGACCAAATAGTCGTATTTCCTAATAGCTTGTAAAGGTGCCATACTAGATGAAAGATGTCTATTAATTGTTTGTAATCGTATAGATGATTGTTTAAACAATTGCCTAGTAGAATTATTAAACATACTTAGCCGTAGCTTACTAATTTTTATAAGTGGAAGCAACCAGGTTTTATAAATTGCGACCCAGAAAGTCACGTTGTATTAACAAAAAGTCGATCGATCTAGGCTATCATAATATGTCATCATGCTATGTAATCATTAACTTCTATAGATACTATGTAGACTCTTCGATATCTTCGGTGTCCTTAATACATCGTCTTAAGAATGCTATCGTAAAATTGTACAATTCTTCAGATACTTCATCAGTATCGCCCATATCGACAGCTTTGGGGCTATTATAGTTGATGAAAAACCTGTCGTACAAGTGATCAAGCTTGTAAGAAACTATGCTTTGGAATTTTTCGTAGTCGAAATCTGTGATTTCTATTTTTTTCAGTTTGCGCTTATTAATTCCCAACCGGTTATTCTGGAGGGTATTTAAATACACCTTGGTATCATGTAACAATTGGTGGTAAAGTCTATCCTCGTCAATAAGCAGACCTATTTCTTCCTTGTCCTCGTGGAAAGCCTTCAGTGAATTGGCCGCATTATCAATAGCAGAGTACGGCGTGTTATTTGTAACATATTCCTGGTTTACATTGTTGTTATAACCAAACATTTTGTAGAGTAAATCCTTTTTCTGTGCAAGTTGGATCTTCCGCTTATTTCCAAGCGACAGATATTGGCTAAAGAGCTTCTCTTGTGTCGCTTGCTGCCGCTTTCTATAGTCCCAGAGCAATTGCTTCTCCTCATCGTCGCCAAAATTAGTTACATTTGGTCCTTGTTTCTGTCTATCATTAAAACGGGTCTGTATGATACCAAGCTCTCCTTTCGTGTATCCTGGAAGCGACTGTATTATCTCGTTGTTGCGGTGTTTCATTTCTTTCGCATCTTTCGGCTCTCCGTCTGCCTCGTCATCATCGTCACTCTCACTTGATGTATCATTGAAGATCAAATTCTTCGTAATCTTTTCCGCCGACTCCCATGCCTTAACCTGCGATTCCTTAACTGCCGGTGGTAAGCACTCGTCGTCTTGCAAATCACAGTCATTCGAATAATTGGTGAACACCGAATAGTCGTACGTAGTCATGTCTAGGGGCTTTCGAATGGCAAACGCCTGCGTTCCTGCCCGGTCTGTCCCTTTCTCATCCGTCATATACTTCTTCAGTGATTGTAGGTTCAACAATTTGTTCTTCACGTTGCTCGGACGTGACATCATCGATGGCCGTTTAGCCTTCTGATCCTTCGGGTCTTTTTGCTCCCTCTGCATCCGCTGCTGTTGTTTCTGATGCTGGATCCGCCTGATATTATTACTGGGGGTGCTGAGTATCGATGTCGACCCCGACGAAACTGTTCTGGTGGTATTCTGGTTGAGCGACTCATTGGGGTTCAAGTACGTCTGATCTGCTGAGTGCTGCGATGGGATCCGTCTAAATCGATTCAAATTATACTTGGGTCCATTACTCGAACTCATAGTTTGTCGATCTATCTCCTCAGTCCGTCTATGTCGTCTATCACTAATTGTGCCTCTATATCAACCCACTATTCAGTACTACCATACAACTGTAGCGCTAGAATACCAGATAACTGATATAAACACAAACAAGCCTTTTAAAATCTAGATTACTCTTTTAGGCAGTAAATGTAAATAATCCCACCTTTAGGGATTGCTAGCCTCGCCTTCTCTTTACGGCAATAAATAGATAATGTACTTCCATACTTTCTGAGGATCGCGTGTCTGGACCTCGGCAGAATTTTTTTCCTTCCATACCCACTTTAGGGCAGACGCCCTGTGGTCTTGTGGACCAAGCTGCTGAAAGTTTGAACTTCACACGACCACTCATTTTGTGTAATTTTCACTGATTTGCTAACAAAATTCTCTTGGGCCCAATTCTCACAGTGCGACGACAGAGTATGGGATAATTTTTCAAAGAACAATTAAAAAATTTTCAGAATAGGATCTTTTAATATTAGCATAATAATTAAGACAAGATGGCTACTGAATTGACCGTTCAATCTGAAAGAGCTTTCCAAAAGGTTCGTATTATATAAGTTATAAGCTTGATAGTTGGGCAGGCTCACCATACATTGAATAAAAATCGAGTACAAGAATATGAAGTAAAGTTGGACATAAATGAAAAATTAACCAAATATGAAGAAAAAAGAGTCACCGAAGATTGAAACAGAGGAAGAGGATCGATAGGTATATGATAGTGGGTGAAGATACTGAAAGACAAGAAGAAGATTCGTAAGTCCATAAAGGATGATAATGACTACAATAACTAAAATAAGAGAGCAGAAGTGACGTGAAAAGTGAATGATGAACATATGACTTCAGTGTATGGTGGGATTGACAACGAAAGCGTTGGAGTCGTGAAGGTGATTCTCGATGAAGTGAAAATTTTTAGAGCGTAACATACTAACAGACTATAGCAACCACATATCTTTACCAACCCAAAGGCTAAGGCTAACAGAAAGACCAAGAGATGGTTTAAGGAAGTTGGTTTAGGTTTCAAGACCCCAAAGGCTGCTATTGAAGGTAACTACGTCGACAAGAAGTGTCCATTTGTCGGTTCTGTCTCCATCAGAGGTAAAATTTTAACTGGTACTGTTGTCTCCACCAAGATGCACAGAACTATTATCATTAGAAGAGACTACTTACATTATGTTCCAAAATATAACAGATACGAAAAGAGACACAAGAACTTAGCTGCTCATGTTTCCCCAGCTTTCCGTGTCCAAGAAGGTGATGTCGTTGTTGTTGGTCAATGTAGACCAATCTCCAAGACTGTTAGATTCAACGTCTTAAAGGTTGCCGTTTCTAAGTCTAAATCTAAGCAATTTACTAAGTTTTAAGTAAACTTGTAATCCCAAGTTTATATTAAACATTTGTTTATAAGGGTTTCTTTTAATGTTACATTAGTTATTAAATTGTAAATGTATTAAATATATACATTAGTAATATAGTTATTGTAGACGCAGTTGTATTATTAATCTAACTATTAGATGGTGCTTCGATCTTCTTAACGTCGAGCTTTTTGGAGTCAGTTGAGCCCCATTCGACTAGTAAGGTTAGCAATTTGCCCTCGTCGTGCAACTTCTTCATATCATCACACCCTCCTCTGCTTTCGAGTGAAGTTCCGACTAAAACATTAGGTACGGTCCCACGTCCCGTGGTCTCTTCTAAGTACTCCTGTAAGTTCTGGCCGTATCCATGTTTATCGAGCTCCACAATTGTAGGTTCTGGAGTTATTTGATAATTATCACGTAGCAATTGCTTAAGTCTCTTGGAATATGGGCAGTATGTCTTGGAGAATATGACCATAGGTGACATGGCTCTGATTTCTAATAATGCCTTTGCGACGTCGAAATCTTCTGTTTTCACGGACTTACCCTCTTGTGTCTTTTCTGACGAAGTATCCTGTTCTGAATCATCATTGTTAAGTTTCGATATCTCATTATTGATAGCCGCATCAACCTTGTCGTCATTCTTTGAATCGATCAAATTATTAGCAGTCAACAACGTCTGTGCTTTAGAATCATTATTTAATGTTTCGGGACGTATATCAGATTCGGAACTAGTCCTAAAGAATAATATTATGAATAATATCAGAACTGCAGAAATTGCAACTAATCTAATCTTCTTATTACTTATCATACTATATGATTATGAGGAATATGTTGATATATTTCCAATCTGTAATGTGAAAATTGATATAATTTAAAAACTATGATACGCGGTAAAATTGATTAGGGAAGCAACTTTATATGCGACCTCTACTCAACAGATGATTTTAGAGTAAAATTGGAGAGCCATTTTTTACACTTTTACAAATATATTACATACGAAATGTCAATTGCATATACAATGTTAATTATTCAAACTAAAAATGTGATCTAACATAGCTTAAATAGTCATTCATTCATTAAAAACAATAAATAACGGATCTGTCAAAAATCCAACAAATAAATAGCTTATCAAAAGTTGCTTATAATTTTTCAGCAGCAGTTGGTCTGCCGATGGTAGTAACGTCGTCGTAAATCAAAGTAGTAACGAAATCAGAATATTTTTCGGCAAGACATTCTGGCTTGAAGTAAACCAAAGCTTGACTGAACTTGTTACCTGATTTAGCGTTCTTGGATAATTTATCGGATTCTTCTTTCAATAATTTACCAACATATTCCTTGGTAATAGTCTTACCTTCGTCGGTCTTACAGCCGTGGGTAACCCATTGCCAGATTTGAGTTCTGGAGACTTCGGCAGTGGCAGCATCTTCCATCAAGTAGTTAATTGGAACACAACCGATGTTTCTTAACCAAGCTTCGATGTAAGATAAACCAATAATAATGTTAGTTCTGATACCTTGTTCAGTGATCTTAGCACCTGGAACGTACGGACTTAATAAGTCTCTAGCGGTTACTGGAGTGTATGGAACCTTTGGTGGAACGTTGATTTGGTTAGGACCTTTCATGTGTTCGTTGAAAACCTTCAACACAACAGGAACCAAAGCTGGATGAGCAACCCAACAGGAGTCACAACCAGCATTAACTTCTCTCAACTTATCCTTAGCGACATTTTCTAAGGCAGCTTGGTTTCTTTCCTTATCTTCCTTAATTGGAATTTGAGCAGCCATACCACCTAAAGCATGGACTTGTCTCTTGTGACAAGTGTTAACTAATAACTTGACGTAAGAAGACATGAATGGAGCAGACATAGTGACTTGTGATCTGTCTGGTAAGATAAATTCTGGGTGGTTCCTCAAAGACTTAATGTATGAGAAAATGTAATCCCACCTACCACAGTTCAAACCACCAATGTGTTGTCTTAATTGGTAAATGATTTCGTCCATTTGGAAAGCAGCTGGCAAGGTTTCAATCAAAACGGAACCTCTGATTGTACCTCTGGTCATACCAATGGAGTCTTGAGCGTGGTTGAAGATATCATTCCACAACTTGGCTTCTAAGTGGTGTTCCATCTTTGGCAAGTAAAAGTATGGACCAAATCCTTGAGCAACAGATTCTTTCGCGTTGTTGTAGAAGTAGATGGCAAAATCAAAGATACCACCGGAGACTGGTTCACCGTCAACGAGAACGTGCTTTTCATCCAAGTGCCATCCTCTTGGTCTGACAATCAAGGTTGGAAGGTGTCTTTTTGGGTCGGTGTTCAATGCGTACTTCTTACCGTTTTGCTCAAAAGAAATGTTCTTTCTGACACCGTCATAAAGATTAACTTGTCCGTCAATCAAGTTGTCCCATGCTGGAGTCAAAGAATCTTCAAAATCAGCCATGTAAGTAGCAACACCAGAGTTCAATGCGTTGATAACCATCTTTCTGTCCACTGGTCCTGTAATCTCGACTCTTCTGTCCTCTAAGCCTCTGGCTAATGGTGGACCGGTCCAGGTAGGATCATTTCTAATTTGCTCAGTTTCTGCCAAAAAGTCTGGTAACTCACCTCTGTCTCTCTTGGCCTGTTGTTCCTTTCTGTTAGCCAATAATTGCTTTCTGGTTGGCTGGAATGCACGGTGTAAAGTAGCAACTAATGCAAGAGCTTCAGCATTTAAAATGTGCTTGGCTCTGTCTGGAATTGATGCCAAAATTTCAACTCCCTTTAACTTATCGGATGTCTTTGGAAATGGAGACGACATGGTAACTGCTTATCGGTATACTACTTATCTGTGTCTTATAAAACTGTAATGTAACGTATTATAATATCTATGAAATGTATTATAATAACTGCTAATAGTATAAGATTTTTATAATTACCTGAGAAAAAGGGTATTATAAAAGTGGGCGATCCACATGCAATTTATACTCCCAACATTCAATTAGCCGCTACTATAGAGTACCCCAGATATTGAAATTCATCAGCAATCGATTCGTTCCAGCGGAAGTTTTCGCGAAATTACCAGAGTCGTTTTGAGTCAACCATGACTCCGACTGCGATAACTGCGCAGAAGCCCGCGTTTGCCATACTAGAAGGGTGATTGATAGTTAGGCGAGACAAAGTCCGGGTGTTCGGGTCAATGGAAGCAACCAGATTGTGAGCAATTGCCGAGGGTATACGCAAGTATCCGCTGGACGAGGATGGACGAGAGTTGGACAGTTGGATGGCAGTAGGCAGAGATAGAAGGGTATTGGTTGAAGGTGGGAGGCAGATGAAAGACGGGTAGGCGTAAAGAAGAGATATGGACAGGGAGACGAACGGGAAGACGAATTTGGACAAGATAGAGGTGACAGATTAAACGTGGATAAGGTCACAAAAGTTTTCGGAGCCGAGTCGGCTCCGTCGATAAGGCAAGTACTCCTATGATGGTCGGCATTTAGCATATTAGAAGTGGATTACGTAGGTATTACGTAGTTATGTAGGTACGTAATCAATAAAGAAATGGGATTGATACGAACGTTGCAATTTTGTTAATGGATTGGTTGCTCGGATCGGTAATAAGTGGTTAGGGGCATATATTAGATTTTGCAACATATATAATATTGTACGCTATACAGCTAGAGTTTACCAACTGTATAACTTTTTCTAAGGGTTCTAAATGAATAATTGACCGCAAAAACGACTCATCTATTTAGCCCACTTGTTACCGTTGGCTAATGGGCCAGATAATCCCTTTTGGGCTGGAATGTAGTTGACTCTGTGGTACGAGTTCAAGTTCTTTCTCAATACAATCTGGTAGCAGGTAGCAGAACCTTGTCTGGAGACAATGGTGGAGGTGGCTAAGAAGAATTCCCAGATTCTGTACCATCTGATACCGTACTTGTTAACAACCTTTTCCTTGTTTCCAATCCAGTTACGGTACCATCTCCACAAGGTACCAGAGTAGTGGACACCGATGTTGTCCAACGAGACGACTTCGAAACCAACCGTTTCCAAAGCTGAAACAACAAAAGTCAATGGAGTCAGCGCATCGGCACCAGGGAAAATGTACTTGTTCATGAATAATCCCCAGTTTAAATCTTCGTATTGCCAGGACTTACGTAAACCGGCATATTGTAAGAAGAATAACCCGTCGTCTTCTAAAGATTCATGCACTTGTTCCAAGAAAGAAGAAAATCTTCTAATACCAACGTGTTCAGCCATTTCAAGACAAGTAATCTTATCGTACTTACCGTTAGGCTTTTGCGACTTAGGAGAGTCACGGTAGTCGACACAGGCAATTCTAGATTGAGAGTCGTTGACTCCGTAGTTCGATAATAATTCAGTACCCCATTTGGTTTGGTTCTTACCTAAGGTGACACCAGTAACATTGGCACCGTACTTGTAAGATGCAAAGGCGGTCCATGTACCCCATCCACAACCAAGATCTAAGATGTGGTCTCCTTCCTTAACTTGCATCTTATCACCAACAATATGCAACTTGTTGTCTTGCATTTCTTCTAATGTTTCTTCACGTTCAATATCACCAATAATTCCCGAAGTATAGATCATTCTTGGGCCCAAGAACCAGGTGTAGAAGTCGTCACCCCTGTCGTAGTGATCTCTGACTTGCTCTTCGTCTTGCGACTTCGAGTGCATAATCACTTCCGGAATCATACCAAGTAAGAAAAATCTAAACAACGACAAAGTGAAACGGAATGAAGCCCAGTCATGCTTGTATTCTAATACATCCAAACAGTCTCCCTTAAAGCTAACCTTTCCGTTGAAGTACAATTCTTGGAAAGTCTCAATTGGAATTTTGGTACCCTTACCACCGTTGGAATCGATGTATTTGGCCTTCAATTCTTCGGTATGGTACTCCAAGTAGTCGGAAATTGGTCTGTTAGGATATTTGACCTTTTCGTTGAGTCTTGGTGAATAACTCGACATGATAGTCCAGTAGGCCATCATGATTGGCAAACATGAAATCAAGGTGAAAAATAACCACGTCTTGAATCCACCACCTAATTTTCTAGCCACAAAGTATGGAATCAACACAATAAGTCCTACCATGGCATAATTGTTGAATTGCTTGGATCCTGGTCCGTCGGCTGGTAATGGAGCATTATGGATCGCTGGCGAGTCGGTAGTCATAATACCACATTCATCCGATGCTGGAGGAATTGGTCCCTGCTCAGGGGTCTTAATAAAGTCAAATGAATCTAACATTTTATTTAGCAACCGATTCAATTGAATTCCTGGATTTTATACACTTTTAGGAAGAGAACGTATTTTTTTTTAGTGAAATTTCGCCTGATTTTACTTTATAGTGTCGAATTCTTTATTATACGTGGCACGATCATTTGTCGCAATCGCGTACTAACAGATTCTCTTCATGCATTGTTTAGATAACGATCAAGGCTGAGACCGTCCATCGATATTAGAGATTACTTGTATTCATATGTGGCCAGTGTCTGCCATATGCAATGAGACTAACAGTCTTTACTAGGTTGATCTGGGTCAATTGTAGTCGATTGTGAAATTCTCTTACACCACGCGACGTCTACGGACGTGTGGAGAATCAGGTCCCCTTGGACGGTGCGCTATGTGATGCATGCCATTTCAAAAGCTGATAGGAACATTTTAGGATTATTGAAATCACTGGCGTCACAGCATACGCTAGTAAGTTTTGCGGCCGTTCGTACCCCTATCACCATTTTTGCAACTAGTTAGGCGTTGATTACGTAAGTCGTCCATGCCACAAGAAGCCCCAGGCACGTACAGGCCAGTGGTTGGCATGTAGAACAAAAGGTGTAAGTACAGTAATGGCACTTTTGAGGTGCCATGGAGTATGGAGGACTCGTACTCGAGAAAGATTTCTTAGTAATTAATGGAATTGCCAGTTTATTGTTCATTTTGCAGTAAGCTGCGAAAAATACAGAAATCACTGAAAATGCCGTACAACAAAAGCACCATTTGGTATACAATACCATAGGCAAAAAAGTAACAGAACCAGAGAAACAATATCATCAACCGGAATAGAAGACAGAAGCAAATTTTTGGTAGACTGCAAAAGCCTATTACCAACATACAGAGAGGTGCAGGAAACACCCAGCTCAGTTTCTTCCGAACTAGACCCGAAGGAAAGTTTACATAACATCGATACCGGTATTTTTCACTTTGTATATCCCGGCTGCTGCTTGGATTTCGGTTAATGTCACGTGGTGGAATAATTCATCTCTGCTCCAGCGCGTTGAGTGGCCGATGCGACGATGATGTGGGACAACATCTGTTTCATATCATCGTAAATAGGTAAAGTATCGTTGTATATATATTCGTCTTGAGGTCCAGCATACACCTAAAGTTAAGGTAGATTGTGGATACTGTTTTCTTTTTTGTTCTCGATATATTCCACAAGCAGATATTATAATTTCGAACAAAGATAGTCGCTATTTCATATGTCCACCATTCCGAATAATAGAGATGATATTGTATTAATCGACTCGGAACCCGAACGTGAGAATGATGCACCAAGAAGCTCAGAAGAAGACGCTCCACCTAGGAAAAAATTCAAAAATTATGAAGATGCTCGCGGTCCGTTGGTTAAGCCGTTTATGCATAGTACCTCGGACAGCGACAATAAAGGGAGTGGTGCTGAAAGTCTGAGTGGTGACAAAAGCGCGGAGAGCAGTGATAGCCTGGGCAGTAGTAATAGTTCGGGGAGTGAAAGTAATCTGGGTAGTCTGAGTGATGTACATTCTGGAAGCGAGTATACCCACTCACTTTCGGCCGACTCGAGGCTATCTTCGAAAAAACCAGAAACTGAAATTGAGGGATCACGAGTAATATCGAGTGATCTGGAGGATACTTCTACAGGAACAAGTTCGAGTGATTTGAATCATATACCCACTCACGTTCCTCCGGCCAGAGAGAATGAAGAAATAGAGGCTACCAGAGAAGTGATTTCTGATACTAGAAAGTACCTTAAACAACACGGAACTATGGAATTTCTTGATAAATACTTACCTACTACCGCATCTAGCCTGGACTTGTTACAGTTAATAAAGAAATTAGGGTTTTTCCCGAAGGACATCCCTCCATTCAATGATGGAGACAGGCTAATTGGACTTATTAAGCTACTACATACTGCCATGAAGAAAGTAAATTCTATGAGATCCAAATTAGATGACTTTTATTGCGTAGAACATGTGGTTGATCAAATAAAAAAGGCCAAAAAGATATTAGTGGTTACCGGGGCTGGTATTTCAACCAGCCTAGGTATTCCTGATTTTAGATCTTCGAAAGGGTTTTACTCTCAGCTACAGCATTTAGGGTTATCGGATCCTCAAGAAGTTTTCGATTTGGATTTCTTTCACAGTGACCCGAATATCTTTTACCTGATTGCGTATATGATTTTACCACCAGAAAAGTCTTACACACCGTTGCATGCATTCATCAAGCTTTTGCAAAATAAAGGAAAATTACTCCGAAATTATACTCAAAACATCGATAACTTAGAAAGCAATGTGGGTATCAAGCCAGAAAAGTTAATTCAATGCCATGGGTCATTTGCTACAGCATCTTGTGTAACTTGTAAGTATCAGGTTAAAGGTGAGAAGATCTTTCCAAAAATCAGGGAAAAAGAAATACCGTATTGTCCAAAATGTATGAAAGCCAGAAAAATATTGGTCAACAAAGAGGACGCATATGTCCCTGAAAGTTACGGAGTCATGAAGCCTGATATTACATTTTTTGGCGAACCATTACCGACGAGATTCCATAACATGATAAGACAAGATTTGATGGAATGTGATTTATTAATTAGCATAGGAACCTCTTTGAAGGTCTCACCAGTGGCTGATATTGTTGAAAGAATTCCCGAACATGTTCCTCAAGTATTGATCAATAAAGATCCTATTGATCATTGTAATTTTGACGTCAGTATTCTAGGCTATTGTGATGATACTGCTAATTATTTGTGTAAACGTTTGGGCAAGGGTTGGGAACTCGATCACCCAGAAGGTGTAAAGGCTTATGATAAAGAGCTATTCCAAATCGTAACACTTAATGAAAATGAAGGGCAATATTCGCTTGTCAATTTTAGACCAGAGTTATACGAGGCCCTTGAGGAACAACGTCAGGCGAAAATGAAAGAGGGAAGTCAGTAGAACTGGTTTCTATGGGGTCGGTATTGTATAGTATTTAAATAAATTATTCTAAAAAGCGTGCATACAAGTCTCTTCATGTAGAAAAAATTAGCTTCTGGATATAAATTTTGGTCTTTAATAGGCATGTTAGATTTGAATAGTCGGACTAATTATGTTTAGATTGAGCTATATACGTCGGGGAATAAGGTCGGTACAGCCAAGGATATTTTATCACGGTAATTCGTATATAATACTGTCTGTGAGGTTGTATAATTCTGTTGGTAAAGGGAATCAACAATTTCAGAATGCACAAGGGAACTCCCAACAAGAGAGAGATCCTTTAAATATAGATGAATTATTTCCAGATAGTCATGGAAAATCATCTGAAACAGATAATATAGAGAGAAATAAGGAGAAGGGCAACGAACAAGTGGAGTTATCTGCATCTCAAAATCAGCCATTGGAAGAAAATCATGAATCCAAATCTTTCGAAAGAGACAGCCTCTTATCTGACATAGATACCTACGTTGAAGACAGTAAGGACAGTCGTAATAAATCTATAGATATTTCTACTGAAGGGGAATCGGAATTTGATATTTTGAACGATTTTCTTAATGACCACGACAAAAAGCAAAATGATATAGTAGATACTAAGAAGGACAAAGATGATTTCAATGATCTTTTATCGTCTCTTAATTTGGATGATGGTAATACCAACGGCGATGAAGGGTCATTTGATTTTGATAAGCTAAGCGAAATGACACGAGATCATCTTTCGAGTAAAAATAACAAAACTCAAGCAGAAGAATTCAATCCTATTGACGTCGATAAGAATGATGAAAATATCTTTGATTTAAGTTTCTTGGATATGGATAAAACCAATGATAATGAAAAGAAAGTTATTGAAGAAGAAAAGCAACTTTTTCAGAACATTTTTAATTCGTACGTAAAGCCAACAGATCAAGATGAACAGTCAGAGTTATTACAGAATTTGAGAGATTCGGTAAATATTTCCAAGAACCAAATTGACGATATATTGAGCTCCTCTACCAGTACGCGATACAAGTTGACTAATGTTTCTGGAAGGTTGAAAGATGAACTATTTACCAAAACTAAGGATGCATTGGAACCAACAATAAAATATATACATACTTCTCCAGCCTTAGGCTCATCAACTTTGCTAACTCAATACTTGAGAACAGTATTTACCAGTTGGTTTGAAATAATTAAAAAAGCACAAAATGACAAAGCTGTTTTTGAAGACGTATATTTAAACAAGTTATTAAAGAAGTCAACGAAATTCAGTGAAAAGCATGATAAATTTGTTAACTCTGTTTACGTCCAATCAATGGAACATCCGTCCAACCCTATCTTGAATGTTTTCACATTACCAATTATTTTCAACTCAATTCTTAATACAATAGCCATGAAACACCACGATGGTCAACTTGCACTTTCGTTGTTCAATTTTTTGAAAAAGGATATTAATTTATATACGGTATGTTGTAATCAACAAACATACAATGAAATATTGAGAATCCAGTGGTTGTTTTACGGTAAATCAAATTTGTATGGTATTGAAATTATCTTTATTGAAATGTTAAACAACGGGTTTTCAGGTGATTTAATGACATTTAATATACTCAAACAAATAATTATAGACTATCATAGTTTAAAAATGGGGCAAGCTTCTTTGAATGAAGCTAAACTTCCAATTTGGTCTAAAGAAGATGATAAACGAGTAGAAAACTTAGAAAGGAAGTTAAATACCTTGGCTAATGTCTTGAGAAGATCCGATAAATAACATTTTGCTTAGTGTAAATATTTCTTGTATATATAGATCTACAATGACAATTTGGTTCCAATTTCCTGTTTACGAAATAATGCGAGCGTAATCAAACTATTAATTAAATATGTTAAACAAAACTCAAGGATAAACAAAAAGCATTTTTTTTCCTTATATATACACTTTTAAATAACAGACATACCGACAGATAGTTATTATAATTTGCAAATGTCAGATTTTAAAGGGTTTAAAGATTCATTTTTGAAGTCTAATTCACAGTCAGGTACTAATTCCGCTGTGTCTGGGTCAGGCTCTGAATCTATTTCTCCACCACAAGATTCAAAAGACAAAGGATTGAACATTCCAAGTATACACGTAAAGACAGAATCAGCAGATAAATTGGCATCAAAGTCATTAGATATCAAGAAGCAGTTGTCACAATCATTTCAGGGAAATAGTTCGACTCAACAGCATGGGGGAATTTCGAAACCTCAATCCAGAAAAAACTCAATAATTGCAATTAAATCTAATAATGCAAGTGAAGACGAAGGTGACGATGACAAAGATGATCCACAAGTGAATGAAAGGAAGAGGAGAGATAATATTAACGAAAAAATACAGGAGTTATTAACACTAATTCCAGCAGAATTTTTTCAAGAGAACCCCCCACCAACTAATCAACCACAACAACAACAGACACAACAATCAGAAAACGATGCGGCAATTGCTGCAGCTGTCAAGAATTCTGGTACTAAAGACGGCAAGCCAAATAAAGGTCAAATATTAACAAAATCCGTGGAATACTTGCAATATTTGCAGAATTTAATTGACGAAAATAATAGAAAAGAAGTTGAATTAGTTATGAAGTTGAAGAATTTGGAATTACAGGAACAGAATAGACAGCAAAATGTCCCTATTAATGTTGGCCACACAAGCGCTGAAAGATCGTTAGGTAAGATTGGAGTTGGTCCATTATCCGATGATTATTTTAAGCTGGTTTTGGTTAATAGTGCTGGAACAAATAAATCAGGTCAAAGAAAGGGAAGCACATTTTCAGTTAGTCCTTAAACATTAATGAGAGTTTATTAATATATAGTCAGTTCTAAATTATTTTATGTACGGTTAGATATTCTGCCCGACCTTTCTCTTTCATCTGCATTCTTTCTCAACATATAAGCTGGTGAATATGCGACCTCGTCACCCTCTATTTCCAAGTAGGGGTTGGGAGTTGTAGTATTGATACCACCTAGACTGGTATAACCTAAGTCATACATTTCACAATAGTCCAAATCGCATCCTATTAAGAAATCCCAGATATCCTCATATTTCCAATGCAAAATAGGATGAATTCTTAAAAACTCCGGCCAGTCATGATCAGTTACTTGTTCGTAATCTAAACTTGAACCATAAGGGTCCGAGTAACGAATTCCAACAAATATTGATTTGACTTTTGGGTTAATTTCATTTAAATATTTTTCGAACCCCTCCTTTAATGAACTTTGTATTATAATAGGATTTAAATGATAGTATGCAGTTGAACTCTTTATGAAATCTGAAAGATTCGGAAAGGGTAATTCAGAGTTGATATAGATGGAATCAAGCTTATAGTCTGTTGGCAAAACTTTCAACGATGAATCTTTCGTTGGTGTGAGGGTAAACTTCTTATGGATAGATGTCATTAATAATATAAGCATAACTAAACAATCCTTTCCTCCATTATACGAAATTGCAATTTCTTCAAGCCTAAATTTAGTTAGTAGTTGTCATCCAGTTTAAAGTGCCATGTAACGCTTCCGGAAATACAAAATTACATACCCGTGAATTTCAATCGCCTTATCAAACACCTTCAAGCTCTTGTGTATCTTTTCCTTGACCTTTTGTCTTCTAAACTTGTCATATATGTAATCTTTTCGCCTTTCGGGTACTAATCCCAGTGGTAAAGTATCGTTCAAAAAATCGTTAACCAAATTTGAAGCCTCCTCACACTTCACAAGAAAGTTGTGCTGGTGCCCCCGGTTTCCGTTCTCCATGGCTGAATGCTTCTTGTCTATACTCATTTGCTTCTATCTGGTTGTACTTAAAAGGTTCTCTTCGTATTCAGATCAGTCGACATTTCTGTCTCTGGGGTTTCTCCGACATCTATTATATGCAGTACGTCGATTATAAAATGCTTCTTTTTGTTTATTAATGAAAGAGTTACTACTTATACGAAAACTGTAAGAAGAAGTCCTTCGTGTCTTCATCCCAGTACCACCAGAAGGTGTCAGACATTTGGCCCAAAACTGCGGGTTTATCGATCTCTTTATTGTTGGGGATCGCAAAACAAATGTTCTCGTATGGCTCCGCAGTGATAACAAGATACTGCCAGTTGTTAGGATCAGCATCTTCCTTATCCTGAGCTTCCTTGTGAACGTATGACAAGGCCACATTCTGATTTTTGGTCGACAATTCGTAGTATGACATAATTCGGAAAAATGGCTCTTCTGCTGTTGCGTTGGGGTATTTCGCATTGATGAGCAACCCCATTTGCAACGTTTCCGTATTTCTGATCTTGGTGACCTTAAATGCTGGTCTTCCGATCTTCGTCCAACTCCGCTTGGGCGTATTATTTATGGATATTACCGATGCATTATTTGTACTATTGATGCCCTGTTGGTTTTTGGAGTATTTTTCATCTAGGATTTGTCTTTTTTCAAGGTTCATTTGGTGCTTTCTTCCTCCAATATGCGAAATATATGACGATTCACTGACATGTGTGGTGAGACACAATCTACATTCTAGTAATCCTAGATGATTTCTGAAGACATATGGGTCACTATCAAGATCCAATACTTGTGTAGTAAGCAATTCTTTTAAGCGTCGCCTGGTGTGAACTTTTGTCTCCTGTACATCTGCTACTCCACCAGACCCCTTCTTGGAGTTTACACGGTTTGAATAATCCATAATGGTGCAATTTGGCCAGTCTCTTAATTATCCATATATGTATGTCCTAAAGCAAGATGAGCAGTGTATTGATGTATTTGCAGATTAGACAAAGCTCGCGCAAATTGCAGATTAGACACGTCCTTCCTCAATTCCTAAATGGGAAGATATTGAACAATTTAGTTCCAACCCAATAGTAGGGACTAATTCATAGCTTTAGATTACGCTGAGTGAAATACTTGAAACATAATGGATTCTCCGCTAAATGTGGGTGACACCACCACCAATTCAATCCAGCATCTATTGAGCGATACCCATCTTAATACTTCGTGTTCTACTACAGTGAATTCGGCCGTTTACTCGGATGAAAAGGTTATACAATTGAACTTGATTATTCAAACAAACGAAAAAGAAGACGGTAAGACGAAAGAGGACGACCCAATAGTGATATTGAGACGTGTCCAGGACTCGTACATTAATATTTCCCAACTTTTTTCAATTCTTTTGAGGATCGGGCACTTGAGCGAAGCGCAATTGACGAACTTCTTGAATAACGAAATTCTTACCAACACGCAGTATTTGTCTAGCGGGGGGTCGAATCCTCAGTTCAATGACTTGCGGAACCACGAAATTCGGGACTTACGAGGTTTGTGGATTCCATATGATAGGGCCGTGTCATTGGCTTTGAAATTCGATATTTATGAATTGGCTAAAAGCTTATTTTTGATCGATGTACATGACTACGATGATTTACCTAAAGCGGCCACTACAAACAAGAGGTCATTGTATGAGGGATCTGCTGATGGTGAAAGGGATGCTGGCTTAACAGGCTCTCCCAGTAAGAAACAAAAGATACAGGCCGATAAAATGAATGGAGATCAGGCGGATATCCAGAGTATTCTCAAAACGACTATTCAAGGGAATAAAAGCTTTCCTCGTACTTTGCCGCCTTTGTCGTCTGATGAAGAAAATTCTGAGTTGGAGTCGGATATTAAACTGAAATTCGGTGAGATTTTCAAAAAGGACAATACGTCCGAATTATCGTATACTGATATCAAATCGACCTTCCAGAATATATTACAAAATAAGAAAGAAAATTTGCGTTTATTAACGGACATTTCGTTGGACCAACTGGGTAAAACTGCATTACATTTCGCGTCTACTTTAGCATCACTGGATTTAGTTTCAGCTTTCATAAAATTGGGATTATGCTCGCCAATTAGGGGTACCACATCAGGAAAATCCCCATTGATTTCAGCCATCTTAGTTACCAACTCAATGGAAAGAGGTAATTTCACAGAATTGTTGAGTGCTTTATGGCCAAATTTATGGCTATATGATAATAAAAATTGGTCGTTTCTACACTATTTAGCATTTCAAGCAAGCAAGAACTTGGAATCGAGTAGATTTTATTTGAGCAAGATTTTAGAATGGATCATTGCCGATTCTGGGAAGAAACAAGATTCTTTAACTACTCTATCAAGAGAATTAATAAATTTGCAGGATGAGGAGAGCGGGAACACCTGTTTACATTTGGCAGCCGAAAGTGAATCAAGATGGTTCGTTAATATATTTCTTGAATTAAATGCCGATGTAAATCTTGTTAATAAGACAGGTGTAAAGCCTGCAGATTTCGATATCGTTAAGGATATTTTAACTGAAAGAAAGAATGGTGCAGAATTAAATAATGGCACCGAGCATGATAACTATATACTAGAACTCGTTCGTACAAGTATGGAATTTCATAATAAAAAGCTAGAATTGGGAGTAAACCCAGAGTCTGAAGACGAAGATAATATGATCAAGGAAGATGGTAGCAAACCAAAAAAATTGACTACGGGTAGTTCTTCATCGAACAAGATTTTCCAAAGTATACAAGATTTATTATCAAATACAAATCACGAATACGACAATATAATTAAGACCAAACGGTTACAGATCAACAATTTGAATCAATCGTTGCACGATGCAACCATCGTGACGGCAAACAATAGGTTTGTAACCAATAAAATATCAGAGAAACTAGCATATCTAGACAACTTGAAATTGCAGATGGCTAATATTTCTGATAAATTACAGTTGGCCCAAAAGGAAATTCCAGCCGACTTGAAAGTTGAAAATGAAAACGAAAATACCAAATTTGATTCTGATGAACCATTTATCATTAAACCAATATACGAAAAGTTGATACAAGGTGAAACTGCTGACAGCATCAAGCCTACAGATGAAGTATTGAGTCAATTACCACCTTTGCCTATACTAAAAGCTAGAATTAAAGCATATCAAGAAATCAATAGTAAGATAGAAAGCGAATTAACTAATTTACTAGACTACAGTGAGTTGACCTCTAAGTTCAAGAAAGTAGTTAGTTTCTGTACTGGAGTCGATATTAATGAGGTTGATGAATTATTGGACGGTTTGTTAGAAGCTGTTGAGGGTCAACAGTAGATAATGACATTTTTATAGTTCTTGTGTTTTATTTATTGATTGTAATATTATACATGTATAAGTCTTAGCGAATTTTATTATTAGATTGTAGATGATGATAGTATACATAAGGCTAGACAATAGCGCTTTCAAACACTATACCAAACCCTCGTAGGAATTCAATGCATTCACAATGGTAGCGTCAAACTTCAGCAATTTCTTAAAGTCATCCTTATTTATTGTATCTCTATCTCTATCCTTATTCAAATAGCGGAAAAGCTTATCTGTTCTTTGCTCTGGCGTCCTTTCATCCTCTGGCAATGCCACCATAGCACCGATCATCTTGTATGTTGCCCGTATTATCGTTAGCACGTCATTATAAGATAGCTGTTCACACCTCCGAAAATCGTAAAGCTTGAAACTCCAATTCAACTTCTGTTCTAGTGACCCTCGACTAGTAATCGACAATGCAATGATAAATTCCTTGAAGTCGATATACTTTGAATTATCAACATCAAAAACCCGAAATAAATAATGACAATAATCACTTGGATCCCCAAAAGGAAAAAACTGTTTAAATACCTTCGAAAACTCTTCTTCTGATAGCTGTCCCAGCGGACAATCCCTTAAAAACCCCTTATACCACTGTTGTAACTCTCTTTTATCAAAATAGGTTGCTTGTCTAAGTGATTGTAAATCATCCTTCGACAATTTTGATACAGATTTACCCATTTTTTATTAACAATTTCGGTCCAGCTTGGTTCTAAATTAT
Organism: Debaryomyces tyrocola; assembly: GCA_900006135.1. Lineage (NCBI taxonomy): Eukaryota > Fungi > Ascomycota > Pichiomycetes > Serinales > Debaryomycetaceae > Debaryomyces > Debaryomyces tyrocola. The sequence goes on from LN874555.1 coordinate 582,654, forward strand.
CAAAACACAAATAAAATCGCTTCTTTATGACTGTTAGCAAGCTTTACCGACCTATATTCACAAATTAGTCCCTTTAGTACCATTTTCTCTATATATACTAACACCTAATCAGAAATACATACTGAGAGACAATTACACAAAACGGAGGCCTAAGGAATTGAATTTCACACGACAACTAAAATATTTTGTATTATTAATTTAGTATGACTGGCCCTATATAGCCAAGGAAGCAGCATACCAGAAGTAAAAATGTTTAAGAATATACAGAAAAGAAGTGTCAGTTCTAGTGGTAGAGTGTTTTTGAACTATGGGAAGCCACAAAATCCTGTTTATAATGCTGAGTTGACCATGAAAATCGAGCCGATCCAAAGAACCGGGGAAAGTATCGATGTCAAAAGGGCCAGATTAGTATACCAGTCTCGTAAGAGGGGGATCTTGGAAAGTGACTTGTTGTTATCCCGTTTTGCTAAGAGGTACTTAACAGGATTCTCTCAGGAAGAATTGGACGAATATGACAAGTTGTTGGATGAACCCGATTGGGACATCTACTACTGGGCCACCAAAAACTACGATGTGACGCCATTACCAGACAAATGGAAAGATTCCAAGATCTTGAAGTTATTGCAAGAAGATGCTGAGAATAAGGAAAAGGAGATTTTGAGAATGCCTGAGTTATAAGCTGTATATACTATTAAATAGATTGACGGGTTTCTGAGGGTCTATTGATTCCCCGGGGCTTGAATATCGTTATTTTCACGTTAAGTTCATTATTTACTGCTTCTGAATAGTAGGTTTTTGTAGTATTTGCTTCCTTTATGCCCCAGATTTTGGTGCCAGGGTAGCCATCTGGTCATAACCTGTAAATATACCCCGGGATGTTTACAGCTTAGGTTCTGGTACATCAAATACAGTTGATAGAAGCTCCTGAGAGATAAGTGGCCAACCCTTTATTTATTGGCGCTATTAAGATGAGTAACGTAAATTTGGAATCAATTCCACAGGAATTGAAGAATGACAAGTCAGTGGTACCATATGTTTCGAGGGCAGTTGAATTAGAGTCAATAAATCCTATAGTGAGCTTTTATTGTAAGATTTATGTGCTAGAGCACATTCTCGCTAATAAGCTCCATGCCAAGGATAAGGAGGTCGAGAAGTTTACAATTATGTTATTAGATGATACAGAACAACTCAAGGCTACTGAAAATGAATCTTTGCATAAGGTTTTAAACGATAAGACCCTTTCACTCAGTGCAGTGATGTCTTTTGCCTACCAGATATTCAACCAATGTCTACAAGACTTGCAACGATACGATGGAACCACGAAGCTGCAATTGGTAAGCAAATTCAAGGCAGGTTTAAATTTCATGAATTTACTTAGCATTTTCACCAATTCAGCGGACGTAATTGACTATTCAAAGTTGACCGGAGGTAAGGCCGTCGATTCTGGCAGCTTTGCGGAGTTGAATAAGAGCAAAATCAAATTATTGAAGTTCCAATTATCCAAGATATTGAAGGACGAAGTGGCGGTCCAAGACGATGACTTGGAGGCCGAATTAGACCGTGAGTTAGAAAATATGAACGATAACGGGAAGGATGTTGTTGGAAACACAGAGGACGATGCATCAGTAGACAAAGATTTGGGTTTGCCAGGGGCACCCAAATTTATCAATGAAGATACAAAAGATAACGAATTGGGTTTACCAGAAACCCCTAAATTTGTTGACGACAATAATAATGAAGATGAATTGAATGGGAAAAACAAAACCGAGGATAAGGATACAAGCAACGACGCGAACGAAGATGAAGATATCAGTCTACCCAAAGCCCCTCATTTTCCTCCTAACGATGAAGATGAAGACGAAGATATCAAATTACCAGGAGCACCTAAATTTTTACCCGATAACGATATATCGCATATCAACAAGTCATCATCTATTCAAGTATTTCCACCTGGAAAGCCGGAAGACGACAATAAATCAAAACATGCCTCTTCCAACGATCGTTCACATAGTTCGTCTAGTATTCCTCTTTCCAAGGCCACAGCCAAGGATGCAGCCAAGCCGCAAAAACCCACTTCTCCCCAGCACGAGCATCTTACCAAGGAAAACGTATCTTCGATAGTTAGCAAGGCCGACCAGATAACAAAGATCCAAAAGCACGCCAAGTTTGCCATTTCAGCCTTGAACTACGAAGACCTCGACACCGCCGAACGCGAATTGCTCCAGGGGCTTGAACTTCTCAGGGCTGTTAAAGACTAGCTCTTACACCCACCCCACCCATATACACCAAATATCTAAATTCGCCGTGTCCCGGCACCTTTGTACTTAATATACGCCAATGGTTATCGTAAATTTTCACCATGCATTTTCGATCGATTCCACCTTTCCAATATCGATTCCCCCACCTTATTACTACGTCTGCTCCCCCTTATTACACGTCCACTCCTCCCCACCCCTATCCTACTACCTTCTCCTATACGGCACATAAATTGCAACTGCTCAAAATCGTAACTACTCGTAAACCGTCTTTCTATAGGACTCTATACACAACTTCCGTTCTACTGTTTATATCTCTCCTAATCTACATTTACGGCTACGATTATTCTCCTCACATTTATTTTATGCACACATGACATTCTCTTCGGTAATCTCAATGGATTTCACTCATCAAAATGCGCTATATGCCCGATCCTTTTGTTGATTTAGCATTGGCGATGTTTTGAACTTACCGTATTTAGGGTATTTGAATACAACGCGAGATATATAAATGTCGTGGGTCCAATGTCGCGATAAATGTGTAAATGTCGCTCACAACAAAGCCCCATTAAATTAGAAACGCTTCAGACGAGTCGCTTTTAGCAGAAGTGGCGATGAACGATATTTTGATCTGTAGTCGTTTTTTTTGTTAAAATATATTTATAACAACATATATAGTATACTTTGATAGTGGTCTATCGAGACATTCATTCATTTTACCAACTTAGTCCGATAAACGACCAAAAAAATCTAGCATGGATAGCGTCAAAAAAAGATTCAGTCACATTCAGCCGCTGAAGTCCAATCGAGAAGAAACGAGTCCGCGGAACTCAGGAGAGACGACAGAAGAAGTTTATAATGGGTTATCGCCTGAGTTGGTGCCAATTGTGACGTTGTTGTCTTCGCAGGCTCATCGGAGATACTACGAGGGTATTATTATGCTTTATTATGATTTGAATGGTGATGGAAAGCCAGCAGATAGGGAATGGAGGGAAGTTTATGGTATTTTTACGGGGAACCAATTGGCGTATTGGGACGCGGCACATTTGGCGGCGTTCAGGAATAGTCCTGAAGCATTGTTGGAAACTTCGTCGAAGCCTAATTACATTAACTTTACTGATTCGGTTTACAACGCGATGAAGTCATTGCCGGCGGCTAAAAAAAACTTGGACAACGTTATCATTGTATCGACCACGTTGAAAAATAGATACATTATGCAGTTTAAGACGTATCTGGATTTGCAGCATTGGTACTTGGCCTTGAGGTTGGCCAGTTACGAATACCAGTCGTTACAAGAGGCCTACACCGGAGCATTGTTGTCAGCAAGAGGTTCAAGGTTGTCGGACATCCGTACTATTTTAGCAGAGAAAAGGTTTGACCACGAAGACTGGGTGAGTATCAGATACGGATCGGGTATGGCGTGGAAGAGGTGTTATGCCGTCATTGAACCATCGATATTGAAAAAGAAGAGTTTCAAGCCTGGGAGAATTTTGTTTTATGAATCTGAACAAAAAAAGAAAAAACAATTGATGGCAGTGGTGGTGGGTGCTAGTAGCGTTACTGCAACTTACCCCCAATCTCATTTGTTGATTGACCATAGTACCATGTTGAAAGTCGAAGCATCGATCAATTTTAAGTCACCTTCTTTATCTAATAAGATTTCGAAGCAAGCAAAGGAAGATTTCAAGAACACTTCAATATTTTTGATGCCTGAGCAACATTCATCTGTTCCAGGTTTCGATACGTTGATTAGATTCATGGTGCCATTGTTAGACTCGTTTGGGTTATATGGTAGACCCAAAAGATTAAAGGCTGATAGAATTGATCCAGATTCTTTGTTATTCGGCTTGCCAACTTTGCCTCATGTCCATTATCTTGAATTGCGTGATTTACTTCCATTGGCTTCTAGGGGTGATTTCTTGTCGTGGGATGTGAAACAATGGTCTTCTAGCTTAAAGGATATCATGAGAGGAAAGTTAAGTCAAGGTTATGAAGGATGTGGTAGCTCTAGAGGAGTTGTGGGTGCAATAAATTCATTGAACAGCCCTACTCTGTCTGATCACAAAATTCCAACTCCTCCACCTAAGGATTCTCGAACACAAGTCCCTCCACAGCAGAAATATCAAGAACCTCCGGCCCCACCTCAACCTCAACCTCAACCCCAACATCGTAAGGCTCCAAATCAAAGTCAACAGCCTGATCCTTACCAAACTCGTGTTGCGCCAAATGCTAGGAATGTTAACAACTTGACAATTGATCCCAATGCTGATAAGCAAGCACTTTCGGTATCAACTGATACGGAGGGTTCTCGTCATCAAAATCCTGATGGACATCGTTCGACTCAGTTAGCAGAAATATATCAGAAATATGCTACGATTAAAAGTCCTTCTGATCAATTTCATAATGACAGGAATCAATTATTGAATGGATCGGCTGAAGACTTCGATGAAGGCGAAATGCCAGATGTCATACGGAAGCTTACTTTGAATGATGCTGATGCAATGTATCCGGCAAATGACGATAATTTATTCAGTGATGAAAATGATGATGAAGCTGAAGATAGTGAAGATGAATCCACGCCGAAACAAGTAGGTGCAATCCCTCAAATTAATTTGAACGGCAGCTTGGCATTACCTCAATATCAGGATAGAAACAGCAGCTACTCTTCTGTTAAATCTCCAATGACTCAATACAATGAGTTTAATGAACAATTCAAGCTGAATGTTGTTGATAGAAATACCGATTCTAGGCATTTTGCATATCCAGATTCAGACAATAATTCTAGTTCGGATTCTGATAATCCTGTTCCTCCCTCTCATGAACTGAAGCCTAGTACTAATTTAACAAAATCCAAACTTTCTTACAATTTACCTCAAAGTATTAATACTGTTCCTCATGGTGCTACAACGTCACGAGCAACAAAAGGTGATCGTTTATCTATACACTCAGAAGCAGGGAATGTTACTAGTGGTAACTCTTCACCTTACTCAAATGAATCGGGAGAAGGCAAGAAAAATTATGCTCTGGCTCAACATCAACCATATTCCGAGCCTCAACCGACTTCTCAATACCCTAATCAACCTAGACATGACTATTCACGTAATCAACCTCAAAATCCACAAGTACAAAATCAGTACTCATCCCAGCTGGCGCTAGCCCCTGGTCCACAATCGCAGACATTAGCTCCAAGCAAGGGTTATAAACAGCCCCCTCTTCCAGCTCCAGTGCAAGCTCAGCTTAACCCTCAAGTCCATAAAGGAAGACACGCGTATGGCTCTCAAGGACAAGTGAATAAGATGCCACAAGCTCCTCCCCAGCAACATGCATACCCACAATCATTACAATTTGGATATCAACCTCAACCTCAGTGTCAGCCTCAACCTCAACCTCAACCTCAACCTCAACCTCAACCTCAACCTCAACCTCAACCTCAACCTCAACCTAAACCTCAACCTCAACCTCAACCTCAACCTAAACCTCAACCTCAACCTCAACCTCAACCTAAACCTCAACCTCAACCTCATCACACCAGTGGTAAACCGAGAATGATGCCGCCATCGAATCAGTATCGTGGAGGCCATTCGGGACAAGCGCCTATGCCGCAACAACAGGGGTATCCACTTCAGCAACGTCATGATGGGATTCCACCATCAGTGAGTTTTAATAATTCATCTCATCAGCAAAAACCTGGTCCATCGTATGGCCAACCTTACGGCAATCGTATCCATGCTCCGCAAACTGGGGCACCCCAATCCATGGGTCTGCAACAAGTACCATTTCAGCAACAACGCAATTATTCTAACGGATATATTCCAAGACAAAATAACCAACCTAATCAACAGCAATACCCGCAACATACAGCTGGGGTGAATCCTAACCCTGCTTCTTATCAGAATCAAGCAAGCAATAGTATTCCGCCATCTGCAATGAATCGTGGGCCATATTCGAATCAAAATCAGCAACAATATCAAGGTGGGCAACCAAGACCATACTGATTCAATTTTGTAAATTCATGTATATTAAGTGTATTAGATATATTGGCAAATACGTAAATAAATATTACTATCAAAATTTTTGTAAACAAAGCCTAGGTATAACTCCTTGTTTCGGCGATGTATAATTTGAGTATTCGTTTTCCTCAATTAACCTAACAGAACACCAACCATCGGAATGTTCTGTTAATATTCTCACTCTATCGCCTACTTTGATTGAAATTTCATCATCTAAATTCTTGACATATGATTTTATTACTTTGTACATTTTATCATCGCGGTTTATAATATTAGCCGAAGAAAGCAGGGTATGGGTCACTACTTTTTCCATGTCATGCAAGGACTTGGATTTATATGTGTTGATAATAGGTGGCAACTTTGGAAGAGGTTTCTTAGACCTTTTTTCGGAAATCGATATCTTCGAATCATTATAAGGGATTGAGAGAAAATCCGCATCAATTGACCTTAATAGACCATTAGTTCTCCGTAACCTTTCCTCGCTGTTGTAAACATCATTTGGCTTGCAAACTGATTTTCGTAAGTTGAATTTTTTCAAGAAAATCGGTGACACTAAGCCTGATTTATTTTCATTAAGGGTATCCACGTCAGCATCGTTAACATTCCTGATATTGACAGTTCGGCTTAACCTATTGAAGAAGTTTTTCACCGAGGTTTGCGTTAACTGCTGATTAGGGCCTTGTTGCATTTGTACAGGAGTTTCATTTAGACCCTGAAATTTTGTTGATACCAGATTCATACTAGATGCTTGAAATTTGGTTTCATTCATAGTTAACTTTTCGTCATTACTATGCTCCAAATATTCATTCTTGTATGGGAGTAATCCTTTTCGCCTCTTATTAAAGGTCTTTTTCTTTAGATAGAACCAGGTTAAGATTATACCAACAAGAATTGAAACTATAGCAATAGGTATGCCAATTGCAAGGCCTAGCTTTAGCGACTTATTCTCCTGAGAAATACCAGCAACGCTATCGAGGTTGTTACGGAACGGTTCTGAAGTATGAGTGGACCGTGCTGAATCACTCATGGTTTCTGATTGCAAAGAAAACTTCGATACTAGTGCGGATGGAATTGATAGTAATGTTTTAGGACGATTCAGAGATGTACTAGTTTGCTTTGAAGAACTGGAAGCCTTGATAGTGGAAGTTCTTAAAGTTGTTGATGTATAACTTTTCTTTGCCTTATTTGATATTGTAGGAATTAATGAAGCAGGTAAACTGCTAACTGTTAAAGTGGACGTTAATGTCATTAGAATGGTTAAATCTTCATCGGTTGTTTCTCGTCTTGCGATAACTGTTATTGACATACTATGGTCTAGCGAAGCATATGTATCGTAATGATAATTTGTTAACAATATATATATATCTAATATCATTGATATAGTTTCATCTATGTTTGATAGAAATCTGCAATTTTTGCAATCATTTTTTTTCTTGCGTTTCAGATTATGTACGAGAACGATTTGAAACAAATTACTACACACTGATGACCAGCATTAACCTGACTACAGCATTAAGAACACAGATAATACGGTAATCTAGACCGAGTCTATTATTCTATAAACTAATTACTATTATACGTTGGTAAAAGCATAGTGTCATCTTCGTTAGTGATAGGGTGGTTACTGTTTCTGCTCCATACGTATGGAAAATACCTATGATAAACTGATAATGCAAATCCGATACCTATAGTTCCTCCCATTATGATATCCGTAAAGTGATGTCTGTAATCTTGTGTTCTACTCAGAGCAATGTAACACGCAACGAGCAACGGAGTCAGACAAAGCAATAATTTATAAAGAGGGTGAGACCTGTTGAAGAGTTGGAATTGTCCAACCAACCACAACGTCAAATAAAGCAATCCAGAGAAAGATATCGAAGAATGGCCCGAAGGTGTCGATCTCATACCATCTACCAAGGCAGTTTGACCCAATGGAGCGGTACATACATCTATTCCAACCAACTCCACCAACGATGTGCCTTCCTTCGGACCACATCTCGCCAAGAAGTCAGGCCTTGGTCTTGCAATCCAGTTCTTCAAAATATCGGTGAACACCCCATTAATACTCAAACTTAAAAACAACCCCAATACAGAAATTTGGAGAAGGTGGATTTGATCGTGAGAAAACTTTTGTCCCCTGCTGCTAAATGCAACAACCAACATCATCACAATGAGAGGCCCAATAGATGATATTATTATGCAATCTATACCTGTCACTCTTTCTTGCACTGCAAACGGGTGCTGGATTGTGAGATCAGATAAACTAAATTGCCTGGCAAATGGCCTTGCATGCTCAGCAATAGCAAAGAAGTAAATGATTAAACCAACTCCAAGGGTCCAGTCGAGTACATATTTCTTGAATATATCACTTTTTAAGTATCTAATCATCTTGTATATCCGAATCTAATATGCTGAATATAACATGTATTGGTGTCGAGTTCTTAAATCTGTCCATAAAATCAAATATCACGTGTTTTATAGACCAAAAGAAATTATTGAGAAAGCTGGAGCTAATTGCTGCAACAACGAATGAAACGGAAACATCTAAAAGAAGCTGTTACAGTAGGAATTTTATAACCAAAATAAGTTAGATCACTGATTATTATATTTCTAACCAAATCAGGTAAATGTAATTAGACATATCTCGTTGCGAATAATCATTCTTACCTATATATATAGTCACAGAAAACTACTGGGTACTAGCGAGCAGATTGAATACATTCTTTACCTGAAAGAAAAAGGTTATAGGATTTCTAATTAGTACAATAGCAAATATACATAAATGGACATGCATTGAGAAATAGCTTCACGATGTAAATTTGGCAACTCAAAACTAAAGGTGAAACAACAGTAAGCTTAGTACAATTATTTTTTTGCAATAAATACTATAATAAAACAATATATAAATATAAAACAGAAAATAAGTAATAAATTCATAACATCATTAAGGAGTGAAATTGATAATGGTATCTAACAATTTCTAATCTATAATTTTAACTGTCTATAACCGAGCGATATTAAATTTTTGTTTGACATTTCAACTTGATATTTGATCTACTCATCTAGTCCTATCTCATTAGTGTACACCGAATGCTACTTGATAAATTAGTTAATTGTTAAAACGCACAATTATTCTTATCTGTTCATTTGGAAATGATTCTTATCATCGCCAAAGGGATTAAATTTGGGCAAAATATTTGAATTGTTGCTAAAATTAATGTTTGAATCGTAGTGATCAAATATACCCCCATTAGTAATATTCGTAGCGGCCGAAGAACTGGAAGTTGGCGGAATGGAACTGTTAGAGCCCGACGATTGTGGTGGCACAGACGAACTGACATCATTCTTATTATTAAAACCGTAAAAGTCTCCTTTAATTTCATTCGACAAATGCTTGATCAAATTCTTTAAATTTACCAGATGGAAGTAATTTGGATCAGCCAAGTTTTGAAACTCGTTAATAGAAAAGTTCAAAATTTGCTCATTTGACAATTCATATTCGTTTGGAATATAATTCTTGATTTCGTTTTTTGGTTCCTTTACATCTTCCTCTTCATCCATAGTGATATATAATTCTGGTTTATCAAACGGCAACACTGCGCACAACCAAATTCTTGTCTTGTAGATTTTAAATAATTCTTTGATTAATCCTCTAAAGTCTATTCTTTTGAACCCTGCAAAATAATAGAAAATTAATTTTTTGAAATCAGATTGATATTCAACATTGATTAGTTGTAAATCATTATTCAAATTTAACTCTTTGATCTTATTGAAACATGTGATAAATGCTTTCTTTTCTTCCAAGAACTTACCACTGATCTTATGAACCTCCTTTGGAGTAGCAAATCTTAATACTTGCTTAGTTGGTAACGTAATAATGAATTCGTTATCCTCATTATTGTGAGAATTTACAATAGACGATGCATTGACCGAAGTCGAATGAGTCCCCCCGCTTGGTTTCTTAGGACCTTTCAGTTGCAGCTGCATATTATGTCCTGTAGATTGGTTGGAATCAATAATAGTCAAGGATTTAAGATGTTCTAACTTTTTCAAAAAGTTAAATAAAATCGCAAAGTTCAAATTGACCAAAGGTTCTAAGATCATCACTAAGTCTTTACCTCTATCACCATCAACGATGACTAAATCATGCTTTTGAAGAAATATATTTGAATTATTAGGATAGGATAATAAATCAAATTTCCCATTTTTATTTATAACAAGACACAAAATCTTGTGATTGAACGTCAAATTGTTCAAATTTTTGATGAAGGTTATCAACTTAATAATAACGGGGTTGTTGATTAATTCGTTTAACTGACTTATTATTTTTTCACTGGTTTCCATATTCTGGAAGTATCTAGCAGTTTTCATATACAAGCTTTTTAAGTTAGAAGACGCAACAATGTACTGGTCCCTTAAAATCAAACCATTCTCCAATTTTATTACGGAGTTGGTCGTCTGCATGGGTTGGGGCATATAATTCAATGGTGGCGGATATGGATTAAAATTTGACTGAAACCCTACCAACTGGCTAGGTCTTCTGCTCTGGAAATCGTTAAAGTTAGCATTCAAATCGATATTATTGAAACTGTCATTAAATCGACTCATATTGATAGTATTATTATTGTTATCACCATTGTTGTTATTGGAGTAATTATTGACAGCCGCGAATGTCGCCAACGAATTCTTCTCACTATTTCCCTTGTTACCGTCATTGCTATACGACGCATGCTCTTGCGACTCATCGGGATGCCCCCCAGCCCCCTGACTCAAACTCAAATTCAAAAAATTGTTGTAATTGACCGGCAAGTTGGACCTGGTGAACGATTCAGCCGCATAACTAGGCCTTCTCGACGAAATGGTGCCCACACCTCCCTGTAATTCGACTGGCAAGTTAAACGAATCGTGCTGTGTTAATGGTCCCTGGTACCCATACTGACCCATTCCTCCTACTGGCGCCCCTTGTGACTGGAAATGCGACCCCATCATTGGTGACATCATGTTAGCATTCATATCTCCCTGTGCCGTAGAAGTTGGCGACTGAGATTGCCCACTTTCCAAATTAGTCAATTTGTTGAACAATATGTTGTTGAAATGACTGTTTTCGTTGTTTTTATCATTTTCGCTCTTACCATCTTCTTGTTTGGCTTCGTTTGCTAAATTTCCATGCGTACCTGCCGACCCAAACTGTTCTTGACCTTTGTCGGGGCGCTCTTGCAAAAAATCGGGATAATTGAAATTCATATCTCTATCTTTACTACCCTACTATTCTTTACCGTATATTCTATAACTTTTTGGATATATCTATCAAAATAAACACTGGATATGAAAAAAGCTTTAATTTCGTTTAATCATTCACCGCGAGCTTATGTTGTGACGTTCTTTACAATAAGCTTATGATAATTTTACCAGTACTATGTGCAGGACAACTCCATTTTCCTCTGTTCTGGTTACATTTACGCCACTACATTGACTTCTATAGTATACAAAACATATATTGACAAGTACTAATGCTAGCTAATCACCTAATTGTCAGGTGTGGTTTTTCTCGCGAACCCAGTACCAGCCTTGGGTGGATAACTCGTGTTTGTAGAATCATCGATTGGTTCACATGTACACCAATTTTCCTTAGGTGTTGGGTCCATCACCGAAGCAATGTGATTTCCACATCCGGTCCACGATTTGTAGTCTAGGTTGGTTAGTACTGTAATGGTTCTGACGTAGTGCTGATGTTGTCGCGGTTGGCGGAGAGAGATCGTCTGCTGTTGAAAAATCTGGGGATTCAGCGTTCGAACAATTACCCCGGCATGTACTTCGGATTCCCCACTGCATCTTTTGGACCACTCAAACTATGATACATACGACAAATAGAACATATTTCACCTCTGCACATCTTGATTGTATTAATTAGTAAGTAGAAGTAAGTAAGGAAACGAAAAACTGGAGAAGTGAAAATAATTCGTCTCAAGTATTTATAGAGGAAACAATTTACTGAGTGCGCCGGAACAACCCATATCCATTTGACCGAGGTTCCCCGAAAATTTAGCAAGTGACGGAGAAACATCCCCAAATCATTGAAAAGGCAGACTGCCGATGGCGAGGACCCACAGACCCGTTTATACGCTACTAATATGCAAGAGGCATAATGCTGTGAGTGTTTCGAGTGGTTTAATATGACATCATGCGATGTGAGCGAGCACTGGGGTGTGCGAACGATTAAGGGCCGTTAGTGCCGAAGAGAAATCATAGGACAATTGACTTGCAGATGGTTAGTTGTCCAGTATGAGGGCGAATACATGGAAATCTAGTGGATGTTTGAGCTATTTTGTGAGCACTAGTTTAGCAAAGCTATGTGGGGACAAGGACCAGTGAAGTGCTCTGAGATTGTCGCGGGTGAGTCGCAGAGCGAAGAATCCGAGAAGGGGTTTGGTGGTCCGAGTCGTTTTGGTGTTTGGAAGTCTTGGCCTTAGGCTTTTATCAACGGCAGTGAGAGTCTATTGTAGTGTTGGGACCAACCATAAATACGCTTCTAGGCTTTAGGCTTTAGGCTTTTAGATTTTTTGTAGTGGTTTGAAGCAATTAAAAGCGTTTCAAAGCACCTTAGAGTGTTTTGCATAGGTGTTTTAATGACCGAGTGGTCCATGGGATCACAAGTAGTGATCAGAAGATGTGCAACGGTGGATTTCGTTATCAGATTAGTACAGTCGGAAAATTTCGATAGTGAGGCTGCGAAAGACTCCGCTAATAACTACGAACGCTTCCAGGAAACCCAGGAGTATAGGCTATAGTTCAGCTCTTGACTAGTAGCTCACAGCTGCAGGTAAAGAAAGTGATCGATTAATAAAGTTACTTACTCTTTGAGTACTACTATTAAAGAAACTTTAAATTAATGATGGTATAAATAAAGCTAATGCAAATAATAAAGGTAAGAATACATAAAGTAAGCTCTTGAATCAATATATAAGCCTGAATTTCCTATCTGAAGGTAACACTTGAATGAAGACTAGAGTTGAAAGCTGGTATGACATGACCTAATCAGACGAATATGGACCTAAAATTGCACCCAGACCCCTCAGAATCAAAGAGACGAACCATTCACGGATTCACTGTTAGCCGTCCCACCCTGTGTTCAAGCTATATATTCTTTACTATCCTTTCATCACATGATCATTGACGCTACCGTCGTTTTCCTTTCCTACAAGCTGTTCAAGCTTCTATAAGATCGTAATATTGTAGTATAAAAACCTATAATACCTGGCTTAATACCTGGCTTCAAAAGCTGCCCCCTATATACTACACTTTGTTCGCAATATCACCCATGATTCATGAGCAAATAAGAACCCTAACACCCTCCTACTTGCTCACGATGTGCTTCGATAACATCACCGTCTTCCAAATCCAAATCATCTGGAGTATTGTCTGGGCCAACTCTAGCACCGTCAATTAAAAATCTTAATGTATCCATGGTTTTACCTTGTCTCTTACAGAAAGCTTCCATCAATCTTCTCATGGGGGTAGACCTCTTAATCTTGAAAAAGATTTCAGCTGATCCGTCAGAGACTTTCAAGTTAATATGAGTGTTATCTGGCTTTTCTTCCTTTGGTTGATTTTCGTTATCAGACATGATAGTTGTTGCTATTACTAAAATAAAAAGAAGTATATGTGTTTGTCAAAATTCATTTATTGACGTTTAGATAATGCGACATTATTAAAATGTCGCGCATACTATCTTGCCACCATAATGCGACATTTTTACATCAATTATTCACTACTACTTCCTAGAAGTAACTACTTGGTATTTGAAACGTACTGACATGGTATTGGTCTCCGTGCTTAGTGAATAATGACCAAATTTGGGATTTTGAAATAGTGGAAACTGAATGGGATGCTAATTAAATCTATCTTTAGCACTCTTCGAATGTGTTTCATGCTTGTTTCAATCATGTTTGGCCCTGTATTATTTATATTTAAATATATATTCCAATTGTATTCTTATGTTCAATGAATATATAATTTATGTTAATGAAGGAAAAGAGATATGAAGAAACAATTCTTGAACTATTACGAGATACTTTCCCAGGTATGGTTCAACAAGTATACAATAATATTAGTCCTTATGACAATCAAGATATATCTATTTACGAGCTCAATCCTATCAAATTTGACGAATTTCAAAGCATACACAGAATCAATATGTACTTCGCTTGATACATATTCTACGGTAATAGCCTCATTACCAGAGCAGCTATCCAAGGTTATTAACCATATGGTTGCGTCGACTTTAAATAGCATGAAAATGCAATCTTTGAAGATGCTTATGACAATAATAACCATCATAAAGCTGTTAATTGTGTTTTATATAGATATATTCTTGGGAACATATATTTGTATTTTGACAGCTGCAATTGGTGGGACCGTCAATTTTGCATTAGATTCTACTCAGCTGGTCCTTAAATCGGTAAACGAAACTATTATTTCAGTAAGCGATGATATCCAAGATGGATTGAATGGAATCCTGAAAGTTATTAATACGTTGCTCTCTGGTGTTGATAAAGTAAAATCCTTCTTTACAAACCAAGACACAGACTCTACTGAATACGTAGATAAAGTTAATCTATCTATAAAAGCATTGCAAAATATAAAAATCCCCAATTCAGTACTTACAGATATTGAAAAATTTAAAGATAAAGTACCAGATTTCAACGAATTACAAAATACATCGAAGCTTGTAAGTAAACCTTTTGAAAAAATAACTCAGGAGCTTAATGAGCTGGCCCACTTCAAGAATATCACAGTGGACCAATTGAAGTTAGCAAGCACCCCTCCTGTTAACTTTTGTTCAAACTCGTTAGATATAGACAAGTTTTATACCAACTTAGCCAAAAAGGTCCAGTTCACTTCAAATATAATTATAATTGTTTTACTTATCATGGCAATGTTTGCTATTGCCTCGTTAGTTGTCGTTGAATATTTCAAATGGAGAAAATCCCAAAGAATGATAAATGAAATACTTGCAGATAAGAATCAAGAATCATATTTTGTTCTGACAAGGAACATAATGAATAAATATAATAGCAGCTTAATTTATTATATTGAAAGATTCGTCACTATACCGCCTTCTAGAAAGGATAATCTATATTGGTTACTATCCTATATTACAACATCCTACTCGTTAACGGTGCTCATTATTGGTCTTGCTGGTTTATTTACAGTGATGCTACAATTCATTCTCCTCCAAATCATCTTGAAAAGCTTTAAAAGCCTAACAACAGAATTGACCGGATTTAAGTCTCAAATTGTCAATCTAATGGATAACGCAACCGCTGGGTACATAAAGGAGACAAATAGTTATATTGGATCACAACAGAAACTGATAAATGATGAATTGTTTGGTAATATAAGGATTGCATCAACGTCGGTAAACTCAACTATAAACGATTTTCTAATGAAAATGAATACTACCATTAACTCAGTATTTGCTAATACACCATTTAGTAAACCGGTTAATACATTAGTATATTGTACTATTGGGAGAAAACTCATTAAGATTGAACAAGGATTAACATGGATAGTTGAAAATTTGTCAATATCTTTACCACAGTTACCCAAAAACCTAACCGAAGACTTTATGACTAACTATTCCAAAGATAATCACGGTATTCATAAGCTCACCGATAACGTTACGAGTGGCATTACCCTTTTACTCGATACATATAAGAAGAGTTTGCTTATTGAATTGTATATATCCTCTGCTATACTAGGAATCTGGATTTTGCAAATAATTATCGGACTCACACTAATATGGTATAGAAACTTCAAAAGCAGCAAAGCTCATAAACCTGAAAAGATACAAGGGGAGCCAACGATCGGAAACCCTAAACCCTTGACAACAGAACAAAGAAAGGAATATGGTTATCCTCATATTGATCCATTTAATGAAAAGGTTGATGCGAGTTCAAGTATATATTCGTTGTAATGGTTGCAAAATTTTTAATAGCAAAATAAACATATATTTAGAATAAAATGACTATAAAACAAACTATGATACATACAAGAACACATTTATTACTTCTTGATTGGAGCTGGCTTTTTCCAATAGTACTGCTTATGAGTTCTTCTGCATGATCTTAACCCACCATGTCCTTTGATGCTGGAAACTAATTTAGGTCTCTCAGTGTCATCATCGTTTTCAGGCATATAATAATATTCCTCTTCTAATGGTTTACCAGCAGCATCTTTGCCTTCTCTATAAATGATACCAATCGATTTGACATTGTGTAAAATAACTCTGAGCTGCTTCAATGATAGTTCGGAGGTAATCGCACTTATAGTATTTAAAAAGGATGCAGGCGTCGAAGATAACCTAGAGAATGCAAGATGATTGACTAATATATTGTTAATTTCTGGAATATTTTGAATACCTTCAATACAAGATTGGTCAATCTCCACTTTTTGTGGCTGTTGAGATTTCTTCTTCTTTTTCATTGGCTTTTGGGGCTCTTCAGAATGTGCCCTTCTCTTCGGGGTATTAGGCTTACTGAAAGTATTTGATTTGTCACCTAACGGAGTTGATGGCATTTGTACCACCTCCTCTGTTGCGGGCGTCGATTCTTTTATAAACATATCGACGGTTTTTGAAGTATCATCATTTGAATCTTGTGGCTTTTGATCTTGATGTATTTTAAAAGGTTTGTATCCTAATGCCTTTTTTATTGAGGAATCCGAAAAGTTGCGTTTGATATATGAAATCGGAGTCGACTCTTCTGAGGTACATTTAAATTCCTTCTTTGACGGAGTGTGGGGCAATGATTGTATATTGACGTGATCCGGCGTATGGTAAGCAGGTTTGACGACTGTTGACCTACTGTCAACTATTGTTTCAGCAGGCTTGGCTTTATTAATTAAAACAGGGGTCTCGTCATCAGTCAAGTCCTCTTCATCTTCAACCGGATTCAACAATATTAAGTTATTACGGATTTCAATGAGAACGTTATCCAATTTTGGTAAAGTAACCGACTCATTTCTGTTGACCACAAACTCAGTATGATTCGATTCCAATTTTATTGTACGTGGGGTAATAGTGAGTCCTAAACGTTCAAGACCACCGACAGATAATGGTGTACTTTTGTTCTCCATCAATATGTAATCATTCTTGTTATTGGTACCATAAACCACGCACGGTTTTGGAATTCTCATGGCAAACCCGTTGTAACCCAAACAGTGTAAGTTCATCTGGTTCGTGTGCTGGTCGTATGAAATAGATATGTGGGTTCTCGAAATGGTCTTATCCTTAGCATTGAGATAAAAGTCACACGCTTTTGACGATCTCCCAATCAACAAAGAAGTCTTGTTGGCAAGTAATGGTACTCTTAAAACCTTGGCATCAGGATCCAATATATTGAAATCCCTGTTTATTTTAACCTTCTGTGGTTTTTGTTGCCCAACAGAATGTTCTTTGCGCTCTTTTGCTGGTGTTGACAGTACCAAGTTGAACGAAACAGACTTTTTGGGCTTCACAGACAAATTGACCTCATCCTCATCTTCTCTGCTTAATGATGAAGATCTACCAACACTAGATGACGGATTAGGCGTAGGATAGTTCATTCTACCCCTGTCTACCATGCCCTTTTCACCTTTGCTCCCGATCGCAAACGGATCGTGCTCCTCGTTGTAGTCGCCACTGCCACCCATCAACGGCGACGATGGTGGAAATTGATAATTACTACTCATTTATATGTGCAATATAACTAGTCGCCAGATATCGTATTATCCTGATAGATTGTGTATATCGATAACTATGAAAATCACTATTAATGCCTTGTTTATTCTTGTAACTGTCTGCTACTTTGTTTAGAAAATTTGCGGCTGCGATGTTGAGATGTAGGTATGACCGTATGTTTTGCGCTGACTATGTGACCGACAAATGACCGAAAGTTATACAATTTACCCACTGACTGTCACGCTTCTTCTCGTATGAACCAAAACAATCACTCTCTCATGACTGGTCCTCCGACATAGCGTACTTGCCAATCGTCCTTATTACTGGTGTACTGACGGTTTGTTTGTTTGTTTGTTTATATCTGTTTGTATGGGACGCGCTGAACAAACGCGTTTCCTCAACCTCAGGGTAAAATGACCGACAAAATGACAGCCGCTCATTTTAGCCGAAGCCCACCAAAGGGCTATACCCCAACGACCTTGTCATTCAAAAATTAAAACAGTCACATATCAGGTGATACGGCCAGGAGAATATATATAGACGTCACACAAAAAAGCATTGGCCCATTTCTCACAAAATGACGGAGCGTTACCCGACCGCACGTGACAAAGCAACAAATTTTCACTACTACGCACCAAGCCAGTCGTAGTAGGTATTGTAAGTGAAAATTTTGTAAAAGAAGGTTAGCATAGTTTTGATCAAATAACTACATAAATAATTAGACAACATGGGTAGTATGTGAGGATCTTATATGAGTCTAACGTTTTTAAAACGATAGCAGACCACTACTTGATTTGTGAATGTGTATGAAGTATTGAATGAACGAAGATAGAGATGAGATGATGAGGGACAAGAAAATGGGTGAAGACAGGAGATAGCAGGAAGCGAAAAGTGAATAATGGTGGAAAGTGATACAGCGTAATTATGAAGGAGAGTAATGGGGACAATAGGAATTACGGGTAAATAGAAGGAATATGAACAGGAAATAGATGGGACATAAATCGTCATTAGTACCGTACACATTCATACAGCGAGAGTGGATAAAACACACAAAATAACAATACTAACACCTTTAATAGAAGGTACTCCATCTTTAGGTAAACGTCACAACAAGTCCCACACTTTATGTAACAGATGTGGTAAGCGTTCATTCCACGTCCAAAAGAAGACCTGTTCTTCTTGTGGATACCCAGCTGCTAAATTGAGATCTCACAACTGGGCCACAAAGGCTAAGAGAAGAAGAACTACCGGTACTGGTCGTATGGCTTACTTAAAGCACGTTTCTAGAAGATTCAAGAACGGCTTCCAAACCGGTGTCGCTAAACCTCAATCCGCTTAAATTAAATGATTATTTACAAAACAATTAATAAATAAAGAATTTTAATGTAATAAAAGGTTGCTTTTTATTCGATTTTAGTTTATCATTAAATAATTCACATATTATTTGATTTTCGTTATGTATTGAAGTTTACGTATATCATAAATAAAATATTTGTATCATATCTGGTGCTTGTTTGAGAATATATTTGTAGATCAGTCATCGACTAGGGCCATTTCGTCAAAGTTTAAGTCCTCATTATTCATGTTGAAGTACAAATTATCCGCTTCCTCATGGGTGACGCAGAGGTCCAATATTTCCCGGGCTACTTCAATGGTATCGGTTTCGTATGGGAACTCTAACCCGTTAGCCAATTCACTTTCGATATCTGCAACCAATTTCCCATCAGTATGTAGGTTACTAAATGTTATATGGTTTATCTCGCGTGCTTTTCTTTCGCAGTCATCGTTGAACACAGGCTTGTCGTACTTGTGCTTGCTTCTGATATCCAAAAGAAGACTATGTGCTTCGGCAGATAACGAATTGGATCCAAACGCAATCCTCAGAAGTATAACAAATATTTCGTATAAGGTTTCAGGATAAATCAAATTATTTAAACCTCGAACCTCCGAAGAAATATAATTGAGAATTCGAACTAGCACCGCTATAATTTGAATCCTCAAGTATATCGTTTTAGACCTCGGAGACCTCATTATGAAGACTTGTTCAAACCCTATGGTTCGAACAATGGACTTGATATATTCCTTCAGTTCAAATATCTGTGTACTTGACTTTGTGACAATAAAAGACTCTAACAAAGTAGCAACTTTTAGCCTTAGGTCAAGAACATGGTACTCATGTTTTGATTGTAATTCGAATGCTAATTGATTCATTTGTGAATCTTTGCTAGTCAAGTTAGTTTCTTTTTTGACTGGAACCATTCTTTCTTGTAGATATTCATACGGTATAGGGCAAGGTCTAGATATCATTGAATGATTTAGTAGCGTCTCGGACGTCGGTATTATAGAGTCAATTTTGCTAAAATCAATGTTGTTTCCCATCATCCTATTTAACCCATAGAACATAAAATCATCTTTAACTGGTAACTCTATAAGAAATACTTTTAAAAGAGAATTAATTATCGATTCATCCAGTATTTTATTAGGTGAATCATTATATGCAAATGTTGTTTCACTTATTGATGACATTAATATTTCAACAAAGTTATAAATTAGATTAATTTGAGCGAGATTTTTGAATCTTTCAGTATTTTCTGGTAGACATTTTCTAAATAATTCGACTCTAACATAGTTCTCTTTCCAAATGGTTTTAATAAATTTTGCCCCAAAAAGTGAGGATAAAGACATCAATTTTTCTATTATATCAAGACAACATATGAGTGCAAACTTTTCCAAGACCATAACTTGATTTGGTACATCATGATAATTTATGAAATCTTCCTCATCTTGACTTGAGTCTAGTAAAAAAGTAAAATTTAATGCTAATTTACAAATTGATTCTAATAATGATTTAATAGATGTTTGGCTAACTGCAGATGATCGGAAATTCAATGACGCGTGTATCAAGGCTAACAAAAATGGAATTGATAATATTAGTTTCTTCTCCAAAAGAATATCTACCAAGTCAGATAAGGTTTGCGTAAATTCTGCAACTAATTCATCCAATCTCAGATTTTTCTTCAACATGAGATATTCAGTTATGCCAGTAGATAATGGCATTTTGGCATGCGTTTTAAAGTCATGTACCAGAATATCAATATCCACGTAGATCTTGCTGAGATAGTTAAGTGTCGATCGTTTACTTCCATTTATACAATGATTCCAAATATGATCCGTGAAGAGCGACGCATCATTTTGTATTTTGATAATCTTTTGAGGCAATATAGGCCTCAATTCTGTCTCCGGTTCAACAGATTCTGCACGCTCGTGCTGATATTGTAGTCCATTTGCTTGTTGTGTGTCCAGAATAGGTATCACGTCTATATCCATCAGCGAATCGTCAGCCCTATTCGGAAGCTTTCTTCTTTTTAATGCCGTTGCACCCCTAAGCTCGTTGTTCAAGAACTTCTTTTCATCTTCTAACTTTTGTACCGTAAACTTTAGCGCTTTCAATTGTTCATCGTTTTTTACTTTACTAATGTCAAGTGATTCCTTCAACTTATTCAAGTCTTCCTGCTTTTGATTTTGCAACTGCTGAAGCTGTGCTCGAAGTATGGCAATCTCACCGTCTGAACGGTTCAACCTAGCTTGAATATCATTGTTAGGTAGCTGTGTACTATTACTATTCTGTGTTGGTTTGTCAATATTATTTGGAGTTGTTACTCGTCTGTTTTGGGTTGATTTGGCTTTAGTTAATGCAAGTAAAATTTCATCGTCATCGTCATCAAAATCATCATCTGAAAGTGACATAGTTCTACTCTCTAAGATATTTCCATTTCTATTTGAAATGATGAACAATACGTGTTTAACAGTATATAGATATCATAATAGTGCTATCTCTACAGTTAGTCGTGCACTTTCTCTCACTAAACACTTTGCGGCTCATCTCTAAATTTATTTCTGATGAAAAATTTCTTCGAGATCGTTATAACTAGTATAATTGACTAGCATTAAAACTTTGTCAGTTCTAGTAGTCATACATAGTTTACGTGACATTATTCAGCATTTCCAATAATATACTTGTGAGTCATTAAGAAAAATGGCTGAAAATACCGAAGTTAATAAACAGGAAAAGCCATCGGCTCCTCCAGCATCGCTTGTTCCAGTTCAACCAACTGCAATTAGCTCGAGGGATAAAACCACGAAGAGATTAGTCGTGGTATTGTCACAAGCATGTTTGGAAACACATAAGATGAGCAGTAAAGGACAAAGTGGAGATAAATTTGCTTTATTGAACTGTGACGATCACCAAGGTTTGTTAAGAAAGATGGGCAGAGATATCGCAGAAGCTAGACCTGATATCACGCATCAATGTTTATTGACATTATTAGATTCTCCTATAAATAAAGCTGGTAAATTGCAGGTATATATTCAAACTGCCAGAGGTGTTTTAATAGAGGTAAATCCTACAGTCAGAATCCCAAGAACTTTCAAGAGATTCTCAGGATTGATGGTGCAGTTGTTACATAAATTGAGTATTCGTTCTGTTAACTCTGAAGAAAAATTATTAAAAGTTATCAAAAATCCAATTACTGACCATTTGCCAACCAAGTGTCGTAAAATCACCTTATCGTTTGACGCAGAAATCAGAAGAGTCCAAGATTATGTAACTACTTTGGACGAGGATGAAAGCATCTGTGTTTTTGTTGGTGCTATGGCAAGAGGTAAAGATAATTTTGCTGATGAGTTTGTCGATGAGAAAATAGGTCTTTCAGATTATCCATTATCTGCTTCGGTTGCATGTTCTAAATTCTGTCATGGTTGTGAAGATGTTTGGGGTATTTTCTAAACTTTATTTCTCTCTAATCCTATATTCTGGCCTTCATTTCTTGTGTCTTAGTATATATTAATAAATTGCATTTAGTACTAGAATCTGGTGTATTAATGCTGGTGTAAGGATGTCAATATTTATATATTTGCGACACTTTTCGTTTGTGGAAATTGTGTTTGCACCTAAGTTGGTCAACTTGTACTTACATCCTATAATACACATAAATACCCCTTAAGTTCTTCACACTTCATTCATTTAATTTACATCCTCATTCGACGTAATTAGAGATGTCACAAGTTATTCAAGCTGGTGCTGTTCATGGCTTATACGCTGCACTCACGATTAGTACATATGTTTTAGAACAATTACGGATGAAGAATTTGCTAGATATTCATACTTCAGCTGCAACTGTGGTTCCATTGGATGACCATCCAATTCCCTTTTATATTCGTCGTGACAGAAAAGACAGACAAAGAAATATTAAAGTTTTCGGGAAAGACGGTGTACAATTGTATACAATTGAAAGATTGTCGGCCATCAATCCTGTTTGGAACATGTTAACATTCCCTGAAAGACGAGAGGTAGCTACTATCAATTCCGGGGTATTTAGTAGCTCTGTTGATTTCCATTCCAAGGCAGGAATTTCCCACCGTGACATAAATGTTGATTATGGTTTAAGCGGTGGAAATCGAAGCTTCTATACCAATGATGGTGCAAAATACTCATGGATAAGAGGCTCCAAGTTTTTAGAAAAGGTCATTAACCCAAATGGTGGCGTTGAAGAGATTAGAGAAAGGGTAGCTAAGGTTAAATTGATGAGACAATTCAAGTTTGACTTTGAAGTATTGATTGACGAAAACAAGATTGACAGGGAAATTGCGTTAGCTACTGCATTCTCTTCTATGTTAACCCAATGGGGTGTTGGAGAAATTACAGACACTATTGGACCTACTTTTGTTGAACCAAAAAATCAAGTTGAAGCGAATACTAATAAGCTTATTATTTCCAAAGACAATGATAATTCGGAGGTTGTTCTTATGTTTGATAACCATTCATTTGTCAAATTGCCTGCTTCAGATTCTTCTCGTGTTGCTGAACTGGAATAGAGTGTGTTTACACTAAATATAAAGTATTTATTAAAGGAAAAAAAAAGCCAGGCAAGTATGTATCCCTTAACTACTTGCTACTACTGGGCAAAAACTCCATATAGTTAAATAGATTTACCTTACATCAAAAATAAAAACTAGTATACATTATACTTTCTAAATACCAAATAAATAGTGCGTTAAAAACAAATCAAAAAAATCGAATAAAAATTATATAATATACAATATAGATTAAATATCCATAACTCCTTCCTTTTGTAAGACCTTCTCAATTTCTTTGAATAAGGTATCAGTGGTAACTTTCGACCCTTTAACTCTTGCACAAACGATTTCAGATTTTTGGTTAAATTCTCTTGGATTAACCTTTATTCTGAACTTACAATTCTTCAAATTAAACGCATTATTCTTTGAAATTTCACCTGTTATATTATAACCAACTGTATCATTTCTTAAATTTTTCAATCCAAAATTAGACCAAGAATTTAATAATGCAAATAAAGCTGATGACATTTCTTGTTTCGGCAAGATTGCCTTAAACCGTCTAATCTCAGATTCAATACCAGGTTGATTTGAACTACTTGAGAACCATCTAAAGAATCCTGATTTTGATTTTGGCTTTTCTTCGACTGATGGAGCCCTAGAATCTGCTGGAGATGGTAGTTGAGCGGTTGAATTGTCCATTGTTTTTTTGGAACCCCATGATAACTTACGGAAAATGGACCCCTTTCTCTTTTGGTTCTCCCTAGGCTCGTTCGTAGTATCTTCCAATGGCTTTTTAATTTGGCTTTCTGGCCCTGTGGATTTTAATTCTCCATTAGAAGCCTTAGGTTTACGAACCTTTTCGTATGGCCGAGAACGTGGATCTGGCTTTCGCGTTTTAGTATCTTCAGGAATATTATCAACATTAGGTATTAACATAGACTCAGCACTAGGTTGGAATGACTTCTTTTTGTTTGACTTCGCAGTAGGTGCTGATTGTCTTCTATCTTCGTTAGGCAATTTTATATTCTCAAATATCATATCTTCGTCTTCATTATTCTTAGCACCTTTTTCAGAATAAGCACTCTTTCTTCTATGAACATCGTCATCTTTAGTTACGAAAGTATCATCTTCTCTATCACGTTCCTTGTTTGACTTCTTTGGAATAGCTGGAACATCAGCAGTTGGTGCTTGAGAATTTCTTTTGGCTGTTGAATATCTTGATTGCCTTCTTGACCTATCACCAGCGTAATACGAAGAACGCTTATTAGCGAGATGTTGATCAAAATCCATGATAGAACCTTCATCTAATGGCTCGTCTTCCCCTTCTTCAGCATCTGGTAATCCAGCTCTATCCAATCTATCAGCAAAACTGGTTCTTAACTGTGGCAATTTTCCCTCTACGTCATTACTCTCGTTTTCATCATCACCCAAAATTGAATTTAAATCACGATACGATTGCTTGGTAGAGTACATACTTAAAACAGACAATCTTTTATTTGAATTGGTAAAACACCTTGATTTTCTGGTTACTGTTGGGATTCTGACATCACCAATAAGAGTTTTAGGTTCTTTATCCTGTCTCTTTTTTGACTTAACTTCTTTTTCACCATTAACGATTGCATTTATGTTCAACTGTGAGTTCAATAATCTAGATTTTCTGATCTCACTCATATACTCATCACTTAAATCAGATCTTTCCATATCTGGTTCAGGCAATTCATAGCCGCGGGAGTTGGCCTTAACTGCTTCCTCATTTTGGACTTCGTCAGTAACATCATCATGTTGTTCATTATCAACCTTTTTATCATCCATAACCGAAACCATAGATTCTCTATTAATTTTCTTTTTGGTCTTGAAATCAGCATCCCTATATTCAGCTTCTAAAGCATCTTGGGCTCTCTCTATCTCTTCATTTTCATAAGCAGTCCATAATGGATCCAATCTCGAGACTGGTCTTCTGGTTAAAACTGGAGTCTTTCTTCTTCTAGGAGTAGGTTGAGTTACTGATCTTCTTTTTAAATTTTCAAGGTCCTCCTTTGTTAAATCATCACTTTCTTTGCCATGACCTTCAGAAATTGAACGCATAGCTTTGTTTCTGGATTGCCTTTTTGGCTGAGAAAGCGCATCTGAATCAGTTACAGTTATATCTTGTTCACTGTTGTTTGCGTCGTCTTTAACCAAAATAGATAATTTTCTAGAAGAAAGTAACGATTTTCTCTTTTCTCTTTTCCTTTGTTTAGCTAATTCTTTCCTAGCTCTTAACTCAGCTTCGTGCTTTTTCCTTTCTATTTCCATTAGCCTTTCATATTCCTTTGCTTGCTTTTCTTCTTCGTCAATCAATTTTTCATCTTCTGCATCATATTGTTCTTGATTAAAAATCTTATCACATAACGTAGCGAAGGTAGCAGAAGTTCTTTTAGTTTGCTTATCCATGAATTCCCAATCTGTTTCACCGGCTAACTTAGCGTACGTAGATAATAATTTTGTAGTTATCGAATTACGTTTAAGTCCTGGTGTAAATGAAGTCCTTGATTTTCTTCTTGATAACCTGTTTTTAGAAATGCTATTTCTGATAACTGAACCCCTTTTATTCTTTGTTGGTGATATTTTCGCCGATGATAATAAATCCTGATTACTTACTTCGTCAACAATTGGATTGGATTTAGAATCCATGTTATCCTTTGATGGCAAAGGAGGAGGCATAACACCTTGACCATTTCTTTGAGCACTGACAATCTCATTATAAATGTTTCTGGGAACTGATGAACTATGGAGAGTTGATTCATCACTTGCTCCACCAAACTTTCTTGGTGACTGGGCAAAAGAATATCTATTAGAAGAACGACGAGCAGGAGACTTGCGAGGAGAATTATTGACGCTCGAGGTTGTTGAGAGTCTACCATTTCCATTACCAATAGAAGATTTTATTCCATTTTTATACTGAAACAGAACTGGCCTATTTCTCGACGTTGAAGCACTGACTTGACTCATTCTCTTCTTTCTATTATTATCCTTATTTGCAGTCTTATTATTAAAGTTTTGTGAGTTTGATCTTGTTGGCGAAGAACCAGCGGATTCTTCCTGGTTGTGTCTATATCTCATTAATAACGCATAGAAAGTTTTTTCTGGATTAGATCCCGTCTTTAATAAACAATCAACGATATCCTCTTGAGATCTATCGTGCCATAAAATGGATAAGTTTTGCAAAATTTGTTTATCGATATTCTTTTCCGAACCTAAAGACTTATAAGCAGTTTCGGGGTGAGGTAAACTTTTGACACTTATTAAATCTTCGTTTGGAATTGGGTATTTAGTTAATAAAGGATGAGTCAATATTCTTTCAGTTGGAATTCTCTTCATAGGGTCAACGGTCAACATTTTATCGATTAAATCCACTGCTTCAGAACTCAATTCAGATGGCATCTCAAAACTACCTGCTTGAACTTTCAAAAGCAAGTTCCTGATATTTTCGTCGTCAAATGGCAACCTACCCGTTAATAAGGCAAATAATATAACCCCACAGGACCAGATATCTGATGCAGCTCCATGGTATTTTAATCCACTAACAATTTCAGGAGCAGCGTAATGAGGTGAACCACATGAAGTCTCAAGCAACTTACCATTGCTTTCTAAAGCAGCCATTCCAAAATCAGCCAACTTGACATTCAATCCTGAGTCCAATAACAAGTTTTCTGGCTTCAAATCTCTATGGCAAATACCTAACGCGTGACAATAGGCGGTGCCTAGTATAATTTGCCTGAAGTATTTGATGGCCTCAACCTCCTGTAACGGACCCCTTTCAACCAACAAATCGAATAACTCACCTCCTTCAACGTATTCAAGGACCAAGTAGAGCGCCTTTGATGTCTCCCAAACATCATACAATCTCAACACATTTGGATGTGTCAACAACTTCATGATGATAATTTCCCTTTCTATACCGTATGGCAACCCTGCTTCATCTGCAGACTTCTTATTCATTTCATCGTCATTTAATTCCGATTTCGATACAACCTTAACGGCAGCTTTCTGGCCGGTGCTCTGATGCGTGGCCAACAATACTCTACCAGTTGCTCCTCTTCCCAAAGTCTTTCCTAGCTTCCATGGCCCTATCTTCTGTGGATGGATATTACCCGTCGCCGTCGAGCTCAACGACGCTATCGAATCTTGTCTTTGATGTGAAGACATGTGTTTATTGTATAACTTTAAAAGTTGACAATTCTGCAAAAAATTTCAAAAGATGGATTTTATTAAATACTGTGTCCACTCTGTTACCAATTCTATCCCAATTAATTACAATTCAATTGAGGTCTATAAGCGAAGGAATTTTTGTTGATTTCAAAACTTTCTGTTAAATCTTTTATTTTCAATTATATTTGACTTGCTAAAAAGAAGAATAAATATCCAAATTCTTATTCTTTAGGCATAGTTCATCTAGACGTTGAATTTTTTTAACCTGTTTTAGGTTAAAATTTAATTGCAGAACAGAGACGTGTCGCGTTCGACTCCTTTGTCGTATATTTACATAATCGGTAGCCATGATTTACGTAAATAAGCGACATAAAGGACAAGGCGTGCCTTATTTCGTCCTTGACCATCTCTGGTTATGTAGTGTCTACTGCTTGCACATTGTTGGCCAGGCATAGGCTATGCGTGGAAAATTATGGATAATAGGTGTGAACAGGATTATGGAACAGAACACGCAGAGTGCAAATATGACAATTGTATGGCCAGTGCAAGGCAAGTTGCACAGCTATATACATAGTGTAGGATACGACGCAAATGTATCTACAGGTCAGAAGGACACATGGTTATACTTGTGATCATTGGAATCCTGCAATCGGATTTGGATAAACTTACACTTGGATTGCACACAGGACGATATATTGGTGCAAACAATTCTATATACATAGTGTTCATATATAAGCATTCATGGCCCAGCATGAATTAAGAGTTATGACTTTGACGACATATTACAATCCCATTCCCGTTATCAACTCTAATTGTTTCGAGATATCGCTTTCGACGATTTTGTTACGGGCCTTAAGCTCCTCATCCTTTTTCAAATCTTCTTGGAGATCCTTTGCATCTAACACATTTTTTGGTGGCGTGGGCTTCTGTATATTCATCAACGAGTTCTTAACTTCGTTGTATTCGGCCATATTGGCATTCAACCGGTTGATTTTTTCTTTGGTAGATTTTGACTGGTGCTTTAATTTGCTCTTAGACACTGGCTTCTGTACAGATTTGGTTTTCTTGGTAGCAATCCCGTTTTTCCTGCTGGCCACACTCTTCTTGTTATCCTTAGTTTGCTTGGCCATCGTATATTGTATGAACTACCTGCTCTGATGTCTATCTTTTGGTACTAACTTGGTTTTTGACCTCATCTCAAAAGTGCCAAAACTCACGTGATATTTCCATCCTCTTAAAAAAAAATTCTCTACTAAAAATTATCAGCTACCCTTTGCTACAATAATAAAGCTAATTAAAGAAGGAAGATGGTGTCAACTCATAATCGTGATAAGCCATGGGATACCGAAGACATAGACAAATGGGCTATTGAGGAATTCAAGCCGGAAGATAATGCATCTGGGCTACACTTCACAGAAGAGTCATCTTTTATGACCTTATTCCCAAAATACAGAGAACAGTACTTACGAACAATCTGGAGCGATGTTACGCGGACTTTGGACAAATACTTCATTGACTGTCAATTAGATTTGGTCGAAGGGTCAATGACGGTCAAAACCACCAGAAAAACATTCGATCCGGCTATTATTTTGAAAGCAAGAGACTTAATCAAGTTGTTAGCTAGATCGGTTCCTTTCCCACAAGCCGTGAAAATTTTGCAAGACGATATTGCTTGTGATGTTATCAAGATTGGTAACTTTGTTACCAACAAAGACAGATTTGTCAAGAGAAGACAAAGATTGGTCGGGCCAAATGGGAATACATTAAAAGCATTGGAATTATTAACCAAGTGTTACATCTTAGTTCAAGGTAACACCGTGAGTGCCATGGGTCCTTTCAAGGGGTTAAAGGAAGTAAGAAGAGTCGTTGAAGACTGCATGAATAATGTTCATCCTATTTACTACATCAAAGAGTTGATGATCAAGCAAGAATTGGCCAAGAATCCAGAATTGGCCCACGAAGACTGGTCCAGATTTTTGCCAATGTTCAGAAAGAGAAACGTCGCCCGTAAGAAGTCCAAGAAGGTCGGTGAAAAGAAGGAGAAGAAGGTTTACACTCCATTCCCACCAGCTCAATTACCTAGAAAGGTTGATTTACAGATTGAAAGTGGTGAGTACTTCTTGGGCAAGAAGGAAAAGGAAAGAAAGAAATTACAGGAGAAGCGTGATAAGCAAGAGGAAGCTAGCGAGGTTAAGAAACAAGAAAGATTGAAAGACTTCGAAGCCCCAGAAGAAGATTCGTACGAAAACAAGTTAGTCACCAAAGAGAAGTCCCATAAAAAGGATAAAAAGGACAAAAAAGAGAAGAAAGATAAGAAGGAAAAGAAAGACAAGAAGAGATCAAAGCATAATGATGACGATGAAGAAGGTTCTAGTTCAAAAAAATCTAGACACGACTGAATATTTGTATAGTAACAATATAGTAATAGTATAGTAATAGTATATCTAGCATATCAAGCGTATAAAATATTATCCCTAAGATCGTACCATACATTGCCTCGAATTGACATATTGGATCAAATTGGAACAACGATTCCCTTTTTAGTCGCGTAAAAATTTGTTTATGTTTCGCTTACGAACCTAAACATTGAGCCTCACAAAAGTTTTTTTTACTATGCCAATAGTAAAGCACAAGGGAGTTACAATAAGTCAAAGAAGGGACAATTTAGAGAACCAAGACATAGAATATTAGCCATAGATACCACAATGTCGACCAAATTAGATCTGTTGATCACTTTGGTAGATAATTTGGATACAAGATCGACTCAGTTATTGAATTCGATTCAAGAGACTAACTATTTGGTTACCGATATTATGAGTTTGAATAATGATATTTCTACAGCAGATAAAACCATAGATTTTATGGATGATTTGGTTTCAAGTAATCACACCCACTTGAATGAGTTTGAAAGTTTGTATGAAAGGTCGTTTTTGTTGGAATCCAATATGCATTTGAACGATGTTGTGACTAGCGAAACGACGTTAGACAACCTACGCCAAGAATATCGATTTCTCATGAACAGGTTCACAAGAAACGATGGCTACAACTCTGTCAATGAAAGTTCGGCGCAGGTGTCCGAAGAAGAAACTACATTATCGACGCATTTCCAGACTCCTCCAAGACTCCACAACTCGATTTCGGTATCGAACTTGAAATTAAAACCTATACGGTGTAGGTCTAAGAAAATACCTAGAAAGAAGGCAAGCATGCGAATTATGAGTACTTCAACGGCTAAACCGGTAGAAAATAGCGATATGTTGCCGCTCATACCGGACGAAGATGAAATAACTACGCCAGTTTCCAACATGGGAAAGAGACTGTCTAACCGTGATTTGTTCAATGCCCCGTTCCCTAAAAAAATTGCATTATCGAATAACGAAGCCACCACCGCTGACACAACCCAATCGCCGCCTAGCAAAATCATGGACACTTTTAAAGATTACGGTAATGATGATTCAAACACAATATCTACATCTCCAGAAATATTTGGTGAATTGCATTCGAGAATAAAGATACGATCCAATTCATTACCTGAAACTCCTAAAATTGAAAAATTCGAACTAAACAGCTTTAATATCCTTAAATCACATACTTCAAATACCAATTCGTCAAATATATTTCAAACATGTAACGACGATAGTGAACTTTTAAGACTAAATAGGCTAAAACATTTCATATCATCTGGTAATGTTCAACGTCATATACACATGAATGGATGTGATACATCACTCTCGAAGCCATCTCAACATCATAATAACCAATCCATTTTTGATAAAACTCCAACTTTTACCCCTGTTGACATTGAAAATAATAATATCGACAAATTTGATATCGAGAGTATATCTGTATGTTCGGATTTTTCTGACTACTCTCCTGAGGAGCCAACAGAAGAATTGGATAATTTTGAAAGCTTCTTACGAAAGTCAAGGATTGACTTGGCTGAATCATTTCCTAATATAATTACAAAAGCAAAATCTCACGATAGCATTTTCACAAATGAAGAATCAATATCTTTGGCAGCGTCTGCACCAGCGAAGCTGTTCAAGTTTCACAATCCAATAGACAATATGAATTTAAATTCTCTGAAGGTTGCTACTACAACTGTGGAACCAATTTACTATCATGGAAGTGATCAAATATCCCATTCTAGTAAGGATGTAAATAATATTAAAGGAAATACAACTAAATTATTGAATGATGTTATGTCTAAAACTGATCGAAAAGAGACCCCAAGTAATAGAACACCAAATAGAATAAAAAAGTCATTATTTAATTTCAACATTAATTCACCATCTAGATCAATAAAGTCGGAATTGTTACAAGACTCTAATCCCCGTCGTGGCAGTCTTGATTTAATGGGCAAGTCATTAACTGATAGTTTCATGAGCTTAGTTAATACTGGATCACTTGAAAAGCTTAAGAAATACGAACAACCTTCTATTCCAAGCCACTATAAATCGAAACCTATAAATACTATTGAGCAATCCAATAATGCTAAGGAGAGGCCTATAGTCATTAGAAATGATACTCTGATTAAAAGATTACCTCCAAGGAGAAAGGATGGGGCACATTCAAATTTAATTATTGGGCCCAATAAAACTAAGATAGTTAACCACGGCGACCAATCCGTTTTTCGGAAACCTTTGATGACGAAGGTTAGTCGTAACTCGTTAAATGAGGCTTTAAGTCAAAGCATATTATAATTCAAGTCGTATTGCTGATATATATCGGTTAAATTTTACAACTCGAGATATCAACGTTATGGATTAATAATTCTATACTATTTATTATTTATATTTTATATTTAACTTTTTACTAAATAAACTTTGCATATTATTAACTCTCAAAGCCTCCACTATTAAATAATTTTGTATTATTATTCTTTGCATCGTTAAGACTCCTTTCAATTTGTTTTTCTTTCAAACTCTTAATCGGATTTTTCTTATTCTTGGATAAATATGTAATAGATGCTTTGGAACCCGATGCAGTTTTATACTGTTTACTAATAGTGACACCAGAAAATTGTTTGCCATCTTTGACTAGAATGCCCTGTTGGTTACTCGATAATCTAAAAGATTTTATTATTGAAGGTTTCTTAATGTTAGGCATGAATTCCTCATCGACATCTGTATCACTATCTTCATGGGTCCTTTTATTCAGCTGCTCATCTATACCCGTTGGACTTTCAGATCTTTTTCCTGAATGTAAATTACTAAGACTTTTACTTTTCAATGCTTGTAAATCATCAATTTCATCATCAGAAGAATCAAATCCATGCTGTCTATTAGATACTTTTTGTTCATGCTCATAATCATCTTTTCCGCTCTTCATTAAAAATGACAATTGCTTATGTACGAAAGATTCTTCGACTCGAATTGTTTTCTTCTTAGGTTCTTCCTCTATATCATCGTCCTCTGATTCTTTGTCACTCTTGTTTTCCTTGTCTGAGCTTCTGAATGGATTCTTTGCATTTGCTTGAGACTGTGATTTTTCTACCAATTCATCATCATCATCATCATCATCAAGGTTAACGATCATAGTAGAATCCTGAATAGAGTCAAAAAATGCCTTTGATTTTTCATTTTTAGCAAGAGCATTTAACTTTTTATTTTCCATTAATCTTGCTCTTTGTTCCTTTAATTTTTGCTTTCTATAAGCTGTCAAAAGCTCATCTTCTTCGTCACTTAATTCTATGTCAAACCCGTTACCATTTGCTCTTTTGGTTAGTCTGTGGTTCTTGATATCATCTAATAATTTCTCTAATTCTTTTTGATCTTTAATCTGATATTCTTCCATAAACTTTCGCCTGAGGTCGTCATTCTTTAAATCAATATTGAAATCATTGTCAATCATTTTTTCATCCTCTGAATTAGCTTGATCATCAGATAAATCACCATCAACACCACCAAGACCATGCCATTCATCTTCGGATTCTTCAGCTTCACCTTCAACAATGCTCTTCATACCCATTCTTTCTAATTCTTTTTGTTTCTTCCGAGACATCAATTCCTTTCTCCTGATCTTTTCTTCATACAACTTAATTTGTTGCTGAATATATTCCGGAGATTTCTCATCCTCAGACAGTTCATCATCTTCCATGATATTATTTAAGGTTGCATTCTTACGAATCAATTTACGACCTGTTCTTAAAGCTGATGGACTTATGTCTTCATCGTCATCTTCTTTATCGGCTGATGCTTCTATATGTAATTTATTGGCAGGCTCAATATTTCCATGGATAACCTGAGTAGCATTATCAATTTGGGTAGATGCATCAAATTGGCTGGGATTATCAACTTGTGTTGAAATTGAATCAGGTTGCGTATTTTGTATGTCTGATTCGATGATATCCTGAAAGGATGGCAATTCAGTATGGAGTATACTCGATTTATTGATATCTTCAGATATTTGTGATTCAGTATTTGTAATTGCTTCCCTTGGTTTCAAGTTCTTGAAAAGTTCATAATTTTCATTGATGTCTTCTATTCCATGCTCGTGCATGTTTTGCTGTTCCACCCCGGATTCATCTTTTCTTAAATTGTCAAATATATTGTCGGTATTGCTTTTCTTGCTCAAGACCTGTGTGCCATTTTCAAATGCTTGTGTTAAAGAAGCCCCACTTCCAAATACAGCCCTCAATTTTTGAGTATTAACGGTGGTAATGAAATCCTCATTTTCTACTCCTAAGCTATCTTCATTATCTCTTTGATCTACAACCCCGAACATATAACTATCATCATTTCTCTTCCTTTGAGATGCTTCATCGATATTTTTGGCTCCGTCATCTTCGTCGTCTGATACCACCGTTCTCCTTGCTTTTCTTTTAGCCTTAGATAGATTATTATCCGAATTTATTTGGCTATATTTTTCGTTGTCTTCTTCTTCTTCTTCTTCTTCTTCTTCTTGTTCTTGTTCTTCCTCTTCTTTATTGTTTTCATCTACTGAATCATAGTTCGAAGAATGATCTGAATCCATATCACTGTCAGGAACTTCGTCGTCGGTATTATTTTCCTGATCATAGTTTTCAGTGTCAGCTGTGCCTTCAGTATTGCCTTTACCAGCAAGAGCTAACACTGCTCTTTCTCTTAACTTTTCCTTTCTTCTGATGTTTCTGACTTTTTCCATTTCTCTTTCTAGTAAAGTCCCCATAAGTTCTTCGTCTTTTTCTAATTCTTCTAATATTTCATGATCAGGGTCCATATGTTTATTAGAGACCAATTGATTAATATTAGCTTTTCGTAAATGACCAAGGAATGAAGTAGAATTTGGATTCTTTTCTAATGACATTATCTTCCTTAACAGCCTAGGTAAACTTGCAAATACCGGAGTTTGCACTGACATTTTCTTCTTAGAAAACCTTTGTTTAATGGACAATTTGTCCTCTTTAGACAACTGGGGGATCTTCTTAAGCTCGTCTTGAATTTCCATACGTTGAGTTTCATTTTCGGATTCAGAATTACTACCAGATTCAAAATCGCTATCCAAATTAATAATTTTATTATTGGTGCTTTTCGTTGGGGATGATAACAATTGCTGCTTTAAATTTTCAGCGTATATCTCAATTGGGTTCTTTTGGGGTTGTTTAGCTTTTAGTTTTGGAGAGTGTATAGCGTCCAGAAAACTTAGTATGTTTTCATCTTCCTCGTCTTTATTGCTAGCTAAAGGATCAGCTTTGTGGATGACTTTTAAGGGTGAAGTGACAGGACTGGATTTGATCACCGTGTCCTGGGAATTGTTATCGATATCAGATTGTTCTGAGCCTTCTTCATCGAACGCCGATAATAGTCTATCCTTCGAAAAAACCACCTTCCGCTTGAACTCGGGTTGAATGATTTTCTCTCGCTTCTTTATGTTTAAAAATTCATCGGTCTCCTTCATTTGCTTATCAGTGGCATGAGACATGACAACCGTGTCATTGTGATCATTTAAATCATTCTCCTCATCTGTGAGAGTAGTGTGTGTTATATCGACCTCCAATTCTTCCTGATGTTTTTCTTTAGCCAACCTCTCTTGCCTCTTTCTTTCAGCAAGTTGCGCAATCTTCAACTGACGTTCTTCCTTTGACATGGCTTGTGGACGTATTGGTTCTTCGATTTCCGATACAAATAACCCTACTGTACTTGCCAGTTCAGCCACCTGTATTGGCTGAGTAGCAATTTCTGCATCGTCGACCGAGAGCTGGGGTAATATATGTACTTTTTGCGTTGAGGTTGGCCCAGAAGATCCAGAATCTGTTCCAGTAACAATCTGCGTCAGATCTTCTCTAATTTCCGCCTCGTCTCTTACAATACTCTCCATTTCTTCATCAGGGTTCGTCATATCGTCACCTTCCATACGCTGAGTCTCCAGACTCTCTACCGGGCCTCCATACAACCGTTGTCTTACTTTATCGAGAATACTCATGTCTGGCATACCTGGATTCCCCTGATCACCTAAAGACTTCGAAATCCCTCCAATATTGAAGTTCATTCCTAACATCGATCCCTGTGTCTCGTTATCTGGCGCTTCCGCCGTTTCTTCGTCATTGAAATCATCTTGGTTGCTTATCACCTGTGTGTCGAGGTATGTCTGGTGGTGGCCTCCGTGGTCCTCCAATTCGTCTAAGAGATCCATATTTCCACTAATCAGCAATACCAACTCTACTGTAACCTTTTCTAGTCCTTTTCTTCGTTATTTGACCTAGCCGCCCATCTCCTACTATTTTGGCGTTTTAACGTGTAGTAACTTCTTATGTTTACTAGTTGTGGAAAACGCGTATTTGGCGATTTTGTGTAATATACTGCACAATTGCCTGACATCGTATACTATGTCGTATAACATGTCGTATCTTTCCTCTAAACGAGAGATATGACCGACATTTTGTCTCGAGTTCTCGGATTATGTAATAATATGTCATAATTTCGTCAATCGAGTCGTATTTAACAATAGATAGTGTCTAATCGGGTGCGAATCGACATTGGCCATCTGGTCCAATTGCATGTGATTCGTTCTGTCCCATAAAAAAAATTTCCGAGTTAAAAATTTCTATTTGTTGTGGCTCCGATGGTATCTTATGCCAACGTTTCTCTCATAATATAAATAGTTTGGAAATTTTGGACAAAAATTTTCTTTTTATACTTTATTTGGAAAATACATTCTTATTGAGTTTTTCAAAAATTAACATTAAGGGTACTAGTAGGTCAATTGTTTAGTAATCCTAATCGAAAATAAATCAAGAAATATGGCTGGTGAAAAATTTTTATTTACTTCTGAATCTGTCGGTGAAGGTCACCCAGATAAGATCTGTGATCAAGTGTCGGATGCTATCTTAGATGCTTGTTTAGCACAAGATCCATTATCCAAGGTTGCCTGTGAAACTGCTGCAAAGACCGGTATGATTATGGTTTTCGGTGAAATCACTACCAAGGCCCAATTGGACTTCCAAAAGATTGTTAGAGAAACCATTAAGCACATTGGTTACGACAGCAGTGAAAAGGGTTTCGACCACAAGACATGTAACGTCTTGGTTGCCATTGAACAACAATCGCAAGATATTGCTCAAGGTTTGCACTACGAAAAGGCCTTGGAAGAATTAGGTGCTGGTGATCAAGGTATTATGTTTGGTTACGCTACCGACGAGACCGACGAAAAGTTACCATTGACCTTGTTATTAGCCCACAAGTTGAACGCTGAATTGGCTTCTGCCAGAAGATCTGGTGCTTTAGCTTGGTTGAGACCTGACACCAAGACCCAAGTCACCATCGAATATGAAAAGGACGGTGGTGCTGTTATTCCACGTAGGGTCGATACCGTTGTTATCTCTACTCAACATGCTGATGAAATCTCCACTGAAGACTTAAGAACTCAAATCTTAGAACACATCATTAAGAAGGTCATTCCAGAACACTTATTGGATGACAAGACCACTTACCACATTCAACCATCTGGAAGATTCGTCATTGGTGGTCCTCAAGGTGATGCCGGTTTAACTGGTAGAAAGATTATTGTTGATACCTACGGTGGTTGGGGTGCTCACGGTGGTGGTGCTTTCTCCGGTAAGGATTTCTCCAAGGTCGACAGATCTGCTGCTTACGCTGCCAGATGGGTTGCCAAGTCTTTAGTCAACGCTGGTTTAGCTAGAAGAGCTTTAGTTCAATTCTCTTACGCTATCGGTGTTGCTGATCCATTATCTATCCACATTGATACTTACGGTACCTCTAAGCACTCTTCTGAAGAATTAGTCGCTATCGTCAGAAAGAACTTCGATTTAAGACCAGGTGTTATTGTCAAGGAATTGGATTTAGCCAGACCAATCTACTTCAAGACCGCTTCTTACGGTCACTTCACCAACCAAGAAAACTCTTGGGAACAACCAAAGAAATTAAAGTATTAGGTTATCTACCATCCAGATTTAATTGTATGGAATACTTAATGATTAATGTAATGACTCCATTGAATTTATTTTAAGTCAACGCTCAACTCGTTGATTTTGTGTTAATAGTTACTATTGATTTTTTTTTTATGATTACATTTTTGTTGCAACATTTTTTTCACCATGTTAAAAGTTATAAGGCGGGTTTTACTTCCAAGTTTTAATTTTGATTTTTATTATATTTATTATTTGATATAAGGATAGAGTTTTTTATTACATTAATAAGGGGTCCTCAACGGACAATTAAGTTAAATAAACGGCTGTTTTATTTCATAATTGTAGACAACCAAATTCGTAATCAATAACTCATGATAAGTTTGTTGAAGACATTATCGCTTCGTTGCATTAATCTAATATGGATATTCTCTATAGTGTTTTGCTGTAAGTACATCATGTAACTTGTCGAGGAAGAATATGTTATCGTAAAACTTCAAGTGGGTAAAATATCATCGTCAACTGTTATTGGAACATTACTGTTTTCCAGATTCAAATATGGGAAATATCTGAAGTAGACTACAAAAGCTACTGAAACACCAATTCCGCTTCCCAATATAATATCTAAAAAGTGATGTCTGTAGTCTTGGGTTCTACTCAACCCAACGTAGCTTGCAAGTATAATTGGAATAAATGCAACAAGATGTTGCCACAAGTAAGATTCCCTTCTCAATTTGAACTGACCTATGATCCACAAGTATAAGTAGAATAAGCCTGCAAATGAAAGTGAGGCATGTCCTGAAGGGGTAGATTTCCCACCATCTAAGAGATACATCTGACCTAAGGGTGCAGTACAAACTTCAATTCCAACATATGTGTTCGATGGAGTGGCTGGCGTAGGCCCACATCTAGCCAAAAAATCAGGCCTAGGTCTACCGATCCAGTTTTTTAATATATCTGTAATGACTCCATTCACACTCAATGAAACAAATAACCCCAATAACGATATTTGCAAAACATGAAAATTATTCAAATTCACATTATTTGATCTGCGGAAATTAGTTATAAGGAGAATAATGGTCAATGGCAATATACATGATAACATATATAACTGGTTATCGCTAACCCGTTCAGTAATCGCAAATGGATGTTGAAGGGTATGGTCAGATAACTTGAATTGTCTTTGGAATGGTCTTGCTGGTTCAACAACATAGAAAAATATCAATAAAAGAGCTAGCACAGCTATCCATTCTGGAATATTCTTCTTGAATTTGCTAGATTTTAGATACTTGATAAGCATTGTACGCGTATCAAATGTAGTAGCTTATAGTGATCTGGAGTTAATGAGAAATAAAAATATAAAATACTCAATTCTACATTATAGTACAAAACACAATTATGAAAATTAAAAAGTACGAATTAAAATAAATATCTATAGGATTAATGACGGGAAAATAAATTTGAGGAGTTAAATAACCTATTGCTTAGCATCGGAGCTGAAAGAATCATCTTGGCCGCGAGGGGCATCGGTCATTCTGTCTTGAACTAACTTAGTGGTATCAATTTCACCATGATATCTTTCAGAGATCTCTTCCAAGGTCTTTCTCTTGGTTTCTGGGATTAATAATGAGGTAAAGATACCAATCAACATGAATAATGCAAAGATTTCCATAACATGAGGTAAGAAACAGTTCTTCTCATCGGCGGCACAACCGTGGTTAATTAAAGTACCAATACAGGTTTGCGCAATGATAGCACCGACTTTACCAGAAGCGGCTGAAATACCATGGGCAGAAGATCTGTATCTGGTTGGGAAAACTTCACCAGGGACGATGAAGGTGGTAGTATTTGGACCGAAATTTTGGAAGAATTGACATAAGACATATAAGGCTAATAAACCATTATTCGTTTCGTTCTTCAATTTATCATAACCAAACCCGATAGCACATAATAAAATTGTCAAGATAATGAAACCACCGATTTGAATTGGTTTACGACCAATGATATCAACAGTGGCAACAGTAGCCCAGTAACCTGGCAAGGAACCAGCACAAACTAAAATTAAGTTACCGGCAGCAGAGTTGTATAAAACATCATAAACATTGTCACCGCCGGCATAACCAATAGTTTGTAAAATGGTAGCGGTGTTTAAACCTAAACCATAGTAAGCAACATCCAACATAAACCAAGAACCAGCAGTACCGATTAAAATCTTACCGTATCTCCATTGACCGAAATGCTTGCAGAATTCAACGAAAGAAGCTTTTGGTGGAGCAATGTCAGCGGCAGCCTTATCAAGAACAACTTCAGCTTCAACAACTTTTTCAAGGTCATCATGTTCATCAATATCTAAGTGGTATCTTGGGGATTCGGCAATGGTCAATCTGTAGTATAAGGCAATAACACCTGGAACACAACCAAAACCAATGACAATTCTCCACATTTGATCACAAGCCTTTTGACAAGTAGCATCACAGTCGGCGATTTTAGTGGCAGAGTCAATACTGGCACCAATCAATTGATCTTTGTAACCGGCAACACAGATAATAGTAACAATACCAGCCAAAATTTGACCAAGACCTTGGTTAGAGAAAACAGCGCCCATAATGGCACCTCTCCATTTGGTGGTAGCGAACTCTGAAGAAATAATGGACGATAATGGATAATCACCACCAATACCGATACCCATAATGATTCTCAATACGGAGAAAATTGCAACAAAGTTCACACCAGGCGCTTCACCAAGACAACATTGGAAAATGGTGGCTGCAATCATCACAATCAATTCCAAACCATAAATCTTCTTACGACCAACAACATCAGCCATAATACCAAACCCTAATTGACCGATAACGGTACCCACAGAGGTAGAAACCTTAAGCAAGGTAGTGGTGGAATCTGGCATAGCACCAGACCAGTACACATAAGATAATATAGTAACAGACAAGTTAATCGCGAAAATATCGTAAGAATCAGTCATGAAACCAACACCGGCAATCATGATCATCTTGATTTGGGTCCATCCAAATCCAGCATTATCAATATCTTCCAATGCCAATCTTCTTCTTTCCAATGGGTCCTCAATGTGGGCGTACTTTCCAATGTAATCTTTAAAAGCGGTCTTACCCCCCGAGTTAGACACTTCGTGAGCGTGAATTTCTTCAGTAATACTGCTCATCCTTTTTCTTATAGTATGATTGTCTTACACTGAAAAATTATTGTTGCAATAAGGACATTTTGCTTCATTTAAATATTTTTCTTGTCAATAAAAGAAATGCCTAAAATTCTATTGCATCTCGTGGGCCATATACAGAATTGGGATATTAATTAATGGTTTTATTAGCCCGATAGCGCCGTTATGATATTACGAAACTGCTGCGCGGAATTACAAAGGCCCCCAATACTCATCCATTTACCTGGCTTAAAACTACTATTAATGGCTCTACTACATCCTCTGACACAATTAATCTTTACACTGTCATATAAGCTGCGACAGGTTAACCTTTGTCCTGGGATGTCAAAAACTATAATACCTTGGCCTTGATCGTTTTCTTGGATTTTGAAGTCAAATCCATCTATTTTCCGCCACGTGGAGTCCCCATATAGCTTTTGGTCGTACGAGCTTTAGTTGCAGCTAAAATTACCAGCCAAATTAGCACACGTTTAGCGGTACCCGCACGATAATTAAAGATTTCTTGATAAACGTGGTGATAATAGCCACTTTCTTAGGACGCAGGACATTCACGCTCCTTATAATAGTCACACGATCGAATATTTCATCGTCGCCAAGCAACCGAAGTATGCAGGTTGCCAAGATTGGGATGAGATGCTGAGAATTTCGCAGCTCGATTACTTCGTTGAGCAGGACACCACAAGAGCAGTATCTGTGTTAGTCGAGGTGGTAATTGTCGCGTGATCTGTCACATGGATTTGAAAGAAAAAGAATTGAGTGTGCTGGTGGTCAAAAATAGGCTGTTTATTAAGATATGTCTATACCACGTGATTTTTATTAGTTCGAGGTCGTCTATGGGGTTCGAAAGGGTGTCGCAAAGAAGACGCACGACGTACTGGTTGATAGGCCCAGGAACATGCCCACAAAGCCACGGTGTACTGGCGATTGGGCAACGTATTGTTAGGAGCTCGTAGGCACTCGTATCGAATGGAAAAATTAGATGGTACAAAGTATGAATGATACTTCTTTCGTTGCAAGTGAAAATTTTGACAGAATTTGACATGTGGGCATACTCAATTAAGCTGAATATTTGAGGGGCGCCGTGTCTGATTGATAGTAGTAATATATACTTGTAGCGTGTCTTTCGTGAGCCCGTGGGTCATTAGTCCTGTCAATGTATATGCCTGGGAGTGATAGATTACGAGGATCGCGTGGGCAAGGCATCAAAAAAGGACTGATGTCGGTTAGGATAGACGAGGAGTATAAGATTGTCCAGTACAGTGTATTGGTCAGATAAGGAATGATCTCGTGGGCCTCCAGACGTGCATAAGGCGCTGTTATACGAGGATGCATGAATTAGTAGCTTGAGGTGCTCGTCTTATTTTGCGAATGAAGTAATTTTTGTGGATGGTGACACATGTTATCCCAGGCTTCGATTAAGCCGCACAGCGAGACGCTCAATGTCGTGTAGATGTCGCGGTAATGTCTTATATACGATATCACCCCGTGATATATCGCGTGATATATAAATGTCGTGTGCGATGGTTTCTATATCGCACAATGTCTTTTCTCTAGGATATTTCTTTTATATCACCTGATCATCGAAATTGTTCCCTTCCTTTCGGGCGAGTGGACTTCAGAAGGCTGAACGGATAAATGTCTCGATGAAGGG
This sequence comes from Debaryomyces tyrocola, assembly GCA_900006135.1. NCBI lineage: Eukaryota > Fungi > Ascomycota > Pichiomycetes > Serinales > Debaryomycetaceae > Debaryomyces > Debaryomyces tyrocola. The sequence continues at coordinate 625,874 of LN874555.1, forward strand.
AGATTGCGACAATTATGTCGGTTGACCCAAAACGGTCGAAAAGCGCTTGCGGAGTTTCTCCTCCCAGTTCTTTTGGCACATTGTGCCTCACACAAAAAGTTTTTCGATCGGTGCTTAAATCCTAGAACCTGACTTGTTTATCTTTGAGTCTTCCATACTAAACACCGTGTTGCTTAGTCTCCTCATCAGGCTCAGTGAAGTGTCTAGAGGGAGATTAGGGCCCTCAAACGCCAGCAATGGATTATTACGGTGCCATGTTCGGTTAGATGGAACCCGCCTTTCGGAAAATTTGCGGTGCACGTATGTCCGGATTATTCCCTCAGTCCGTTTGGCCGCGCCTTTAAGATGAGTAACACTTCTATATAAATATGGAACCCTTTTCACCATTTTTACCATCGTTGTATTCTCTATTATACTAAACTGATAAATATTACAATAATCACAATGATTTCTAACCCAACTGCTCCTGTTGCTAAATTAACCGCTCCAGAAAAGGAAGCTATGATCATGAAAGAAATTAGATCCAACTCAGTCAAGTACGACTCCAAATTCGAAGGTTCTTTCTTCGGTAACATCTTTGGTTTCTCCATCAGAAGCTCTAACTAATTACGCTGTTTGCTGCTTTCACAATTACATGGGTCACATACTATCATTGGTTTTCGGTTCGCATAGGCCAATGCAGGTATTTTAATTTTAATGTTAATACGAATTTTTTATATAACGTGCTTCTCCACGAGGTTACTACTAATTTTAATGATATATTATAGATTGCTTTACAACATACTTTTGTAAGTTACTTCTATGACTTCTTTTAATGATGTCTCTGAATCAACCGATTCGGCGACAGAAATTTTGCATCTCGGAAAACTTTTTTTCTCCTTTTGCGCCCCTCTTTAAGATTACTGCGGGTGTTCATACACAACTTCATTTGCAGCCACATCTTACCGCACATTCGTCCGAAATTATATCCTATAGAACATATCTACCCATCAATATTGAACCCCACCCTCACACGCTCATTAAACCATCTATCGATACCATCGCGAGGGGTAACCTGGAGCAGTTCACCTTGGCACTCAAACACACATTTGTTTATTCTAATGTACTTCAAGTGTTTATTATACTCTAAGTATAATAAGGCTGCATGCTGAACCCTAAACCATTCATCGTATACTGTTGGGTGAACCATTTCTAGACCAAGGTGTGGAGCCCCACCTGCATGCGAACCAAATACATCAAGCTTGGTTAGCTTGGGCAAACAGCTAATCAACTTAATTACCTTCTCAGAACTATTTGTATCACTAGGATTGATTCTAAGACTTCTTAAGTTGAGACAATTGCTTAACTCTTCATAGAAAAAATTTGAAGGAATTGGAATGCTTAGGTCGCAAAATGCGTTTTCTTCTTTTGTTTCAATGGAAAGTTTTATCAAGGTTTCGCATTTATTCTTCGAAATTATTGCATTTGAGTATGCACTATAAAATTCATTGATATCATTGTCAAATGACTTGAGTTTACTTTGATTATACCTTATAGTTAGGTCTAATGATTTTAACCTATCACTAGATATCAGTTTTAAAAATTTAGGCACGCTGTCGGTAAGGGATTCTCGATAATCGATGCATAAATGCTGCAAAGTAGATAAATACGGAGCGATCTTGACTATGAAACTAGTTTGTAGATGGGTGATTAACTCTTCAGGATTAGTAACTGTTGTTTGTATTCTTTGATATTCAGATACATTTTTCAATTCCAAAGTTTTCAAATTGGCAAGATTGACAGAATTTATCAATGTTTGCGAATCGTCTGGCGTAAGCAAGCAATTATTAAACAGCAAAATTGATAAACTATTTAAATATTTTAACTCACTCCGCACAAATAGTGATTGGATGGTTCCCAAATCTAGTTCGTTTAATTCTGATACTTCGCTACTGGTAACTAAATTTTGAAATGGCGGCACTAGAACACTAATATCTTTATCAAATCGCGATAATTTCAAAATTTTTAAATGATCACTTACAATATCTGAATTGCAACTAATTAATAAGCTGTTAATGATCTTAACGAGCCTATTAGAATTTTGAAAGGGTCTAATTTGAAAATTGATCAAATTAGGAAACTTCAACAGGCGGGTGGTGCCTTCGCCAACATCAGAGTTATCAGAATCATATTCAATTTTGCTTGGTGAGTGTAATTCAGTTAAATAATTGCTAAACTTAATATTCAACACTAACGTGGTTATTGACTGGTAATTCGGTAGCATTTCTAAGTACTCCAATCTGAAATTATCATTAAGCCAAATTAACTCTTTCAAATGACTTAATTTTCCAAAAAACAAACTCAAGTTATCATTCAATTCATAGTCATATACGTTTAATGAATCTGGTAAGTCAATGCATTGAATCTTTCGAATATACGGATAAGTCACATTTGGACCAAACTTATTGTAGTTGGCTGTATCATTCTCGAACGAGTGATGTAGTCTTATATAGTAATGCAAGAATCGTTTGAAATTATAAGGGCTCTTTATATATGAGCACGAGAAATCTTCATATTCGTTGAAATCGTCAATCGAAATATAATGTCTGAAGTTATATTCTTTGTTGAACTGACTATAGTTCTGGTCAATAATTATGTGTTGATATAATCTTGGAATCGTAGATGAATACATCGCTCGGTTTGTTCTTAGCAAACACAAGCAATCAAATTGCGACAATTGATTTGCAATCTTTAATCTTATTTCAAATGGCAACTTGTCCAACGAAACATCCCTGTCCTGTTTAGATATATGTTCCTTATTCAAGTATTTCCTTAATTCATCTATCGAATGATTTGACCTTGGTCTATATAAATCATGTTGATCTGAATTCGAGCAACAATCTACTCTTGATTCAAACGGTAATTTATTAGTTTCCCTGTGATCCATCTTATCCATTTCATAATCCAACAGCATTGTAATAAATAATAATTACGGATTTTACTATTACGCTGGGGTAGTATTTATTACTTGGACTTAGAAACTGGAACTCCGTCACGTTCAAGATTGATTTTTGATTGGTTTTAAAAAGGTTCTGCCAGTAAGAACGTCACTTTATACCACTAATACTTAATAATAAATCTACCGGTTTGAATATTTCGTTATGCTTAAATTACAAATATGCATAAATTATTCTGGGGACTTTAAACTATATTCTCCAGTAGGTATAGCAAATGTCGTAAATAATTTATCATTCCCTTATCTAGGCCATGATCCCATAATATGTGGAGAGTGTGCGCGGCTCATGAATACTTGTGACACGGTTCGTAGATTTTATTTGTTAGTTGATAAATATACAAGCGTTCATCTGAAGATACAATCAGATTAGTTCAGTATGACGGGAACTACTGATATTGAAAACATGGATGATAGATTGACTGAGGAAGTTACCCTGTTGTCCACCAAGCTAGTTACCGCTGTTGCGAAACAACTGGAATTGGAAGAGAAATTATTACACATGCATAGAGATAATGGCCAGTTGAAACAAAAATTGAATAAGTTAAGTGGTATTGAAACCAAATACAATGAAGTAGTCCCAAAGTATGAAGAGATTAAAAAGGAACATGAAAAAGTGAAACAGTTAAAAGATACAGCGGAAGCGCAAAATACCAAATTGCTGGCAGAAGTCGAAGATTTAACAGCGTCGTTATTCAATGAAGCCAACGAAATGGTTAGTAACGCATCAAGAGAGGCATATAACTTCAAAGTGAAGAACCGTAAATTGAACGAAGAAATTGAGGAGAAGAACACTATTATAGATAATTTGCAAGACCAGTTGAAAGATTTGAAGCAATTGTTTTTCAGAATCGAGGAACAACACAAGCTTACATTTTCAGGAAACGGTACCCCTAAGCTAGAGCAATCAAAGAATTTGGATGATCAATACAAGAATGACACAGAAGAAGATGCAGATAGTAGCCTCCAGAGGTATACGAAGCAATTAGAAACTATTATTTATTCACCGAATGTGGGCGCGGTCAGATTTGATTTATCACAGTATCAGCAAGACTTCAAGGTATTCATATACACTATAATTAAACCAGAATTCCATATGGATTTGACGACTTTAAAAAATTTGAAGTTCTTTAGAACTGTGTGGAGTGAAGAATTAGAAAATAGCTTTCCTATTATTCCAAACTTGGCCAATTCAAATTTTATAAATAGATGGCAAAAGGGGAAGAACTTTTGGAACCTTATTGTGGAAGGCAAGGCAGTTATTGAACCAATAAGCGGTGTTAATGAAACCTTCAAATTGGCCTATAAGGGAGATAAGCTTAGCAAAGATGTACCTGTCGCCATTAAAGATCCTTGTAGTTTTTGCGGACAGTCAAAAGATGATATTTTGGAGCATTCAAGACTATATTCTTTGAAATTGTTGAATCCCGATTCATCAAGTGTTACTACTGAAAGTCAGGAAGTAATCGTGAGTTATCCGTTATGTAACTATTGTCTTATAAAGTTGAGAACTATTTGTGACTTCTTTGCGAAAATAAGGCTCATTAGCAAGAACGTATACAAATTGAAGCAGAATACTCAGTTCGAAGAGCCAACCACGCCAAATTTCCAGTTCAAGAGATCGTTTAGTAGCTCGAGTGATTTGGAAGTCAATAGCTCTCCTAAGAAAAAACAAGTTCTCACAAAAGAAGAAGAGGAAATTGAGGAATGCAAGGTTATGAAATTATACTTTATGTTAAATTTAATAAGAAGCAAGATATTCTGGAGTAAACTTGGGTTTTGGGACAACGTAGAAAATGTGCGTGAGATAAACGTCGAAGAATTGCACCATGAGGTTTTCAAGTCGCTCATAAGACACCCTGTCCAGGAAAATGATTACTCCGATAGCCAGCCTGGTACCCCGACGCCTCTGACACAACCAGATTCTACAACCACCACCACCACTAGTGTACCAAAACTGCGAGTGAATGATATTACGAAGAACACCAATGACGGCTCAAGTATAGCTGCAGATACTGATAAACCTAAATCTACAAAAGCCTCCCCACCTAAACAAACAAATCCCCACAATCTGTCAGCTCAGAAAGATCACGCAGACTCTTCTAAAAAAGAATTGGATCCTCCATCAGATAAAGACAACGATGAGTTTGCTGATACATCCGAGAATTTCCAGAATTCTGAAGACCAGGTAATAGAGAACGACTCCACTGACACCAAGGAACAGCTTGGCCGTAAGAATTCTAGATCAAAACAATTTAAGCAGAAAATAGATGATGATTTAGATCAGACATTGCAGATGCTTCAAGAAAGTATTAATGATGAATAGATATATATAGTCTGTTTAATATACTTAAAAACATCTCTTGAAGTAAAAGCGTAATTCTCACCCAAAGGGTAACTTTTTTTTGTTTTGTGACGCGCCCATTTAAGCTAAGCAAGCGCTGTTTAATCCAAATTTAACTTAGTTGAAACAAGAAGCGCTTTGACTGTATAGATAATTATTGATTTCATATTTAAAGAAATAGTATCTATCTATTGCAAGCAATCAAGTAAGATTAATCTACAGAAGTTAAATTACATTTGGCATACGTTCTATCGTAGATTGTGAAATCTAAAGATTACTTGAACAGCTTGACACATCATGAGAAGAAGACCAAATGATTCATCGTCGCCCCACTCAAATCAATTAGACTCTACTATAAATGAAGAGTTGAATAATTCGAGAGCCTATAATAGCTATAAGAAAGGAGGACAATCCGGGGGACCCAATAACAATAATACAAATAGAATCTCCACTAGTTCGTTCTTCAGTCTTAAGAAGAATAGGAATCACAGCGTCAATGATAGCTATAGTGATACATCATCATTCGATTCGTCGAGCATACTAAGTGGTGGTACGGGGAATTTAAGTCATAACAATAAGCGGCACAATAGTGTAGTGTCGACCAATAAATCGAACACGAATATAATACCTACGTCTCAGGTCACCAACTCTAATCACTCTCGACATGCGTCAACATATAGTATATCTACGGTCTCTAATCCGTACGAAACTAAGACATCGAGATCAGTACACAATAATGCATTATCAAGGAAGCCTACCGGCACTTCCATGATTTCCAAGCCATCATTATCGCTAGCGAACGCAAATGAAACTTCGAATAGCGGCGTAAATGGATTCGTGCTAGAGAAGCCCGAACTGGTTTATGACATTGATAGGATGTTCCGTGATTTGATGGATAAAAGAGATTTCAAGTCATTACCACCACAGGCCAAACAGGAAATGAATAATTATAGTCCTGATAAGAAATGGATGTTAATTTACCAAGATGCTTTAACAGAGTATAAACGTCAAGAGCGAGTAGTTCACAACAAAGAGGAAAATGCCACTCCAGAATTTTATACAAAATTGTTGCTAGCTAAGACTATTACTGCTCAGCAATTGAAAAATCTTTGGGTATCGTTGAGAACTGAACCTATTGATTGGGTTCGAAGTTTCATCTATGACTGCCAAGGTGATGCAATATTATCAGCCTACTTGATTAAAATTCAAGATTCGATCAATCAAGTTGATATAAATGATATTAATGATGATATATTTGACAAGGAGTTCAATACGTTAAAGGCGTTGAAATGTATGATGAACCAAAAACTAGGAGCTGAAAGAGTTAGAACCGACGTTAATTTGTATGTTAATGCCGTTTCGGGTTCATTATTATCCCCTAGAATCCTTACTAGAAAAATTGCTGCTGAATCGTTGACTTTTATGATAGCATACTATAGCCATAATAATGATAATGATAACCAAGATGCATACCACAAGATACTTAGAGCGTTGGATAATATATCCATGAAGCCATTCTTTGAATTTGAATCAGGAAATGATGCACCCCAAAGTATTTCTTCCAAAAAGAAATTGGTGAGAAAACCACCAGCGGGGGAATCTTACAAAAGATTTGAGTTATGGTTGAAGTCGGTAGAGAAGATAATCGATGGTAAAGGAAAATATATGAATTCGCTAGTTGGTGCTAGTGAAGAGTTGAAATATGCATATACAGGCACTTCTAATCAAGGTAATCTTGAAAATCATTTATTAGAATATTGTCTAGGTACAATGCTATTGATTAATACAATAGTTGAATATGGAGTTGATTTCAGAGTTAGAATACATTTAAGAGCACAATTTTTTTCTGCTGGCCTTGATAGACTTTTTGCAAAGTTTCATGAATTAAATTATGAAAATTTAAATCAACAATGCGCTAAATTCATAGAATTAGCTAACAACGATGAAAGTTACTTAAAAAACAAAGAACAGATTGATGAAAATCTTGATTTTAATGATCCAGTCGAATTGGTTGGATCTTTATGGAAGAATATCAAGAATAGTGAGGCACAAGGATTTTTTCTTAGTGCAATACAACATTTATATCTTAATCAGTCTGAGAAGAAAGACGATGCAGATGAATTATTAAGAAGTTTGAAGTTATTAGACGGTTTAATCCAAAATGTTACTATGGTTCACACAACGAATGATGATTCTGCAGTAGGAATTGCAATCAATAAATTATTCGCAAGTTTGAGCACAGATGACATGTATAGAAAAGCTATTGAAGAATCAAGAAACTTCAAGCAAATTGCTGAAGAAGCCACAGCTGAGAGAGACGAATTATCTAGACAATTGTCGATGGGTGCAGATGGTTTAATTACCAATTTATCCAATGAAATTAAAGAGCAGGAAACTGTCTTATATAGGACAAGAAGATTAAATGAAGAATTAAGTCAAGAGCTAGAAGATTTGAAAAGAAGACACCTTGTTGAGAAACAAGAGCAGGAATTGGAGATGAGAGAAATGCTAATTATGCTCAATGATAATGCGCTTCTTGAATCAAAGAGGAATGGACCTAAAACGACTGTACTGATTCAAACGAGTAATGAGAAATTAGTTAAAAAATTACAAAAAGAGATTCATAGAAGAAAAGCCGAGTATAAATTGGATAACAGACAATTTGGTACTCAGGTAGAGCCAAGCTCAAGGTTAAGAGCATTAAGAGATCAAATGGGTGATATAGAAAATATGGCAAGAGAATTAGAAATGACAGATTTTGAAACATACGTTGATCCAAGCTTAAATAATGCTGAACTTAAGCCGGATCCTATAGAATCAAAAGAGTTAACAGAAACTTCCGAGGACGAATTTGAAGATGCAGAATCAACAGCACAGAGCATTATAGAAGTTCCAGAAGTAGATATACCCAAAGGTCCACCAAGAGCATGCCGAGAAGATGACTTAGAAAAACTTGACTCGCTAAGAAAGAAATTATCTTCCTTACAAAGTGAATCAAATGACATTATGAAATTCAACAATAGCTCCATGTTTAGTAAGCAAAAGTACTTGGCAATGGAAAGATTACGAGAATTGCAAAATAACTTCAAGGATTTTAATATAGATTTTAGCGTCGATGATGAAGAATCTAACTCGTTCAGTTTTGATCATGTTGATCCAAGCATAAAGGCAAAGGTTCACGAAGAATTAGAACAGGTTGAGAAATTGAAGAAGAGCTTGGAAATGAAATTATCTTCATTGAGCATTAAACCTGCTAATTCCTCTAAACCTGAAAACACTATGCAAAGATTAGAAGCGAAATATATGCATGGTAAAAAGCCAGTTGCTGAAGGAGCTATTAAATCTACAAATACCAAAGATTATAGAAGACACAGAAATACTACAACCGATGGTATGGATCCTAAGTTCCTCAGAGAATTAAGTTTTACGGTTAATAAAACCATGCCAATTGACGGTTTTGATGATAAGGAAGATGATGATGAGAAGCCAACTAACAATGAAGAAGAGCCAAAAACTAAACAGGCTGTAATTCCTCCTCCTCCAGCTCCACCATTACCACCTTCATTAGATCCTTCTTCTTCGGGCTCAATGCCACCACCACCACCACCTCCTCCTCCTCCTCCTCCGATGCCATCAATGCTTGGTGCTTCAGGAGACAATGCTGCGGTACCTCCACCTCCACCTCCACCTCCACCTGCATTTTTATCTAGCGGCTCAGGGTCACCTGCGCCACCACCACCACCACCACCACCATTCCCTACTGGCAATGCGCCTAAAGAAATTGTGAAGTCAGCTACGGCATCACCAGTTCCTGGTCCATTTGATAACTATCCAAGGCCGAAGAAGAAGTTGAAGCAATTGCACTGGGAAAAGTTTGATAACAATACTTCAAACTCGTTCTGGCAGAATGCTCAAACTAACACCATAGCTAATGAATTGATGACAAAGGGAATCTTCGATGAAATTGAGCTTATCTTCGCAGCTAAGGAAATTAAAAAATTGGCAACGAAGAAGAAGGAAGATATCGATAAGTTAACATTCTTATCGCGTGATGTTGCACAACAGTTCGGTATTAATTTGCATTCTTTCAATAATCTATCGGATGAAGAAATTGTGGCTAAGATCTTGAGATGTGATAAAGATATTATTACAAACCCTGCTATTTTGGAATTTTTTGGTAAGGAAGATATCGTTGAGGTTACGAATACGTTGGCAAAAAATTTTGAACCATATTCTACTGACTACAAGATGGATCAAATTTCAAAACCTGATAAGGACCCGAATGAGTTACAGAAACCAGATAGAATATATTTGGAATTGATTTATAACTTGCAGCATTATTGGAAATCTAGAATAAGAGCGTTAGCGGTTATGTCTTCTTTTGAAAAGGAGTATGAAGAACTTGTTTTCAAATTGAGGTCGATTGACGAAGCAGTGGAAAACATTAAGAATTCACAACACTTGAAAAGTGTATTTGAAATTATTTTGACTGTTGGTAACTATATGAATGATTCTACAAAGCAAGCCCAGGGCTTCAAGTTAAGTTCCTTGCAAAGATTAAGTTTCATGAAGGATGACAAAAATAGTATGACATTTTTGCATTACGTTGAAAAAATTGTCAGGACTCAATATCCACAATTATTAACATTCTTAGATGACTTGTCCAAGTGCTTAGAGATCTCGAAGTTTTCGATTGAAACCATTGCAAATGATTGTAAGGATTACGCACAAAGTATCAAGAATGTACAGAGTTCAATAGATATTGGTAACTTGAGTGATGTTTCCAAATTTCATCCTCATGATAAAATCTTAAAGCTGGTTCTTCCCGTTTTACCTAAAGCGAAGAGAAAAGGAGAATTGTTACTAGATCAATCAGGATATACTTTGAAAGAGTTTGACCAATTGATGAGATATTTTGGTGAAGATCCGTCTGATTCATTCGTTAGAAATTCTTTTATTAGTAAGTTTGCTAATTTTGTTAAGGATTTCAAGCGAGCACAAACCGAGAATATTAAACGTGAAGAAGAGCTTAGGATTTACGAAAACAGAAAGAAACTATATGAAACTCCTAGGAAACGCGTGGAAAATAACGAAGCAAATGATGATAGTGATTCTAATGTTATGGATTCGTTGTTGGAAAAATTGAAGGCTGCAGGTCCTAAGGGTGAGCCGTCGTCAGCACGGAAGAGGGCATTAATGAGAAAGCACTTATTGGAAAGTCTGAAAAAAAGTCCCGTGAAAACAAGTATACAGCTATCCCCACCGCCTTCTCCCGATTATCAGGATGAGAATGCAGTACTTTCGCCTATTGGTGATGCATTTTCGTCTCAAATAAATGTGGACTCAGTAGAAACTGATGCAGGCGTGAACGATGAGGAAACAATAGAGGGGGAAAAAGATGTTGGTTCAAGGGCAAGAGACTTGTTGAAAGAATTAAGAGGTGTAAACGAAAACAACTCTACTGATCGCATGTCGGCAGCGCTGAAATTCAGACAGGAGCGCCTTAGAAGAAAACTATCAAATATCGGAATTGCAAATGATTCGGAACCAACTTCTATTGCGGAGAATGATGAGACTGGAGAATAATTGTCAAACTGTACAAATATTACGTTAATTCAACTATATATAGGCATTTAATTAACAGCAAATCATTTGAATATATATATATTTATTATTGCAATACGCTAAATAGATACATTGATATTGCATAATTTTGAAATCTCGTCTAAATCGTAATCTATTAGCTTACCCTTATTGTCTTTATAGTTAAAATATGGTTTGTTAATAGAGCTTAGACCCTTTCCTGTAACCTTATCGATAAACGGTCTATTCAAAACTTCAATAAACGAATCAATCAGTCCATCAATCAGTTTTCCGGTATTTAATGACTTTGAAAGGTCACTTAATTCGTCGCATGTACTTGAAGGTAAACGAATTGACGTAATTTCACCATTAATTCCTACGCATAGAATATTCGAATTATGACTTTTCACTTTTGATCCTTCAGATAGGTCCTGATTAACCCAATAAGAATTAAACTTTGATGAATAAACTCTAGGAATACTAGACATTCTATAAGAAAATAGATTCTTTAAATTGCTATCGTTTGTATTCATAATTAATATTGATGAATGTAATTTGTCTCCTGCAATAATGTTATCATTCAATTCGGACTGGTTAACAATGCTTTTTGGGGATGGATCCTTATATATAAGCTTCAATATATCTGAATCGCGATCAACATTCTTGCTATAAAGAAACTGAAAAATCGAATCTAATTTCGTCGTCACTAGAAGTTTATTACTATTTTCAACAGACAATGAAATTATGTCACTAGTAAGGGTAACGAGTGCAGAGACTGGCTTCAACCGTCTCTCGTCAATATCGTATGTAGTCGAATAAATAGTTCTACCACTAGAGAACAATATTGAAGATTCTATTTGTTGAATATGGGTAATGGGTTCCTTATGTTCAAAGGAGGTGAGTTCTGCAACACGAATATATATTGGACTTTCCCTCGAATCTTGAGCTTTTGTTATATCTAAAACTTTAAATGATCCAGCAGAGCCATTAACCTCGCTTCCTATTAACAACTTTTTGGATATTCTATCTTGTCTTTTGATAGACCAGATACAAGCCGTCGTTGGTATTTCATCTGCACCAAATATAAATTCATTCAGATCTAAATCCTTTAACCTCGAATTCAATTCATGATGTTGTAGGGTTTTCAAAACTTTTCTATCGACAAACTTCAATCGTACTCTCGGATCTTTAGAATTGCACAATACTACAAACGTTGAAAGATGAGGTAAATATGTGAGTTTTTTGGCAGATTCCGCTATGTTAATTTGCTTAATATTTGGCTTCTTAAATGGATGAACAGAACCAATTGTAAACCCTTCTTCTCTAACAAATCCAAAATATTTCGCCTCTTCACTAACCGCATTATTTCCTAGTCCAAAATTTGGTAATTGTATCATTGTAGAAATTGCTCTATCATGCCTCTCATCGAAATAAACTTGAGTGGGAAATTCCGAGTCATATAAGTTCAATAACCAGAGACATCTCGAAAGAATAAAAACCATTTTACTCTCATTATGAACAGCCTGGAATCTAACAGGCGTGTCACCAATCTTGAGAAAATTAATACATCTTAGGGAAAGGCTTGTATCAATATGAAAGTGGATATAATAACCATCCTTGGAACCAACACACAAATTTGTCCTTGGATTTAAACTTTGAACGGAATCATGAGGAATTATAAAGTTTGGTCGAAGACTATTATTTTTGTAAGGATTAAAGTCATCCAACACGTACTCTTTATATTCTAAAATTTGGAGTTCCAGACCAAGCTGATAAATAAAAAGAGATCCGTCGTAACTTCCTGCAATAATATAGGTTGACATATTTAAGTCAATCAACCTAACCATTGAAGGTTCATAATTAATTTCCAATGACCCAACTAAATCAAGTGCTCCACTATCTTCCAAACTTAAATTGAAATTGACCTCATCAGTCACCTTGAATAACCTCAAAGACATGCATTTTTCACTCGTACTCGCCACTATCATAGCCAAGAGACCATTATGCATATCACAGAAGAGAACTCTTTCATTTTCGAGCCGTGAGATTAAGCTCAAATCAAACAAGTTTGTGAGTGTAATGGAGCATTGGGTAATTTGAATTAAAATATCTTGGTTTTGAGATATAGTCCCGATGAATAAAGAAAAATTAGACGTATCTATTACAGCATCCTCTATTTCGACAAGGTATTCATCTTCTTGGGTTTGGTATTCTAATACTTTTGTTTCAAATGGTAAAGAACAAAACAAGTAAAATCTATTTCCTAACGTAATGAAATATAATTGATCAGTCTTACGTAACTGTTCATAGGTTTTACTTCGTCTTGTTGCATTATATCCATTTCTTAGCTGTGTTAATCTAGTCCTTCTACCTATTCCAGTTAATGCCCACAATTCTTGATCTGACCTATTATTTATAGTTCTAGTCTTATACGAGTCAATGATCAGAACATCCAATATTGGAGTCCAGTTTTTAAAGTCAGTTATTAACTGTACATTGCTATAATTGGGCTTTTGCGTACTTAACTCTTGTATGTATTCCTCAGAAAATAAGTCCGTAACGCATAATTCTCTACTCGAGCCAGTATCACTACCAAATATCAAGTTAAACTCATTATCAGCTTTTTCCAAAGAAAAAACTGATATAGGATCTGATACTCGAATTATTGGCCTTATTTGGATATTGTTTTCAGTTGTGACTATAGAGTATATAACTCCGTTATCAGTAGAAAGTATAATTTCGTCTGTTTTCGGGTCCATCTGAGAACATATTCGTGTAACTGGTCGATAATAATTTGTAGGAAAAGTTCCAGTAAACGGTACTCGAGTAAATCCATAGTTAGCAGACATAATATCATGAACAGTTATAACAACTAGCTCTTTTTCATTTACAAATAAGAAACTATCATTATTCTTTAAGGATATAATAAATATAGGAATCTCAAAAGAGTTGTCCAACGGTAAAGCAGTTTTAGTTAAATTATTGTTGATTGTCTCTCCTAAAGTCCACCCATATAAATTTAACTCTAGTCTTCGGGATTCGGTAAAAGACATAATTAGAAACATAATATGATTATCAATGATGCTATTATTTAAAGGCTCCGCAAAACAAGAGTGCAATAGGAGCCCATCGACTGGAACATTAAAATGTGGCATAAACATTATCCCTGAATCCGTATGTTGGCAATTATAGATGCGGAAGACACTACTAGCAGAAGTCGATACAGCCGATAACCCACTGGCATGAGAAAATAATGAATAGCCTGAAGATTCGAGCGCAGGCACCGACAAGTTGCTTGATGTGTCCCACCATTGAACAATGAATGGCTTGAAAATGCATGATTCGTCTGATTGAATTTGACCTTGTATATCATAATCAGTATCTTTGTATTGTCTAGGGACATAATAAATCCTTATCAAGAATAAAAAGCCCGACCTTAACGACACCATCAAAGAATCTTCTTCCTGGCTCTTACCGTCCTTAACTCCTCTAAGAATGCATGACGACCTTATGGGTGCACTGAAAGAAAACTCTACATCATTAACAAGCATCGATGTCGTTTTCATGATAATCCGTATTGATTTCAACTTTATATTGGCATTTGGCCCTAAACTACCGCTTTTCACTGTGCCTGTTGGCGGTGTTTCACCAATGTTGAATAGCAAATCGTCATCGTCACTAAATACATCAAATTGCGAGTCCTCTTCTTGTGGACACATGTATTGTTCTCCTTCATCGTTCACTGTTACGCTGGGAAGTCCTCGAAAGCGCTTACCGATATGTACGTGGAAATCTGGAATAATATTGGTAAATATTGGAGAATGCAAAAGAGTTTGTTTGATATATGTGTTGGGTGCATCGTTGTTTTTCGGACCAATAATAGAATCTATGTCAATATTAGGATACTCTGGATCATCTATTTCCATAATTGTATGAATTGACGCTATTCTTGCAGCTAGTAGCTAATGGTAACTAAAGAACAGGATATAGTGTAATGTTGTTTAGGCCATACTAATTTAAATATAACCTGTAAACAACTGTGATAAGAAATAACCTGTAACTTCATTTTTCTGGTAGTATTCTATAGGAGTTAAGTACTTATTTATCTTACAATTGATCATTACAAGAGCAGGATTCAATCAAAATGTCTCAAGGATATAACAAGCTATCTTCGGCGGATAGTAACGTATGTTTTTCACAGTAATAAATTTATTGAGGACCATGTTAACTAAAATATTATAGGCACAACAAAATATCCCAGATCTTATTGATCAAGACGGTACGTATTATAAATTCGATAGAAGCATAACTGATGCACTTTCCTCATAGACATCGAGAAGACTAACCGTTTATCTAGATTTCACGGATGAACAATACGTTCTACCAGATAATGACGAGAATACTGCAAGGACGGCCAAAAGTGCTCCAACACAACCACAGCCAGAGGTTGTTCAACCGCAAATACCTATTGATAGTACCAATTCACATATGTTCCAAATCAATTTCTACAGAAAGTTTTTTGAATTAGATACAATGACATTTTTCGAGAAAATCAAGCGGGCGTTGAACCCGATCAACAAATCGACGTCCGTTAGTGACGACAATGACGACAATGAGGTGACTGAGCTCTATGGTTTCATTTGGATTACAGGTACCCTTATATTTTTAATGTTTGTGAGCTCTACTGGAGCCAATATTTTGTCGGAGTGGATCCACTCCGATGACAAGAAATATGAGTATAGCTTTGAGCTTCTCACGTTGTCAATTTCGCTATTCTACGGCTACAATGTCTTGGTTCCTCTCGTATTATACGTCTTAACTACGTGGGTTTTGAAGTTTCCTCATAGGCTCTCGTTGACCAAGTTGATCTCTGTTTATGGTTACACCAATATTTTATGGTTCCCAATCACCGCAATTAATTTTTTGATCGTTGTTTTTGTCAATAATAAGAATCATCGTTTGATTTGGAACTTTCTCGAGTGGGCGATAGTATTGGCTAGTGGATTTGTCACTGGATTGAGTAATTTAACCAAATTAAGTCCTATTATTAAGAAAAATTCCTTAGACTTAACCCAAGAGTCGGCCGTGAATCAAGCAAATAGACTCTATATGATTATTATGGTTCTTCTAGCAATTGCCCACTTACTGTTCACCATCTTAGTTAAAATTAGCTTTTTTGGTATATCCGTTTAAATCCTTAGTAGTTGTATAGTTAGCCCTAACATTAACATGGTCGTGTATATACGCACAATAAATTCTCATTAAACCTCTTTACTTAAGAGAGAAAATTTTCCTTTTCCTTTCATTCTTCTTTTGATTTAACAGTAATAGAATAGTGGAGAGCATAGTGGATGTTTCGTTCATAAATATATGGAATCACTGAAAGGTATGTTGATAATTTTATCAAGCACACAAAGATTCGAAAATTTACAAAATTTGGCAGTGATTATTTGCTATTTACCAATTGTTCCAACTGAATTATCCGGGTTGACAACAGCATTATCGTTAAGTTTCAGCCTTGTATGAGCCTTTTTGTTTTTAAAATCTATGAATCAATCGACGTTTTATTATAAGACCGTTGCTAACATTAAATTTAGGTATGTTTAATTAGTCAAAACTGGAAATTCGTTTTTCATGAGGATAACTGTGACCGGGCGGACATATTTAACCCTACACATCCCTCTTTTGTACAATTAGAAGAGGAGTCGCATTTCAGTGTACAAATTTTGAAGTGCTGATGAGTAGGAGGTGATGAAAGGTCGTGAGCTGATTTTAATGAATATCCAGTTTAAAATGGATATCAGGAGAATAAATTCACTAACGCCAAATAGACTTTTATTGATTTTAAATAGTTATGAGTGGAACCTCTAAGTTCTAAATCGAAAATCGGCTTATTTTATGATGATTCCTTTTATATTCACACTGTACGAGGAGTTTTTCGACTTCATTGACTACAAACATAAAATACTGATTTAATGACTCTGATGAATAATGCTGATTTATCTATTAGTTCTATATATGTAATTAGCTCCCAATTCTTCTGAATACATGACATATCATGATATATTTCGTAGCCCATCTAAACTATTTCCGTCGTGTATATAACCGTTGACTGATGATAATGGTGAAAAATCAGTATACGGTATGAATTCTAGGTTTTAACGAATTATCACAACCGATTTCCTTCCTTTTACACCTGTACATTTAGCCTTTGAATCATATAGACCGAGCAGACAATTATGCTACGACTGATGTACCGGCAGCTGCTAAATCAAAGGCCGTCTGAAGTGGATACACTTTTAGCGTGGTGTATTTCTAATCCAGGTTATAAGAATGTATATATAAAAACACTTCAGTCACAAATATTTCCATTTGTTCAGGTGCCGACGCTGTTGAAGAATGGTCTTCGTAAACATATGTTGAAATTTTCATTAAGGCGATCGGTATCTACGTTAGGAAGACCAGTAGAATCAGCAAAAAATGTCATGCTCTTAAACAAGAGATATTCAGAAGTTGAAAAACTCATTTCTGATGCAGAGATTAGAAATAAATACATGGAAATAATTCGAAATGGAACTGCTTTAACTAAGAATGATGTCGATATGATATATGCCAATTTCTTGAAGGCCATCGATATTGTAAGTGGGTTTCCAACCTCGGAGTCAATTGATCTCTTATTGAATATGTGGAAATTTGTTTTCCAAACAGATACTTCTAATAAAAATGTGAAGGAATTACAGCATAAGTTTTTGAACAAACGACAACCATTTATAACTATTTTGATCAACACGAAAAACTATTCATTTTATAAAGACATAGTTGAACCGTTATACTCCATTCGTGAATTTAAAAACCACAAGCCCACATGGTCGGATAGATTGGCCAATACGTTTCAATTTGATATTGATGATAAAGGACATATTATTTTTAATAAAGGTAGTGTTATTCTGTTCCTAAAAAATGCCCAGAACCCTATTGATATTAAAAGACGGTTCTTAGCGACATTTCTAAAAAAAGGATTATTATATTCATCGAGTAAAGATCAAACATATTATATGATAAAGGAATTCATCAACCTCTTACATGAAATAGGTGATGATCATATGTTATTTAAAGATCATGATCATTTCATCTATGATAAAGCATTCCGATTAATGGCCATTCCACCAAAAGATGTTCGATTTTCCGACCATCTCTATAGCATAAAAAACATAATAGACTCGTCTGCATGTGAATACCCACGATCATACTATAATTTCATGACAACATCCATGAGAACTATACTTCGGTTCAGTCCAGATAATGTATTGAATTATTGGCAATTTAAACTCAATCTTGTCGAAGAACAAGGTCTTAAAGAATCTGATGTATTTCATCATAACGATTTGAAATCTGCAATGTCAGCCTTTTGCCTGTTAAATATGTATCAATCGGTTTTGGATCTATATCAAAAATTTCCGGGCTTGCGTAATGAAGAGCAAATCGAAGTACTATTGAGGGTTAGTGAAGAATTCAAAGATTGGAAATTGTTACAAAAGCAGTTTGAAGATATGTATGGAAAAGGACAATTACCTTATGTTGTTCACTATTCCATTGTTATGAATGCTTTAGCGGCAATAGGAGCGAAGGACGAAGTCATGCAACTTTTTAACCAATTGTTGAAAAGAAACTTAAATCCAACGCCATCAATATATGCTGCGTTAATTAATAGTGAAGTTTTCTATGGAAATATTGAAAATTCTAATCGTTGGTTTAATGAATATTTGAATCGTATTAAAGATGATGCAATCGATCCAAATGCGGGACCGTATTTATATTCGTTAATGTTCAAATTATATTTGAAATCTAGTAACTTAGATTCAGCAATGAACTTTCTAGAATTCGCGAGGTCAGAGCAAGAAAGGTTGAACATAACTTTAGTGGACCCTAAGACTTTAAGTCAGTTTATTAATTTTGCCGGGACCATGTACGGCATTAAAGAATTGGAAATTCTTAGAAAGCTTGGACAAGAATCGAACTTAACATCTAATGAATACTATGAAAATTTAATTAGAGCATATACAAGATTAGATCAATATGAAAAAGCGGATGATATGGTATTCGAAGCTCACCTGGAATCAGATGTTCCTTTTACCAATCCTGATATTTACAAGGTGCAGTTGAGAAATTATAGATTCTGGTATAGAAACACTCCATCTCATGACACTCAAGTATTCATATCGGAAAGAATTAAGTATGTTCTCGAGCATGTTATCAAGAAAAATTTAAGCGTACGGAATAATCATGGTTTATATACAGAAGTAATTAAACTTCATTTGGCACGAAATGATTTACCCAATGCAGAAACCCTCTTTAGATCAGTGAAGAGTCAAAAAATGTTATCAGAACATCACTTCACACCATTTTTGGATTATTATGCCAAGCAACGTACATTTGCGGGCTATTCTCAAGTATTGGAATTATACAGACAAATGGCAAAGGAAAGAGTCAATATATCGACCAAAACTTATGTTCACTTAATCAAGGCATTAATTCATTTAGATTCACTGAATCATAAAGGATATGAAAACTCATTCAAGTTGTTACAATCTGTTTTTGAATTGAATGGATTAACTATTAGCCCAACTGATCAAGCACCAAAAAAACCTCAAGCTGATATACTTGATAATTCAATCGATTTATGTCATATTATTACTTCATATGTTATGGCGACAGTTGGATATCAAAATAATGTTCATCTATTGGTTCACTTTTTAAATCAAATGAAAGAACGATTAAATGGAAAGTTAACGAATGAATTCAAGTTTTCAATTTATAAGGAATTGGGACGTTTGTATCTTAAACAGGGAAATTTTGCCTTAGCAAAGCGATTAATAGACAATGGTCTCGAAGAATCGCATAATATCGTATCAAAATTCATTCATGATTATCCTTATAATGATATTCTAAAAGATGAAATTAGAGTACCGAAGAGATTACAATATGAATACAGAAGTTTACTAGCTTTGAAACTAAAATGTATGAAAACAAGCTTTGAAAATCCCGAATCTTATTATAAATTACTTCAGACTTCGGAGAAAGTAAACATTCAACTATCTGGTGATCAATACCTTACAATAATAAATGAGCTTCTTAAATTGCCCAATCCAGATGTTTTGCGTACTATCTTGCAAATATGTGAAGAGTATTTGGTTGCAGGTAATTGGGCAGAAGCTAAGTTGTTTAGAAAACTACAATTCTTGTACAAATTGACGGTATTACATATCAGCAGAACTGTTGGTGTCAAAGTGGTACAAAATAATTACGATATGTTAAATCGTTATTATAATATTCTTGACGTGCCTGAATTGCAATCTACATATCTGTATGTTCATGACCCGTTGGACTTATTGAAACAGGAATTAGTTGCATTCAATGAGACACATTCGAAAGCACATTCCAAGGGCTCTTACTGGACTTTAGAAAGGCTATTACTGAATATTCCTGAATTCTTTTCTCCTGAAATTAGACTATCAACACAAAATAAAATATCGCCCTACTTTGCCAGCAGAATATGGCATGCTATAAATCGATTTTGTGATGGAGATAAATATAAAGCGTTTCAGCTCATGGATGAATTTCCGGAAACTATCGAGTTCTTAATATATAATAGTTCGGCAAGGTTACGATTACATATATTCAGAAAAGAAATTGATCAAATTCAGCTGCCACCAACCAGTGATCAAAGGGAGGATTTTGAATCCAGACGCTTGAGAACATTAGAAGTTCTAAACCAGTTGAAATCTACGCACAGCTCATATTAAAATTAGCATCTTGTATTAAATATAATATTCTTGTATATATGTATATATTTAATAACTTCAATATAATAGATTTATAATTAGTATCTATTTTTGCTCTTTCTTTTTGTCTACATACTCTGCAAACTTGAAGTCTGCAATCTCATCTGTTTCCCCGAAAATTAATGGTCCAATATGTGGTTGGAGATTCCATTCGAGTTTAACAACCGCATCCCTTTGTCTGAACGATGGTTCAATATCCCATACTGAATATTTTGACTTCTGGTTCTTTAACAGTAACACCGCATCCTCCTTGGAAGTAATTATCTTATCCCAGTATGTTATTTTGTTCGAAGATCCATCACTCTTACCTGGATACTCGGCAGTCAAGTAAACAAATAATTGTTTTGTATTCCAATTGAATAAAGGAGATAAGTCTGTCTCTAAATCAAATTGTATTCTCGAATTTTCCTTAGGCTTACGATTGACTGATCCATAGTTGAACGAGTGTTTAAGCAGTACTTGAGGCTTGACATTGCTTATTGAAGTTGTCCCCAAAGACCATGCATTATTAGAATATAATTGTAATAGCGAAGATAAGATAACTATTCCTGCTATTATAATAGATGATGTCAATGCTTGGTTAGCCGCGTACTGGAACCTTGTGACAATGTTGAACATCTTATGGTTCAGTTGATAATTTGTTGTAGAACTCACTTTTCTTGAATCGTGTCAATAATTTACGCTCAATATTAATTAAAACCTCACACCAAAAAATATCGTTCTACTATCAATTTATTTAATATTTACAATACACTATATAATCATTGACTTTGTAATTTCAAGAATTCCTGGTAAAGCTTTTCTTGTTGTTGGTATTGCTTAGTTAATTTTTTCCTCATACTTTTAGAAACTTCTTCACCACTTGCATCCTTGGTAGGTATACCCTGTTCATCCCATTCAGAATAAGATTTAGGATCTTTGAATAAATCAGAAGGATTGACTTTCATCTTTTCTAAGCGCTCTTGTTCCTTCTTCGCATTTTCTACCGCTTGCTGCTGTTTTTTCTTTTCTTTTTCTAACAAAGCATTTTCCTTATCGGCCTGTTGTTTCTTCAACTCATCCTGTTCTTGAGCATTTAAAAACTTAATTAAGGCCGATCCATTCGGACGGTCATCTAAAGAGATACCTAAATTAATTAGATCTGATCTAACGGAATCAGATGCAGTTAAGAACTCACCAAAAGAGAACTTATTAATAGCCATATTACGGATCGCATCACGGAATTGAGATAAGGCTTTGACGTATGGCATAGCAACATCTTCCTTAGAAGAACTACCTTCAGACTCTGACCCATTGGAATCCAACCATCCCAATTTATCAGATCTAGTCTCGAAACCCAAGATATTTAAGATTTTAACAATCCAACTGGAAATTTCTAATAAAACTTCTATTCTTAATTCATTTTCTCCAGTAGCACAAGATTGGATATAATTATTAGATTTAGAAACTAATTCTTGTATACTTCTCAATACAAGAGGCGATGATAAGTTATCACAAAATGCAGCATGCGTTTCATTTTGAGCTTTAGTCAACTCATCATATAATTGTCTTTCGGCCTGAGATAATTTCTTTGATACGTAACCACCTTCGGCTAAAGTATGTTTATAATCATTATTCAAAGCACGAACAGTAGTGAAAAATTTGGAAACAGATGATTCCCAAGATTTAACTTCTTTAATTAAACTATCCTTAAAGTCGATTGGCTTTTCCCAGGAACTTAAAGCAAAGACTAACCTCAATTGCCTGCTTGTGAAATCATTTAATGCCTCCTCAATAGTGATAAAATTCTTCAATGATTTTGACATCTTTTGGCCTTGTATATGCAAATGGCCATTATGCATAAAGTAGTTAACCCATTGCTTATTATCAAAGTACGCTTCTGATTGAGCTAATTCATTATCGTGATGTGGAAAGCACAAATCAACACCACCAGAATGTATATCCATAGTTTGTCCAGTGATGTCCGATGCCATTACCGAACATTCAATATGCCAACCAGGTCTACCTTCTCCCCATTTCGATGGCCACGATGGTTCACCCGGCTTCGAGCCTTTCCACAAAGCAAAATCTGCAGCATTCTTCTTTGTATCTTGACCTGTACTAAGAGAGCCTTCACCATCATTAATTAAAGACATATCGCCCTTGTTCCATGGTTGCAATTTGGCGTAATCGTGATTTGGATCATTTTCAAATTTGGCAGTATCAAAGTAAACGGAACCATCTTTAGTAGCATAAGCAAATCCATTCGTGATAATTTTTTCAACAAACTCTATCACATCAGGGATATATTCGGAGACTCTTGTAGTAATGGAAGGAGACAACACGTTTAACTTTCCCATGTCTTCGTTAAATTTCTTTTCCCAGTACGAAGGCAACTTTCTGAAGATTGATGGATCATTGACAGTGGATCCGAATTCATTATCCAAAAAGGGCATTGCGACCTCCTTAATGGACGATAAATAGTCGCCTATTGGAGTAGTCTCAGAAACTGAAGAATAGATAGATGAGTGGGCATTTCTTGCAGCCTTGGTATACATTGGGAACTTCGGGGCTGTAACTGCAATCTCCTGTATATTTACGGAGTCCAACCATGGAATGAAGTCCTTTTCGACGTCGGTTTTCTCGAATTGAGGTAAAGTCTTGGTAATATAGTACTCAAGGTATTTCTTTGTCACATCCAACAATTCGGGGGTCACAGCGGTGTATTTCAGGGTCACCTTCTGCTCAAAAAGATACTCTTGACGTGCGGCAATGATAATCTTGTCGTCGATATCAGTGACGTTCTGAATGAACTTGACGTTGTAACCAAAATAGTCCTGCAAGATCCGTCTGCAAATATCAGTGGAAACGTAGTTTCTAGCATGTCCCATGTGCGAGTGGTCATAGACAGTAGGCCCACAGCAGTACCAAGTAATATGGTTGTTTCTGAGTGGAATAAACTCGTCTTTACTACGAGTCAATGAGTTGTATATGCGTAACACCGGCGCACCGTCGGTCTGGCGGCTTGGTTTAATCCATTCGGGCTGTTGAACCACAGGCTTCTTAGCGGCGGAGGACATTATGGCTATCAGTCTCTTGTTTGTCTGGCACAAATGCTTGAGCATAAACGAATCTTCCTTGTCCTATGTATCGACACCATCAGGCCCACCGTTAGGCGGTAGTATCAACACTTTTTTGCGCTTGTGGATATGGTCAGTCACGTGTTTACGCCCGATCCTAACTACTACTATTACGCTGGCACTACAATGGCTACGGATAATATGAATGGGAATATGTGTATTAACTAGTCTAAGAGTGGCCGTCCAACGACTGTGGGGTGGTCTGTTCGGTGTCTGATTCTCTATTTCTGTTAGTAACGGTTGTTCCGATAACCGGTGCATTTACCTCAGCATCAACTAGTTTCAGAAGTAAGTTGGTCGCATGTCGTAGCAAACCCATATGAAACTAGGCATGTTTCAGGTTGTACTACTCTCGAACGCAAATTATTAGTCATCATCTAGGTTGAGTCGATGTTGTTCTGTCATATGGCAGGTATATACATACAATTCCACAAATTCGTACTATGGTACGATTCCACTCTTCAATCGTCCCAGTTTCATTTGTTCGTTCTTGGTACTTGTCAATTGTAACACCACAATTCCTTTTTTGGTCCAAGAACGAGCCAATCCATGGGTTTTATAGTTCCATCTGCCTAGAATAATTAGTAAATATGTCCTGAAAAATCATAAACTACCTCATCGCGGTGATATTAGGGTATAGCCCTTCTTGGTGTATGGCAGCTGGGTCATTTCTCATGTGATTCAGGTACTGCTATAATTCGAGAAAATTTGTGACTGTTTTTTGGTGCATCAGTAGTCAGAAAATTTTCATTTTCCATACCGAGTTACACTAACCGATTGTAGATATTGACAATTTTTACGTTATCATAAAAGTTTGAAATTCTTTGTTAAGTTAGTCCAATAACCTCAATATAATAAGATGTCATCACATACCACTGTTAAAGCTGCTAACTGGAGATTCGTTGAATTAGGACGTGTTGTCTTGATTAACAACAAGGAATTAGCTACCGTTGTTGAAATTATCGACCAAAAGAGAGTATGTATTTAGAATAGGGAAGACGAAGCACGAAAGAACATGAGATACACGAAATGTAATGAAAGGAATGGTACCATGTCTACGGGCATAAGAAGAAGAAATTTGGAAGATGTAGGACCCGAATGGTGGAGAGGTACTAATAGTGAAAAATTCATCGTGGCAAACGAAGAGGACCGAATGAAGAAATGGAGAGCCCAGGATGGCAGGAATAAGCTCTGGGTATCGTGGTATTAGTTCTGTGTAGTCAATACTTTGATTTTGAATGATTTACTAACATATTATAGGTTTTGATTGATGGTCCAAAGGTTCAAAGACAAGCCATCCAATTAGGAAAGGTTGTCTTAACCCCAATTGTTTTACCAAACTTACCAAGAGGTGCCAGAACCGGTGTCGTCAACAAGAAATGGGCTGCTGCCGATGTTGACTCCAAGTGGGCTGCTACCTCATGGGCTAAGAAGTTAGCTTCCAGAGAAAAGAGATCCCAATTATCTGATTTCGAAAGATTCCAAGTCTTAGTCTTAAAGAAGCAAAGAAGATTTGCTGTCAAGAAGGCTGTTGCTAAGGCTTAAATGTTAAAAAGAAATTTTAATTTTTGATAAATTTTCATATTACTTATATGTATGTATTCTTAGTTTTTATTAGTTTGAGGGTATCATAGTTAGGTTTTTTTTTAATGTTTACGTTTTCATAATTTGTATAAAAGAATCTATTCTACAGGTACAGATGTAGTTACTGTGTGTTCAAATGTAATTAATGTTTTCAAAATGTATAATTTTAAAACTAAATAATTTAACATATAAGTATCTATGTACAAGTAATACTATAAATAATTCGAACCCTATTTCTTAGCTTGCAATTTCTTTTCGTGTTCTGCAATCAATTGCTTTTGCAAATGAGGAGCACATTGGGCATACTTGTTGAATTCCAAGGTAAATTCTCCCTTACCCTGGGTACAAGCTCTTAACGAGGTCGAGAAACCAAACATCGAATTTAACGAACACTCGGCTGTAACAGTGAATTCGTCTTGACCGTTGACAGTTTCCATAATCATACCTCCGATCTTATTGACCAAACCAACAACAGTTCCTTGGAATTCGTTTGGAGCACTAATTTCAACAGACATAATTGGTTCTAAAATAACTGGTTGTGCGTTCAAGAATGCTTGCTTAAAGGCACCATGAGTGGCAGTTCTAAATGACAATTCTGAAGAATCAACAACGTGAGTCTGACCATCATTAATATGCATGTGAGCACCTAAAACACGATGGCCAATTAATGGTCCCTTTTCTAAAGAGTCGTCAAATCCCTTAGAACATGCAAATAAGAATTTCTCTGGAATCTTACCACCAACAATATGCTGAGAGAATTTATTTTCGCCGTCCAATGGTTTCATTTCACCGACAACTCTAGCGTATTGACCAGAACCACCACTTTGTTTCTTATGGGTGTAATCAAAGGTCGTTGGAGCAGTAATGGCTTCACGATAAGCAACTTGTGGCTTACCAGTAATACAATCGATACCATATTCACGCTTCATTCTTTCAACGTAAATTTCTAAATGTAATTCACCCATACCTGAAATGATGGTTTCCTTAGATTCAGCATCATACTTAACACGGAATGTAGGATCTTCCTTTTGAAATCTATTCATAGCCTTGGAGAAACTACCGTTGTCTTTGGTTTTTGGTGCAATAGATAACGAAATAACTGCTTCTGGAACGAACATAGAACTCATCGCAATTTGATGTTCAGAATTCTGTCCAATAAATGTATCACCAGAAGCACAATCAATTCCAAAGGTGGCACAGATCTCACCGGCACCAACTTCGTCAACATCTTCCATATCGTTCGAATGCATTCTCACTAAACGAGATACCTTAACCTTCTTACCAGATTTAAGATGATTCATGTAACTACCTTTCTTTAATTTACCTTGGTAAACTCTAATATAAGTTAATTGACCGTATTTACCTTCTTCTAATTTGAAGGCTAAACCTACGAATGGAGCAGCACTCGAAGGAATCAAATTCACTCTCTTTTCTTCCTCAGTACTAACATCCAAACCAGTGTTTAAAATTTCGTTTGGTTGAGGTAAGTAATCAACAACAGCATCTAAAACATTTTGAACACCCTTATTGGCCAAAGCTGAACCCATTAATACTGGGGTAAACCTTCTGGCAATAGTAGCTCTTCTAATGGCAGCTTTGATTTGTTCGACGGATGGTTCTTCACCTTCCAAATAAACATCTGCTATTTCTTCATCGACATCAGCTAAAGTTTCAATCAAAAGAGCTCTCTTTTCCTCAACTAAATCTTTTAAATCTTCTGGAATGTTTGGGTCAGCCCTAATTTCTTCACCTTGACTACCTTCGTTGTATAAGGCAACACGATCAATAATATTAACAACACCCTTCAATTCAGATTCAGCTCCAATTGGAACTTGAATTGCCGCAGCGGGGGTTTTTAATTTCAAGTTGATTTGTTCGATAGCTCTGAATGGATCGGAACCCATACGATCCATCTTATTAATGAAAGTAACTCTAGGAATATTATAACGACGCATTTGACGATCAACCGTGACCGTTTGTGATTGGACACCAGCAACAGCACATACAACTAAAACAGCCCCATCCAAAACTCTCAAAGCTCTTTCGACTTCAATAGTGAAATCGATGTGACCTGGGGTATCAATCAAATTGAAATGATAGTCCTTATTATCTTTATCCCACGAGCAAAAGGTTGCAGCAGATTGAATAGTAATACCTTTTTCTCTCTCCAAATCCATATGATCCATGGTAGCACCTACAGCATCACGACCTCTCACTTCGTGAATAGCCTTAATTCTCCCGGTATAAAATAAAACACGTTCGGTGAAAGTCGTCTTACCTGAATCGATGTGAGCTGAGACCCCGATATTTCTTAATCTTGACGAACTCGAAATATCCTTCTCGGGTAATTTACTGTTGATTTCATCAATAATTTCTTTTTCTTCCTCGTATGTTTCTGGTATTTTACTTACATTCAAACATAATCTGGATTGGTGTAAGTTCCTTGCAGAACGAACACCATGAAAAACTCCAAAGTTGGATGCTCTAGCTTTCAAGGATGCGCTGCTAATACTAGATATACCCCTTAGAAATTTTGACATGTTATACGTAGGCCAATATTACTGTGATTCTGATTTAAATCAGCTCAAAAATTTTCGATTTTTAAATTTTTCAGTTTTCCGAGTAAATTTTAAGCGAGCCATTTATTTTCAAAATGATTGATTTAAGAGTATATACAAATAGTGACAGAAATGAATATAAAATTCTAAGTATAATAAATAGGTTAAGATATCAAAGGGTAATCATGTAGAAGAAAACGAAATAATTCCAAACTTAATCTATTGGCTTAACTGGACCTGCTCCGTTAACGTTTCTGTACATTAAAACACCTTTAGCGTCAGTGTCAGCATCATCAACATATTGGCACATTCTCATACATTTCCATAAAGAATACCACATAGATTCACCTTCATATCTATAATGTTCGCCCATAACCTTTCTGATGGCATCGGTGGCTTCTCTAGCATTGTAAAATGGAATTCTTGAAACGTAATGGTGTAAAACGTGAGTTTCAATAATATCATGGAAAATGTGTTGTCCGATGAAACCAAAGTTACGGTCGATAGTAGCAGCAGCACCACGAGCGAAATTCCATTCATTATCACGGTAATGAGGCATGGTTGGATCGGTATGTTGTAAGAAAGTAACAAAGACTAACCAGTGGTTAACCCATAACCATGGCATGAACCAGTTGACAAACATGTTGAAGAAACCAAAGTTCTTGTACCATTGGTAAACAACCGTTATGGTTGTGATAATCCCGATGTCAGACAAGATAATATACCAGTAGTGTTCCTTGTCAAAAACTGGAGAAGCTGGAGCATAATGAGACTTGGCGATCTTTGAGTACCCTGAGTAACTTTGACCAGTGGCATTAGTAGCTAAGTACAATTGTAAGCCACCAATCTGTTGGAAAATCAAAACCATCAACGACCAGATTGGCGAATCTTCCATGACTTCAGACACCTTAGATACGCCGCTCTTTTCGACAAATTCGTCCTTGGTGTAAGGAATGAAAACCATATCCTTAGTCAAATGACCAGTAGCCTTGTGATGCTTTGAATGAGAGAATTTCCAGGAAAAATATGGGACTATCAAGTAAGAGTGTAAAATCCATCCAACAACATCATTAACATTCTGGTAATCAGAAAATGCCCCGTGTCCACATTCGTGAGCTAAAATCCATAAACCAAACCCAAATAACCCCAACAAGTACGAATACACGCACCAGAGGCCTCCTCTAATTGTAGAACTCAACCCTTCCTGGCCTGCGATCTCAACCATTGGGATAGTCTTTTGTCCAACGTAACCAATTAAGCACATCATGGTTATATCACGAGCAACGTAACCTAACGATCTAACAAGCGATCTTTCATAACAATGTTTTGGGATAGCCGACAAAATTTGCTTAATGGTGTAATCTGGTACC
Source organism: Debaryomyces tyrocola (assembly GCA_900006135.1). Taxonomy (NCBI): domain Eukaryota; kingdom Fungi; phylum Ascomycota; class Pichiomycetes; order Serinales; family Debaryomycetaceae; genus Debaryomyces; species Debaryomyces tyrocola. The sequence goes on from LN874555.1 coordinate 655,266, forward strand.
TTGAACTCGTTACCAAACGTGTCAATAGCCTTCAAATTCGAAGATGGCCCTTTCTTGGTTTCGACTATCGTAGATCCATTTCCTCTCTGGGAAATTTCCGACGAATTGATAGCCGAACCACTTGAGGTACTGGAAAAGTCAACGACTGACATGTTTATTTACAAATATCGGTTGTTGATGGGGAAGAAAAACAAAAATTTAAGTAGGAATAATTATGTTTTTATACCAGACCAATTGGGGCCGTTATGAAAAATTAGAGAATTTTTTTTTTCTTTTTTTTATTTTATCTACGACATCGATCTCTGCCCACATATTCCAAATACTACTAGTTTCTACGGCGTATAATTCAATTTAGTAACTGAATCATGTTTCTAACAGAGACAGTTACACTTGAATGTTATCAGCAGTGCTAGGTCCTGATGCTAGTGAAATCAATATAGCGTAAATCACTATAGGCGTGTTCTAATTGGCGTGATGGCATGTGAATACGATCAGATTATACTCAGCCGCATTTCTCTTGGAACAATTTTTCAAGACACAGTATATCAAATTCGATTAATCGTATCCACTATATCGCCAAGCATGATAGGAGCATTGGGATATGGGACAGAGGATATATGGTATATGTTAAGGAACTGTCGTAGTAAACTTTGATTGAATTGGAGTATCTTTTAATGGCGTGTTGTTACCATACATTCATATATGATTGTAGAAGGCATAAAATAGTTCTTACGGTGGAATGAAACTTACACAAGCTTTTCCTGTTAGCGTGGGCGAAAGAAATGTCCCCATGGTAAGCTCTGAATATTGACATGAATTTCGAAGCCTAACTACTAACAATAGACTTTCAATATTTTTTCGCAATATTTAGAAAATCCTGTTACTTTCCCCAAAAGTAGAATTGGAATGCAAAACTTAGGATAGGCTTTGACAGCATCCAAAAGCTTTCGAATGAGCATTGGTCATGTTATACAACGTAATAGGGACCAAAAGCCCACCCACGCCATTTTATTCTAGTAGTACATCGCCTTTAGTTAAATCATCGAGTGTGTAGCACTAACGTCCTGTGATATAGTATTGAAGCGATTTCTAGTTACGATACAAGCGCTGATTTCTTATTCTGTTGCGTATTTCGTGGAGTGTGTTTTTTCGCAGACGATAATTCTACATATACAAACTAGTTGATAACTGACATTTTTGAATAATCATATTCTTATGTAATCTATAAACCCTCTGGTGCTAAGATTAGAACTTATCTTCGTCTACGAGCCTGTGGATCCATCTGGAATCATCTTGGTGTGTTGCAAAAGTCTTGTGATTTCAAGCATTTTCCATCTTGAATTGTGAATATTATTTACCCTAAGAGGCAAGAATATGTTGGTAGAACCATCCATTTGTGCTGCGATAGAGGAGCATTTCGCCATGAAAACCTGCATTGGTTCAAATATCTGTCCGTTTTAGGGAATTTTCTTGTATATAAAACTCTGGTGGTGCCTGTGGAACCATAGCTCCTTTGCGTAATAGAAAACTTACCCAAAGGGGTATGAAAGGTGAAACTGGTGTTATGCGACGAATATTAAATATACGCATTATTAAAAATTTCCTAATCCGGTTATGATGCAAATTTGGCTCACTTAATCACTTTACCTAATTAGGCAATTTGTAATTGAAGAATCAGTATTAACTACGAATTGGCAATCAATATGTGATAATTTACTATAGTTCCTATGTTTTGAAAGAAAATTGGGAGTGGAGAACAATGAAATTCTTAGTTTCCTATAACAGTCAATGAAATAGATAAAAGGAAATTTTGGAATTATAAATATGAGTGTAAATATCCCCTTCTGAAGTTGTTCTAAAAAGTTTATCATCAAATATAAGAGTCTAGTTGATTAATAACTAATAACTATCGCTGCCAAGTCACAATGAAATTATCCCAAACTACCCTCTTTGCTATCTTAGCTTCTTCTGCGTTCGTTTCTGCCGCTCCAGCTGCAGTTGTTGCTGAAAACTCACTCGTTACCAGAGGTGATGCCAATGAAATTTTAGAGCTTTTGTCTGAACTTAAACAAGTCAACGAAAAGAGAGACCTTGTCTCCGAAAGTGAATCGTTCGAACTTTCTAAGAGGGCTGATAACTTGGTTACCGAATTAGTTGCTGCTTTAGCTTCTTCTGGTGTTATTGCCGATGTTTGGGATACTTTAACCCAAGACGAAGCTCTCAGATCTGAAATTCTTAATATTGTTAAGACTACTGTCAAGGCTGCTCTTGTCCAAGGTCCAGCTTTACTTAAAGCTATCTGGGATTCTGGTTTAATCTCTAAGCTTTTCCATGATATTCTTAATGACAGTAACTTACGTTCTGTTTTACTTAAGCTTGCTAAGTCCCTTTTCTCATCTGCCCTTAACTTATTAAAGGCATACAAATCTGGTAAATCCGGATCTAGTGCCACCGCTACTACTGCTGCTGTTGTTGGTGTCGAAACTAACACTGCTGCAGCCATTGCTGTAACCACTGATAACTCTGCTGCTACTGGTTCTTCTGATAGCGGAAGCGATGTTGATGTCAGTGGCATTCCTTCCCCATCCCAATACAACTCAGGTGCTAAGCGTGACTTCATTGATGGCGAATTCTTAGACAAGAGAGATGTTGCTTCCATAGTTACCACTGTTGCCAAGCAAGTTAAGGACTCCGGTTTAGTTTCTTCTTTAATTCAAAAGGTTATGGAAGACCCAGAAAAGTCTATTACCTTTTTGACCAGTCTTTTAAAGAAGGGTTTCGTTCTTGCTGAAGACCTTATTGGCTGGGCCAAGTCCTCAGGCCTTCTTAATGAAGCTCTTGAATACTTGGAAAAGAATGGTGGTCAATACAGTGGAGCTCTTGCTTCTTTCCTTGGTGAACAAATGGACAGTGGTAATGTTACTGCTTCTGATATTGACAATGCTGATACCTCCGATACTGCTCTCACAGGTACCACTATTGCAACCACAGCTATTAACACCCAAATTACTACGGCTGCTACTACTGCTACTACTTTACAACAAGTTAGAAGAGCATATTAATTTATCTAGCAATACCCCAGATACCTGTCATACAATCTACTAAACCTTTTTACTTCTACATGTTACAATTTTTGGTTTCGAGTCATAACCTAATAACTAATTTAGTTCTTATATATTATATATCAATAAACGTTAAATTTTAAAATATATCCAAGTAGAATAAATATACCAAACATCAGTTTGGGAAGAAAGCTCTTATATTAGTTTATTTTCTACTTTTCAAAATAATGATCATCATTACTATCAATTTTTAAAAAATATGCATTGATTAATTTAAAAATATAGTATTGTATACTATTTTAGGCAAAAATAGAGCTTTCATGCAAAAATCATATACGTAAATGAATATTACATATCATGGAGAGGCAGTGGATTCTTCAGAATAGTCCTCATCATTAAACTTTTCGGTATTTGATGGATCCCATGTTGCACCTGGAACAGCAGGGCCAGATTCCTGGTTTCTACGGTCCCTTTCAAATTCTCTCCAACGCTTCATAACAATATGCGATGAATCGAACTTACCCTCCTCTGCGCTATGATCACCTTTATCACCCCCAGCAACAGTTCTAGTTTCACCCCAACTGAAATCATCAAATTTCCAGTAGGCATAACTTGGCAAAACAAAATTCCAAATTGGTAAAGCAATGAGATAAATGAAAAAATAAATGACATAGGTCCATGAAGAGACTGTGACAACAATTAACAAACTAGGTAAACCGAATATGACAGCCAAAAGAACTAACGACATGATCGGAGTTGGTGTCGAAACAATAGCAATGATTATAACATAAATTGTAAAACAAATGGCAGCTGGTAAGACCAATGTACCCACCAATTCAATAAAAATAACGAACTGCATCGAAAAACAGAAAGTACCACACAAATCATTAACCAAAACTAATTCCATCAAGTTATGCACCGTGGAGTTAATCCAACGACGACGTTGAGATAACAAAACTTTAAATTGTTCAGGAACGACCGTCTTACAAGCCGCCTTCGGTACAAAAACTTGTTTTCTTTTAGGGAAAGTTCTCAACATCAATGAGGAAAGGTAACGATCTTCACCCAATAATAATAAATTCTTTCTGTGTAATGTGTCCACAACGTTATCAGAATATCTTTCAACAATATCAGGATTCGCTAAAATTGGAACCCAATATCCATCTGATCCCTTCGGAGCTTTGATACGATACATAGAGAAACAACCTGGTAAACATGTGACACCACCAAAAACAGATTCGAACGCTTTGGCTTGGTGATGAGAAATATAATATTCAAAAACTTGAATAGCAGTAACCCAAGTTTTCGACTTATTGGAAATCTTAGTCTCACCGCACAATCCCATAATCATTGGGTCCTTAACCATTTCCGCTACCATATGCGTTAAACTGTCTGGATATACTTTAGTATCTGCATCAACCATTAGAACGATTTCATAAAACTCAGCCATTAATCCTGTAACTCTCCAAATACTGTTGAGCATTTCATATTCCAAATCTGTCATTCTTTCATCAAACATAACTTTTTGCAAAAATGACATTAAAATAATTTGAGAATCACGCTTACCTCTGTTACCTGGTTTAGGTGCATCAGCTTCATCAACAGTACCACATTTGACTACAGTTAAAACTGGAACTCTTTGTTGCTTTTCAGGTGGAACAGTCTCATCATTATATTTGTAGAATCCAGCGTAAACTTTTGCCATGTTATGACGTTTACTACCTTGAGCAACAGCCACATATGAATATGGCTTAACATCTTCCGGTGGAATAGTGAAATCTGTCATCATACCTAAGGCTATTTCAGGAGTTGTTAAATCATTACCGGAACCCTTAATTATACCATCACAAACCACAAAAATCATTTTGTGAGAATTCGGGAAGTCGGTAGTTGCGACTGAGTCCATTGTGGTACGTAAACCTTCCTCGTCTTCTGAATAACAAGTAACCAAATTAATCGTATGAGCTAAAGGCATACCAAATGGCTGATATTCAACTGGAGGTTGAGGTACAACATCAGGATGAATAATATCAGGCGATAAACCATTTACTGGATAATCTTCAAACCCCTCAAAAGGATTGTAGAGTGAACCTGGTCTATTTAACATATCGGTTGATGAAGCACGATCATCAGATAATAACATGGACAGCCTTGTGTTCGTTTTTGTCAATGACTTATTCTTATTACGGCCAATAAACGCAGCCTGTGTAGTCATGGTAGTGTATTTAAAGTTCTTAGATATATGATCAGCATTATCATAATATTGCGATAATTCATTATTTGGAGCTAATGAAAGTCTGTTACCCTTTTTGAAAATAGTTTGTCTATTAGTCTTAGCGGGTTTGTAATTAGCTCTTGCTTTCACTGGAACTGTACTGATAGGGCCGTTGGCGGTTGGATTATCAACCCAATTTTCGATTTCCTTATTTCTCTCAAACATAGACTTATTATCAAGATCAGTAGCACCTTGCTTCGTAGACATTCCCCATTTAAAATAACAAGCCATCAAAAACTTTACAATAACGACAGATAAAATGAAAACCAAAGAAAGGTATAAAACGATCTGTGACGCAATACAACCAATAGTATCAGTATCGATAGTACCAACCTTTATAATTTCTGTCAAACATCTTGCTGCTTTCCTTTCGTCACTGTTTGTCAACACTAAAGAAATATCAAGACCTTTGTAAGTTTCATCATCTCTCAACTTATCAAAAAGCGGTGGATATTCTACATCCGTGGATTGAATCCAATCAACTAAGTCAAGGTCCAAAACGTTCCCTGAATAAACCACTAAATTCCTAGAAGTATTCTTGAGATCCTCCCATGTAAAATAAACATCCCCATTAACTTCCATATCATAATACGCATTTCTTGCGGTTGAACTTGTATGACACGCCCATCCATCGTAATATGCTTTCGTGAAATTCGGACTGGAAGAACCATCTTGGCTGAATAAACGACAAGGCATATACCAAGCTAATTCATTATCATCATTTGTTGGTATGGTACAATTATCCCTTGGCTTAATTAAATCTTTACAATTACCATTGACATTCTGAAAGAGAAATGACGCATCTTTCCCACCAGCAGCCAATGGTGGGTATAAAACATTGGCACCAGACTCGATACCAGCAGCTTTGGGATGTTGAGAAGATGTCAAATCAAAGGCTCGTCCGTTAATAATCAAGTAACCGTCATTAACATGGTTAATCTGGGTTCTAACTCTTGTACTAGAACAAACAGTCTTAGTAAATCCGAAAGTTAAGTAAGCCACAAATGCACCAATGTACAAGATACACGAAATCAACCCCATTTTTTCTCTCCATGCGAACTGACTTTGCTTGTTTCGTAAACCAAACAACTTCAAAAGAGGTGCCGGAGCCCAGAAGGTGACAACATAACAGTAAACCTTCCAGAAGTAGATATCATGCTTTGGCTTCTTCTCCTCTTCCAAATAAGCAGCCTTAAGAGGCCTGGAAATGACATTTTTCTTACTAGGGCTGTTGTTGTAATCGTCAATCTCATCATTCAATCCAAATATCTCTCTTCCGCCCTTCAAATTAGGAGTTTCGTTCGCCTCGTTGGTCTCACGGATATCCATCAATGGAATACCTTCTTCCTCGCTTACCGAATTACCCTGGTAAGACGTGCTCGCGTGTAATCCTTCATTCGAGGTTTGTGGTTCTAGACCCGTGGACGACGGCTGGATCTTGAGATGGTCAGATTCCTGGTTAGCAACCTGGGTATAATGGAATCTTGGATGGTTGGGATCTATATTTCTCCTTTCCGGCTTAATCAACGACCTTTTCCTAGAGATCTCGCCCGATTCAGGGTCAAATTCCTGATACTTGCTCGAACTAGTACTGTTTCTGTAAGACATGGCGTACTTGTTCTTCCACAAATATTCACTTTTCTATGTTCAACAATCAATAACCAGTCTATCTTTAGTCAAATTGGAGACTTGACCGTGTAGTGTTTTTATAAAATTCCAATCTATTCAACAAGTTAATCAAATTAAAAATTAACTAGCAAAAAAAAAACAAAAAAAATTATGAGTACTAGAGTAAAATTCTGGTAGCTCTGTTAATCCAAATAACGAAAGAAAATAAATATGCCTATATATCCTTGATATATTGAAATGTTACGTGTTAGTCAATAAATCACTAAGGAATTAAGTATTTCGATGAAGGCTTTTCTTGACTATTACAAAATCAAATTTCTGATTTGTTTCGCACTGTGCCTTATTTGGGATTTTGCTATTTTCGTCCTACGCTATTGTTCTTTTTTTAAAATTGTTTCTGTTCAGGAAGAATGTAATGTGTCGAACACGCATATGACATGGAAGAAACTATCAATAGAACATAATGCAAGTAGGGATAATAAGGAAACCCTGAAGGATTAATTCGCTTTTTGAAGCATTTATAGCGGAAATCAGGCTTCGAAATAAAGGAGTACTGTTACCCAGGGCTGGAAACGTCTGAATAGCCCTAATGTACCTAAAAACAGTATATAATTTGGAATTGCAATTAAATTAAATATTCGTAAGACCTTGTATATAATGGCATATATTGGCTATACAGATTGTAAGTAGTGATCTAGGAAGAAGGACGGGAGAAGCTTTGTAAGGCTATTGCAAGCATGGAATCTAGACTATCGATTCGGGAAGCGAATGGGATAGACTTCGTTAACAATACATAGAGAACATCGAAGATTTCCCAGTCTTCGGGGGTGCGAAGAGTTTTCTGGACACCAAGAATTCCGTCCATGGCAATAAGTAGCTCCTCTTGTTGTATTTTGGGCAAAGGGGATTTGTTGAGGAGCATTTCCTCGGATATAAACCGTCTGAAGATGAAAGCAGCTCTACACACGAAATATTGTAAACTAAGCTCGCGAATTCCTTTGGTCGAGTCCACGTTCAGATGGGAGAACTTTATGAGCTCCTGTAGGCACATTACTCTAGTCTTTCTGTTGGAATAGATGTCAAGTGTCTTCGCACTGCCAAAGGAAGTATCAAAATTGAAATTGGCTAAAGCTGAGGTGAATTCTGAGATTGTACCAGTCGACGACTGGATTGAATCCTCTATATCGTTGTTTTTGTATAAGAAGGACTTGTTGTAGACGTTTTCAATGAAGTCAACCATCAACGTTTCGTTCTTGGTATCTGTCATCAATGCAGGTAATACAATCTCACTCAATTCAAAGTATTGACTGATATTTACTGTTTCTTGTTGAGGGTCTGTTTCGCTTTCGAAGCAAATATTGACTCCTGTGATAATCAATTTCCATAGTTCTGTTGCGTTTTGATCATCGCGAAGGTCTGCCAAGTTGTCTTTAACGAGTTTGCTTGTCATGAACTTCAAAACATGATTTGCCTCTATCCATAACGGTGTATACTCTTTTTTTTCTATCCCGGTTGCTTTCATTTTTATTACCTCTAATAGGGACTTGAAAAGTCTGCTAATGGTCTTCTCTTTTAATAGAACCTTATAATCGTCCACTTCGTTTAACTTTTCTCTCAACAATAGCATTGATAAGTGACTTACTGCTATGAAGGTTGGAATCGTTACCTTGTCTTTCAACTTAGCACCCAATTTTTGCTCAATTCTCATCTTTGTTCCAAATGGATATACTAGCATACTACTCAACTGTTGGATAACACATGATCTCACATAAGGATCTTTCAGGTCAATACACTCTAAATTATCAATTACCGATCGTTGTAACTGAGATGGTCTGACATTATCCAAATGAGTACTAGGTAAAACTGGATATCTTGCACACCTATTAAGCATATTTATTATAGTGTTGATTCTTTCAATGTCCAATGAGTCCTTGACAATCTTGTATAATGGCGGGAAACATTTCATCAAGTTCGATAACGAGTCTTGGTATAACGGATTCACAAAATCATATTCCACTGGAACATTAACCCAAAATTCAAACAATAAATTCCTAACCTCCTCAGTTTCAATATTTGGGATACTGTCAAATGGAACCAATAAGTCATGAAATGATTTAAAACTTTTCAAATTTAAGTCTACCCATTTCAATCCAAGGAGCCTATTGAAGTACTTTATAAGTCCTTCCCAGAAGTACTTTAAAGTTTGTTGGCGTTCACTATTACCAAAGTCCATCATAAACTTTCCATATATTGAAACTAATCCAGAGAGAATTAAATTTAAACTCTCGATCCATTCCTTCTTGTTAAACTTGGAATTATCCAAATCGATTTCAAGATTAAGTAAAGTCGGTAATACTATTTCATAAATTAAATCCCATGATGGCAACAAGCTTCCATGAACATCTATAATCTGGAAGAAAGTTTGAATCGCACCATCTCTGACTTGTGCTCTAGAATCTGTAGACAATTTTGATAAGGTCGAGAGCAAATATATATCCAATAATTTATAGAAAGTTTGATTTTCTTTCGGTTCATTCTCAATAATTTTTATTAATTCTGCATCTGTCTTTATTACAAAATTAAATTCTTGGGTCTCTTTAGTAGATAATATTTTTGATTTCAAAGAATCACTAATCAACCAGAAGTAACTAACTGAGCTGAACGAAATATTCAAATCATATTTTTGATGGCAAAAATTATACAAAGTTTCAATCAAGATATGCATTTGATCAAAAGGCAACGAGGACATAAATTCATCCAAAATTAGCTTCAATGTATTAAACGAAGAATCTATCACAAGCCTCACTTTTTCTTTCAAATTATTGTCTTCATTGCCCGATTCTGCAGATCTGAACGAAGTATTCAAAATTCTAAACACTGTATGCCAAGAATTCTGATAATACTTATCGAATTTATCAATCAATTCATGTAATGTGGTTAAAACTAGTAAATGCATTTCTGTCTCACAATTGAGAACCAATAATTCATTCGGAAGACCTAATTTAAACAACTTGTCAAGGAATCCTCTCAATCCATCTAAAGATTTTTGGGATGTTTTGATATTGATAGAGCTTTCAGTAGACTCAAACCCTTCATGGGTTATATCCTTAATGATACCATCAAACGTGTTAACAATATAAATCCTGAGCGTATATCCTATATTACTACCTCTTTCAGCACCTAAATTAATAAAATAATCACATATAAGATTCCATGACTTGTCATTCTCAATGAGAAATTTATTGGGGTTAATCTGGCAAATATTTCCTAACATTTTGAGAAAGTATACCTTATTGTAAGGACATACAATCATTTGATCTCTAATAACCTGACTCTTGTCTTTGCCATTTTCATTCTCAGCTTCTAGTTCTTTCGTTTTTTCTTTCTGAGCGTTACTAAAAGCTTCATCAGACAAATTTGTTAGCGCAGCTATCAATTCATGAAACGATTCTAGTTGGTATTCATTGATACTTTCGAAGAATTTCTTTTTGGAAATTTCAATATTATTCAAGTCACTTGCAGTTAGCTTAGGTAACATGTCATTCGTGAATTTCATATTCTTATTATTAAGATATCCGCTATATTCATCCGGTCCATTCATATAATAATCGCACCATTGAAAAGTTATCCATATGATAGACCACAGGTCTTGTAAGGTTGAGCCCAAAGAAACAGCTAGATTTGCCAATGCCCGTAAACAAATAACCTGTCTTGAATTGAAGCTTCTGGATTTTATTTGTGATTGCGGCTGTGACGAAAGATTATGATCTGATGAATGTTTTTGAAGAGACGAACTAAACGATTCAACAACAGACTCTCCAAGCGCCAATAGTTGTTTTCCTTGTTCTTGAAATCCACTGTTACCCAGTTGGTTAGCTTTTATTTCATTCTTACTGGTATTTCTAATTATCGCTTTCGAAAGCATACCCAATAAGCCATCTCTCAAACTGCCAAGTCCTAGCAACCCAGTAGCATGTGTAAATTTCTGTAAGGTTCTAATTAATTGATGAAATCCATCATTATCAATATAAGAATAAATAAACCTTTCAAATAAAGACGATACCTCTGGATATGTATTTTCGATTAAGGCTGTAACAAATTCAACATTTGCTTCTAATCCTGTCAGGTTTGATTCATCAGACAAATTATTAACAAATTTTGCAATCCCATCAGTATAAGTTAATAAAACAGAAAAAGTCAAATATACTGGATAGTTCGGAGGAATTGAAACTGGTGATTCTTGTTTATCTAAGTGATCAAGTATAGATATTTTCATATTCGAAGATTGTTTCGATAAATAAGAATGTTGGTTTGATGAAGACTGATTTTGAGATAATGAGGTGGGTGGAGGCTTTACAACATCATTCATTATGTACGCATTATGCAGCAAATAAGTGCATAAGATAGACATCAATTCTTGAATTACATTCTTCTTCTTCGGGTTGTTGTCATACTTATCATAAATAGATTGTATAACACTGAAATCCAAGAATAAACCACGAAACATCTCTAAAACTGCTATTTTTACCCAGTTTGCCTTTTCGGATGGGTCGTTATTTCCATTGATCAACATATGGTTCAAAAATGATAGAACAATCTCACTTTCGACTTCTAAATTATCGAGTTGGGATGCTAATAGCACATGAAATATCCGCATGGTTCGAATGGTCATAGGAAAGCTCTGGGTAGGCGCATTTAGTATTCTCAATAGTGCCGGGATTATCTTGACTCTTACCAAAAAACACAATTCCTGATGTTTATCGAATAAACCTTTATGATTTGACAAAATGCTCTCTATAATCTCTAGCACCGAAGAGGACTTTATATTTATAAATTCGGTAAAATATGCCGGTTTCTCATTCTCAATTAATCCACATAAATCATTAAATATTTTGAATCCTTCCAAAGATGAATCGTTAATCTTTATGGTTTCCTCGTTGTCAATTTTCAACTCATTCTTAAGGTCACCTCCTTCTTCAATCTTATCATACACATTACTAAATAATTGTTGTAAAGTGGCTGATGCTGTATTAATCACGACGGTGGACTTATTGCTAGCTGTCAAGCTTGAACAAATTCCCAATAGCTTCAATAATTGAGAATTCGTAATAAACCGATTGTAATTCTGCATGAGCGCTGGTAAACATTGTAAGATCCTTAGCTGGATATCTGTTGCCAAATTGGTAGCTTCTTTCAACGAATCTAACAACTCATTCAAGCTTTCCACCGGTATTATTTCACCTATAATTAATTTATGAATGATCGGAATCGATATTGTGGCAAACTTTGCATTTCCAGTATTACAAGATATCAAGAATGGCTTTAATATATCCATTCTGATCTCGTTCTGTGAAATGTCATGGATCTTTTCTTGGGGTTGATAACTTTTCAAATCTGTAATAGCCTTATCACAAGCATGTCTAATTTCACTATTCCGTCTCTTCGACTCAGACGCCAAATTACTCAAGTCATTAATGAGCTGTTGTACAGTACTCATTCTCTAAGAATACGTTGATGAGCTGTCAATTGGTTGTGGTTCTATGTACAAGCTGTACTTAACTCATATGGTTTTTTGTTTAGTTTTTCTCGACTACACGACTATATGAAAATGTAAAATGTGCATTCAATCCGTCTAACACCAAGTGGTAGTCTATAAGACCACAGTGTAGATAATCAGTAATTACCGTATAGTTTACTTTACAGGTTTACGAAAGTATCAAGTCTTGAATATTATAACAATATGGAGCAGACGAAAAAAAAATAATGAGCTTTTCCACTCTTCCAGCTGGCGATGATGTAGAATGTTCCAGGATACAAGCCTTTCTGGAACATTTTTGCATGTCTCCGATCTAGCATTGCCCATAATATCCATTGAATTGAGCTTTTATTATGGAGCCGGAAATAATTACATAAGAATTGAAATTGTTACAAATACATGTGTGATCTCTCTTTATGTCATTCGAATTAATCGTAAGCAATTTGAGTTCAGTAGTGAAAGAATTTGTATTTTATGGATTGTACTCAACATTCACTTGCTTAGCTCTTGCTTATATAGATCTGTACCATACAAGCTTACGAAATTTACAGATAATAATTTCATTCGCAGAATAAAATATTATTGATAGCCTACTGTATTCTTAAGCTTTTTCCATCTGGACACTTTAAAAAGTTCATTAACCCTGGATAAAACATGGAGAATCATATGTTTGATCCTTTGCGCATTCTACAGGCGTTCTAGATGAATCGATAAGAAATCATTATGTTATTGAAAATTTTAAGGGTCCCTTGTTGCGAAAATCACGTAGGGATGAAATGTAATAATTGCATGATATTATGGTCTGCTATATAGTTACATAATAATCAAGTTATATCCCTAAATATCAGATATAAAGTATGCTTATACCATATTCTCCAAGTATGCATAGATTTATTTCAATGCATTCTAATACATATAAAAGTGGATCCATGCTTTTAATGATTAGGAACATATGCTTCAACTTCAATTTCAATAAGCATGTCTGGGTCTCCTAACTTCGTAACTTCAACACAAGTCCATGTGGGCATATGATTTGGCATATATTTTTTGAACTGATCAACAAAAATGGAAATTTTAGAGATATCTAAATGGTAAGATCTGATTGTAATAACATCTTGCCAGCCATTTCCCTTAGCTGCCTTGATGGCCTTTTCAACATTTTCAAAAGCAAGAAGTACTTGTTTATCGTGGTCGTCTGGAATCACACCTTCCTTATCCCATCCACCTTGACCTGCACATTTGATCCATGGTCCTACTCTGACTGCTCTGGAGTAATGAAAGGCCGTGTTATCATTTTTAGTTTCATAATTTGAAAATACAGGTGTTGAAGACATTTTTTTTTCTTTTTGAATGCTATGAGTTGGTTCATTAAGATCGGGATAAACAATTGCTTTATACCTTGTAATTAGTAATGTCGGCTTCAATTGACCGCAAATGTACTATCAACTGGCTTATATGCACACATTATTAGAAGATAAGCTCACATCATGACTTTTTACTTCAGCCTTCTATTACTCTCAAGATTTACATTCTTCTCAGACCTATAAATATAGAAATAAAATACTAGATTTTTTTAACTGTATTCATAATCTGAAAAGTAAGTAAGTATATTTTTTTTTACGATTTTCTAAGTAATTTGAAAATGAGTTTTTTATTGTATGACTGGCTATCGCAAAAACTAGTTACACGAATCTATTAAATGCTGGCCACGCTTTTAAAGATACAGAGAGTACCGATACTATATATACTGAAGTTATGTAACTAAAATATTACTGGAATAGAAATTTATGTCTTGTTTTTATACTTACATCCCTACACTTCCAAAAAGCAAATCGAGATACTTATTGAAGTCATCATCCACTATGTTGATTTCAGTCCCTTCATTTTCTGGTTGATTTTCAAAAAGTTTACCATTGCTATTGTTATCTAACGTAGCTTTTAGATGAGTTAGTCTCGAATGATAAATCTTAGAAATCTCAGCAGATGATGAAATGTTCTCATAGAATTCTAGAACAACTATGATCATGTTATTATATTTAGCTTTCACGTCAGCATTTCCTGTCAAGGTATTAAACAAACAGATTATCGAACTTATATAGAATGAGTAAAGATATCTGTATAAAAAAGGAGATTTTACTAACAAAGGTGAAGTATTTTTGATAATGTATTCAGCAGAGTCCGAACAAATCGCAATTGGATCATTAACCTTATTATCTGCTAGATCATCCATGGGATATTTTATCCATTGCTTATAAACTAGTATTTTGTAAGTTTCGTAACACATAGTCAATAAAAATGTGGAATCGTTAATATTAGTTCTTCTTTCAAATCTGCAGGTTGCAGGTAACCTTCTTTTCCATTTTTCTACTATCATTTCAGTTTCACTTAAATATAACTCCTTTTTTTTCACACTAGTCTCGTCCTTGTCGATTTTCAGCTTCACTTGATATAATTTCGCTAAAGTTTTATCTTCTAGATCAAAAAAAAAGCATAATTCTCTGAAACTTCCGGAGTTCACATCATTCAATTGAACAGGTAGGCTAATTGAAATATCGCTTATGTTTAAATACGGATGTATCCCTAAAATTGGACAACTTATCCTATCAATAAAAAACAACTCCAAAAAAGCAATTGCCGTAAATTCAGTTCTTCTTGGGACATAGATTTATTTTCCACTAAATGATTCAGACTAATATGCAAGCCCAAATGGTTTGACAAAGAACAAGCCATCGCTATGAATACAGACGCCTGAGATTCATTACCATCATTCATCTCAATCATTGATAATAATGCCAAAGTTTGAACAGAAGTTATCCTTAAATCGCTAATTTCATGAAATACTTGTACTCTTGCTAAATCTTTAAAGACTTTATAATCTAAAACGAAGGGACCTTTTAATATGGTAATTGCAAACATAGCATTTATAAGTGCGTTAGATGCAAAAGGACCAAATGTATTGTTGTCAGCACTAAGGGAACTGAAAAACAAATCCTCAGAAACTATGTGTATCTGAGTATTAATCTTTTCGAAATACCATTTGAAATGTTCCATGTGATGTAAATCCATTGACAAAGGTTCAGATAAACCATTCTTAATCACATCATTTAAACTATTGTGGTTTATAGTATTGTTTATTTCATAGTTTCTTCCACTAGATGGACCCAAAAAACAAAATTTGGAATTTTCAAACTTGAGTCTCCAAATATCATTGAGGCCTAGAAAATCAGGATCTGTGTCTTCATACTGCTGTTCAGAATTATCACTTTTCTCAAAGAGGAACGTACGTTCTGAGGATCTTATTAAATTTTGTTTATCCAAGGTCTCTGATAAAACTTCGATTCTCTTTAGTAGTGATGAGACGTACTTGTTTGACGCGGGTTTTCGATTAGATTCTAACGGATAATCACATTTGGCTCCCACCTTCGAGCAATTTGAACACGGTTGGGTGGTAGAACACTTTTTCTTCAGTTTTCGGCATCTGTAACACGCTATTTTGTTCCTCTCAACTGGATAACTAACTTTATTTTTTTTTCCCATGTTAAGTATTTACAAGAATTTGGTGAACTTTTGATCTGAGAACAACGCATGTTATAATTAATGACTTCAAAACGCCCATTGGAATTTCGCATCCACCCAGAGTCGCATAAACTAGTCTACAGATATGACGGACGAAACAGAAAGAGATTTAGATACTAGTTAGAATTTAACATTTAAGAATAAATCGCTACTGTATTAGTGACGCGTAGTATAAAGATACATTGCTACTATTACCTTAAAAGTGTTGATCTGATTTTATGGTCCAAAATGAGGCTTGAGAACGAGAGAACTCACTTGTCGGTGCACTTTGAAAAATGAGATTGCGTCTTAATCTCGCTTGTTATTGTTCTCATATTTTAATGTCGGCAACTGCTCTCCGATTATTGACAAACCTCTACATTCTGAGGGAGCTTCTTGTAACAAACCTATCATCTCAAGAATTCGTCTATTCATGCTCGTATCTGCTCTGTAAGTTGGGGAGACGATTTCGCAAATATTAGTATATCTTAATCGGAAAATGTACCCTTCAATTATCCGGCTTGATGCAAACTAAGCGACTTAGCTGTACTATCGGCCTTTTGCGGGGTCATAACATTATGTGTACGTGCATACAAGTAGACGACTATCTTCTAAGAACAAATACAAGAGGAACATGACTGAATTTTTTATAGAGAGTAGGAAAAAAAAGCTTATTAGTCTAAGATGTATTAGTCATTTACAAGACTGTAATCAATAAAAAGGTTACATTAGCTAGCAAATACCTTTTAACTGTCTGTGACTTTTATCTTAAAAATAAATATTTAAATGATCTATAAGAGATGTGCGTTTAATTTTTCCAGATTTTTTCCGATACCACATCAAACGCTGATATCTGTATGTAGGATTACGTATATGTGTCCAACTCGGAAATTTTAGCCCATTCCCCTTACTATTTCGGGGTCCAGTTCCCCTTCGTTTGTTGACTACCTAGGAAAAATTGAGACTACAGTCAGCACATAGACGCATTCGTTGGAAATTTCCGACTATTTTCTATGATTTCGCAGTCGCGGCGTAACTAGACTTAAAATAGAGTACATAATTACGAAATGGGGTATTAACAGTTTATTATTGAGAACAATAGACATGTAGAATTGAGGATTAGCTGCCAATAGCTGTCCTGTAAGCTTACAATTATTGCGTCATTATGATGTCGAACTGGGTACTACGAACTATAAACGGTCGGGTGTCAGAGAGCGGGCACTGTTGGCCGACTCTGTGTACATGATGGATAAAAACACTTGCGTACTGGTACAACCACAATTAGATAATACCAAATAAAAAGCTAATCAAGAATGAGAAAATTATAAAAGTGAACCTTCTTACCTCAATTATGAACGGATACTGAAGTAATTAAACATTTCAAAATGATATATTTACTTGTATCAAGTATTTTTATTCTTCAGACAATCAAGGGACAGCCAGTTGAGCCTGAACCAGTCAAATCCTTGAATTTACAAAGTCCAGGTGAGGACACCTCTCAAACTTACGTGTTCACTTATAAAGATAATGCTACACCTAGTTATGCCCAATCCAATGCGAAGCCAACAACTACTAGTTTGTATGGGTCAGCATACTCTGACGTAGAACATCTTTTGGGGAGTATATCTACAACTACTTGGGGTAGTTGGAACCCATCAGCTACTGGAGTGGCTACTGATCTGGATGATCCATATGGTCAATATGCATGGTCACAAATGTGGAAAGATGCGAATATCCAAAATTTCACAAATTCTGCTTTATATAGCACCACCGTGGAACCAACATCGGTGCCAACTGAATCGTTAATTTTACCTCCGTCTGATGCTTTTAAATTTGAATCTAACTTGACCTATCCAAGCGACTTCATCTTCGGTGTGGCCGGCTCAGCTTCCCAGATTGAAGGTGCAATTGCAGAGGAAGGTCGCTCACCAACCATCCAAGAAAAATTAGTCTTAGACTCAAGGCCTAAGGATTACATAACTAATGAAAATTACTATCTTTATAAACAGGATATTGCAAGATTGGCTGCAATTGGTGTAAAGCACTATTCATTTACTATTCCTTGGTCACGGATTTTACCTTTCGCCCTACCAGGTACTCCGGTGAATCAACAGGGAATTGATCATTATGATGATTTGATTAATACTTGCCTTGAATACGGAATAGTCCCTATTGCCACTTTGACACATTTTGACACACCATTGATGTTTAATGAAGGTACACCGGTAAATGACAGTAGTTCTTTTTACTATTATGGTGGTTATAAAAATGATGCTTTCGTTGATGCCTTCGTTAATTACGGGAAAATTGTATTAGCACATTACTCAGATAGAATACCGGTATGGGTTGGTTTTAATGAACCATATTTATATTCGGGTAATGCATTAGGTGTAAAGCATGTAATCCAAGCGACATCAAAGCTTCACAAGTTTTATCACAAGGAACTAAATGCTACTGGAAAATTCGGTATAAAACTAAATAATAATTTTGGAGACCATCAAACCCCGAAGACAAGGAAGATGTTGCAGCAGCTTCTAGGTATCAGGATTTTTATTTAGGGTCTTTCGGCAATCCTTTATTTTTGGGGAAAGATTACCCATCCTCGTGGAAGAAAACTTTTGTCAAAGAGACAGAATATCTACTTACTGCTGAAGAAATAGAAGAAGCAGCCGGCAGTTCCGACTTTTTTGGTATCGACGCTTACACCTATACTGTGGTCACTTCTCCTCCAGGTGGCATTGAAGCTTGTCAGAGTGATCCTTCCCATGAATTTTGGCCACTATGTGTAAAAGAATCGCAAATGCGTGAGGATGGTTGGAAAATTGGCTATAGATCACAGTCTTACGTCTATATTACGCCGATTCAATTACGTGAACTCTTGAATTACATTTGGAATACTTTCCATTGTCCTCCATTTGTTGCTGAGTTTGGATTCCCCGAATGGAGAGAAGGTGAGAAGGAACTTGGCGATCAATTATATGATTTAAATAGATCTATCTATTACCGGTCATTTATGCAAGAAATCTTACATGCAATTCATTATGATCAAATTCCTGTCATAGGAGCGCTAGCATGGTCTTTTGCAGATAATTGGGAATTTGGTGATTACGATCAACAATTTGGACTTCAAGTGGTGAATAGAACAACACAAGAAAGGTACTATAAGAAAAGTTTCTTCGATATTATTCAATATTTCAATGATAGATCTTAATTCTCTTGTGTATTGATTTTATATGAATATCTGTGTAAAGATCAGTCATCTTTGAACTTTAGTGAATTGAAAGACTATTTCAAGGCAGTTATAACTAACTGTATATGCGTTCTTTAAATAGAATTGTAAACAATATACATACTTGCACTGGAAAACATTAATTACAGTAAATGCTTATTAACACTGAATGTGTTGTTTAGCAATAAATTCTATCTGGAATAATGGACAAGAATGGCCTTGTATCTATATCACAAGGTGGAATTATCCTATAATGGGCATGTCGATACATTCAAAAGTTAATAGCTTAATTGCATTTGCTCCAGATTTTCGATAGCCTGTCCATTATTTGGATATAAGGACTGGAATTTTATGCCTTCAATAAAGAGTAAATTACTAATTCTTTCAATTGCTTCTACCAACGAAGAAGGGGTATTGATGCCTCATATACTCATGATGTATGTGGTGATGCTTCTAATAATAAAGTGGAAATTTTATGTCCTCATAATTCAAGACCCTGATTCTCGTGGTTGTACATGTAGTTGCTCGTCTACGAATATATTCTAATGTACATTCAATCTACTTAACACCAAGTATGAAAGAGTCTATAATACCACGGCCTAGAATTCCATAACAGCTTCTCTTCGGCAATTAATTGATTATACATGTCGATATCAACCAATTGACGATCTGTCGTGATATCCATATCTTCTGCCCTCACATATAGTTTCCAGTTTCTAGTCCAAATCTTGTGGCCGAGATAGAATACAAGAACCACAGGAGCAGCAAGATATACTTGTAAGAAGGTAGCTATATCCTTTTCCTTGCCGTTGACTGGGTATAATCCAACATAAAATTGAGCGATAAGTACCAATACGTTGATAATTAACGAGAAGTATGCACCCAATGTATTACCAGTTGCACGAAATGGGAATTGATTTAAAGATACTCCTTGAACTTTAAAGGCATATGTCACACGAATATGAGATAAGGATATGGAAAACCAAGTAAAGATAGTAGATAATCCAGATAATGCAAGTAACCAGTTGAAAACGGTCTCTTGTTTAGGAGATGCCGATACAAACCCAAGTAATCCAATGGCTAACGTTATTAGTAATGCCACGAGAGGTCTTCCATTTCTGTCCACATACGCCAAAATCTTAGGACCATGCCCTGCATGCGCCAAGGAGACAAGTGGTCTATAAGAGGCAAATACGGAGGCATTGGCTACTGATAAGACAGCGATTAAGATAACGACATTGAAGATTGAAGGTAAAACCTTGATGCCACTGTTTTGGATAGCAACAACGAATGGAGATGCAGAAGTCGATGAGTTGCTCAATAATTTAGGGTCATTGTATGGAACTAAAAAGCAAATCATAATAGTAGAGAGCATATAGAAAATTATAATTCTCCAGAATACTTGCTTGATAGCCTTTGTTAATGCTCTCCTAGGGTTTTTTGATTCTGCTGCTGCTAAAGCACATAGCTCGGTACCGGCAAAAGAAAATGCTGCGTTGACGAACACGGAACATACTCCTTTGAATCCGTGAGAGAAAGTCCCTGGGTTATGCCAAAACTTTCCACCAATATAGCCCTGTTGACCACCTCCAGCGACCACTATTACAGCTAGGATACAAAACCCGACTATGGCAACAACTTTGATCAAAGAAAATATAAACTCTGCTTCCCCATATCCCTTTACACCAAAGATGTTGATAGCGACGATAATGACATAAAAGACAGCTACCCAAACAACCGGGTTAATAGACGAACCCCAGAATTGAATAGTTAAAGAAGCGGAAACTAACGATAATGGCAATGTGACTAACCACTGAAAGCAATAATTCCAGTTCATTGCAAATCCCCAAGACTCATCGATGAATCTTACATTGTATACTAAAAAGTTACCTTGAACTGGGAATGCACTGGTCAACTGTCCTAAAGATTGTACTATAAAGTATAGCAATAGTCCAATAATTGAATATGATATTACTAGCCCACCAGGCCCAGATGTAGCCAATGCTGATCCCTGAGATATGAAGAGGCCCAGTCCAACGCACCCAGCGATGGCGATCATCTGAATATGCCTATCCTTCAAGTTCTGCTCTAACGGCGAATTAATCTGTTCTTTACCATTTTCTAAGTCGCTCGTTGTCTCTGTTTGATCTGCCCTCTTGAACGAATCTATAAAATTTCCAATTTTTGAATGCCCATTTGAACTTTTAGAATATACCTGTATGCTTGAAGACGAATAATCAGTTGCGTCTTTCATAGTTGCAAATTATCTCAAATCTGCTACAAGTACTGCAAAATAAGTCTATATAAGTTTTAAAATGATAAGTTATCACCTTCCATTAGGGGAATCTAATCTTGTAGAAATGGGTCATATTTGGGCAAAAGCTTTTACAAAAATGCCGATGCTTTGATGGCTAACGGCATATTAGATTTTGCCGTTTATGTCGCTTTTTTTTTTTTTTTACTGCGAAATGCCAAACAATGCAGTACAATAGAGAACACACTATCACGTATAGGACAAATTCAAGTTAGGGAAACGGACACCAGTGAGTTGCTGAAACGTTTAGAGGGGAACGAATTGTGACTCTTGACTCAGTTAAATGACAATAAAGATATAAATAGAAACTCATGTCAATTGAACGCAAGGCTGCACAAATGTGAACGTAAGCCGTTTGTTCATACTATATGTAGTTTAAAGCGCTTCTCAATTTTTATATAGGAAGCTTCAATGCTTTAAAAGGTATGGAAGTATTCAACGTGTTGGAATTACTGTAATTATTAAGAATATTTAGTTTATATTAGAATTTTTTGGATTTTTTGGATTCTTTACGCTTTATTGAGTTTTTTACGAATTTTAACACAATATATCATAAGGTCAATGTTCGAGGCCATTTCTATATCTTAGACTTCCCGTTACAGCAGACTTCATGTTTTAATTGTCAATTGCCAAGTCTTATTTAGACACACAACTACTTGTTCAATCAGTTTTGAAAATCTCGCTGGGAAATCAGAGATATCTTTGAGATTGCTGAGAGGTTGCTACCCAATGAACCAGGTTTTCGACAAACCTGTAAATTTATGAATATCCAATTTAGCATTAACTACAGTTCTATGCTTCCGTGTGGTACCAATTTTTCCTTTATATATAAGATATGCCGAAAAAAGTTCTTTACTTTAGGCCTTTGGAGCTATATTAACATAATCTAATTACTATTGCCCGAAAGACAATGAAAGACATCGATAAAAAAGACAAAAAATGTATTGTCATGCTTACTAGGAGGATTAAAGTTTCGTATATATATGTAGACCTTTTCAGTCATCACGATCTTCTGTCTGGTTAGTCTATGTAGATATTAAAAATGCTTGCAAAATATAGTTCGTGTTTATACCGAAATTTCCTACTATTAGCTCAATATAATTATTCAGTTGCCATATAGTCAATGAATGGACTTCATGACATATGACTTCGGCAGACGATTTGCGACAGATAAAGTTGATTTCTGTCACCTTTAAGGAAGCTGCATTAGACTCCCCTAGTTTCCGAGCATCAATCAATCATATAGATGATCAAATTGATAATATTGAGAAATGGATTATTGCATTATCTAGTTCTGTTAAGAAGTTTCCGAAATACTTGGAAGAGTTGCAGTCATTTTCGAATTCATTCTTAGAGCACCTAGTTCCTCCATTTATCCAAGATGGCCTAATAGATCAGGAATACACCGTTCAATCGTTAACTACAACCGGGGATGGATTGAAAAGACTTTGGGATACGAGTCTTGCAGCGATGCATGTAAACTCATATGCAATCGATAGATTATATGCCCGGGTCAACAAGGATATTAATAACTTCAGAGAAGTGCGTTCTCGTTTTGAGATGGCTCAAAATAAATACGATAAATACTTGGAAATATATCTTGCATCGTCGAAAACTAAAAATCCGACTATAGTAATGGAGGATGTGGCTCAATTGTTCCAGGTTAAAAGAGATTATATACATGAGAGTCTTGAAGTGGTGATCCAATTAACAAAATTAGGAAATATTTTGGATAAATTATTAGTCAGGTTTAGTACAGACTTTTGGAAAAATAAGAAAGAGCTATTTTCAAATTGGGTTGATACAGCGTACAAAGAAGAATGGGAGAAAATTCTGAAAATACAAAATTGGAGTGACTGTTATGCATCTGCAATTGGTAAGATAAATAAGGATTTGCACCAAGCGAGATACCAGGTCGAACAAAGTTCGTCAAACCAATACCAACCCTCTACGAATGCAGATGACTATAACGTTTCTTTAATTAATGCCAAATCTCTATTAGACGGTGAAGAAATGGCGTGCGAGAAACATGGATATCTTTTTATGAAGACTTATGTCGAAAAATCTGGCAAACCTATTTGGGTTAGGAGATGGGGATTTATTAAAAATGGTGTTTTTGGATTGCTAATGTTGAGTCCATCAAAAAAATTTGTTCAGGAATCAGATAAAATTGGTATTCTTCTATGTAAAATTCAATATTCACCAAATGAAGACAGGAGGTTTTGTTTTGAAATAAAGACCGTTGATTTAACGATTGTTTTTCAAGCCGAAACGTTAAAAGAATTAAAGTCATGGTTAAGGGTTTTCGAGAATGAGAGGTCAAGAGTTTCTAGTTCTCAAGATACAGGGGTACTCAATATTGCATCCGGGAGATATCCACCAATTTTAGTGGAATTTGCGTCAACTGCGAATACGTCGATGGATCGAGAATTGACAAATACTAAAATTATTAATTCAGTAGGTCAAATCATCACTTCAAGTAAGTTGTCAAGCCACATTGAAAAAAACGAAATATTCTTTAGAAATCATATTTATTATCAAATTCCTCAAATCAGACCTCCATTTATTACTGACACTACTAGGTCGTCAATTATCGGATATAGTATTGCAGAGGCAACATCTTTACCAACAGCGCTTACGGCTAATATCTGGGGATCAGTTAATTGGGGATTGTACTATTTAAATAATTATTCAGATTCAAATTTTGAAGAAATCGATAAGCAGAGGGATATTGGGTTGGAATCGGATGCCGATAGGTTTGAATCTGGTATTCATTATCCACACGACTATCCTGACGATTTAGTACTGTTGGATATACAAATGAGAGCTCTTTTTGAGGTAGCAGTAGAACCCGGAGAAATCTGCTTGGTATCATTTAGATGTATTTGCTCACCAAATTCCAAACAAGATTTAAGTGGAAGGTGCTTTATCACTAAAAATCATGTTTATTTTTATATCCAAGAAAGCGGATTTATTTCATTGTTTAAAAGGCATATAGCGTCTTTAGTTTCTGTTGAGTGCTCCCACCGGAAACACAATGACATACTCAAAATGTATAATATTAGAGGTGTTATTACGATGAAGTTGTTTTTGGACGACGGTAACTTGATCAAACAAAAAATAATGCACATTGTAAACAATAGAATAAGTGACAAGCCGAAGTTCAACAATGAGCTTGTTACTGAGCTAGTTGGGATTGATGCTCAATACTATAAAGCAATGACTGATGCACGGAAAAAGGTATCAGATAATAAAGCGGAGCCAGATATCATTCCGTCAGTTATTGCGAGTAATATTGGCAATCGCCCACTGCAACTTAAGATTAATTATAGAGACGAGTCATATTCGATTCTTGAAGGAACTTATAATTTACCACCAAAGGCAATATTCCATGCATTACTAGGTGATAATTCTATCATGTTAGATGGCAAAAATGCCTTCACCAGTTTCGGATCTATCATTAAGATGCCTTGGGGCAAAAAGCCGAACGGTAAATTGCATCGTAAATTCAATTCTCCAACAATTTATGAAGGAAGGAGTAGAGGTGAACTTCAATTCAACCAAAACATAGAAAGTATGTTAGATGATGAATATTATAATTTCACTCATGCAAAATCGAGTTACAAATTTCTTGGTTGCAGATTCAGCATCAACTACAGATTCATTATAACCAGACTCACGTACACACAAAGTAAATTCTTCGTGTACGCACATACCGAATGTGATAAGTGTCTGGTGCTATCTAAAATGATCCAAGCTGTATGCTACAGGCTCTGTATCAATCAGGCTAGAACTCTAGACATAGATTTAAAGAACGTCGTCAAAAAAGTGGGTAGACATGGCATGATTGCTAAATCTATATACCTTTATGGTAAATTAACCCAATCTGAACAATATGTTGATGAAGTCGAGCCGATTCCCGTCATCAAAATTCGAGTATTGGGCGTTTTAAGCATTCTCATCAGAAAATTCCTATTCTTCAACTTGGTCATAGTATCTGGCCTTTTCCACTTTGTTGTAAACTCAGTCATCACGTTTGCTAGAGGTATTCGCATGAATTATGCCCTAGTATTTATATTACTACTTTCTACCTTATTCAATTTTTTCTTGGTTGGAAAAACATCCCACTCGTACTGGATAGTCCGCAGTGCTAACAAGTTGGCCAATGAGCATTTGCATTCTAAACCCATGATGTTACAGCGTGCAATTTACCTCCATGATACTTTTGATTTGCTCGAAACGATTCACACTTCCGAGCTTCATGCAAATTCCACTTCGTCACAATGCTTTGATACATTCAAAAACACGTCGTTTGTCTTGAACTACAAAGAACCCACCGCCTGGAAAGAAGACTACGCGGATGAATCCACTAGGGAAGTTGCAAAAGGTTTGAAGAAAACTTTTCAGGAAATAGGTGTAAAAAGACACGATTTATTAGTCAAGTTAAGAATGTTAAATCAAATGGAGGCAGAAATTGCAAAAGCTGAATGGCGAAACTGGCTTATGAGCGAGTTACAGAAATGTGATTACATTAATAATAGTTTATTTAAGAATATTAAAGCTGATGCTGATGAGAAAACTTACAATGAAATGGCGTCGGGGATTAATTCCGTTGAACAATACTGCGAATGCTGCTCGGCCGAATTAAGCAATTTGGATCTTTTATAGTATACTACTTATATTACATAAAGTTTATTCATATTGAATAACAATTACTAAATATTAGTCATCATTTATATTTTTGACAACTGTAACTTAATGTATGTTGACCTGTAACACTGGTAGCTAATGTTCGGGTCATGATACCGGATTACATATAAATGCAATAATTGAGAATGAATGAAAATTCAGTGTACGGTTAATTATTCAATTAAAGTACAGAATAACAATAAGATTATATTGATGGATTTATCAACCATTCCATTGATTATCAATGGCGAAGAAATTGTAACTTCAAATTTGTATCCCGTGTATTCACACAAACATGCGCAGGATAAGATATGTGACTTTAGTTATTTGAGTGATTATGAAAAGCAGATTCCGGAGATTTGTGATCATGCTGAGAAAGGGCTCGAAGAATGGTCGTCTATGCCATTCACGGAAAAAAGAAACATCCTAAAGAAAGCACTTGAGTTGCTTGTGGCTAAACGAGATGAGCTTGTGGAGGCACATAAAGTTATCGGCGGACCTACGTGGTTCAGTGAATTTAATGTTGAAGGCGCTGTAGGTCAATTGGAAGAATACATTTCACAATTATCTCAGGCTGATGGGGTGATTCCAAAGTCAAATCATTGTGATTTGGCTTTGACGTTCAGACAACCTGTAGGAACAGTATTGTCGATTTCACCATGGAATGCTCCAGTGATACTTGGGACTAGATCAATTGTGGGTCCACTAGCAGCTGGATGCTCAGTTGTTGTCAAATCTTCAGAAAAAGCACCACATTCAGCGTATATATTGGTCAGATGTTTCCTAGATGCTGGTGTTCCGAAGAATGCATTGCAATTAGTTCATCTTAAACCAGAGGACAATCCAAAGGCCGTTGAATTATTTATACGTAACAAAGCAATTAAAAAGGTTCATTTCACTGGCTCAACAAGTACCGGCCGAGCTATTGCAACCACTGCCGCAAATAATTTGAAACAATGCTTGTTGGAATTAGGAGGTAAGAATTATTCGATTGTTGAAGAAGATGCTGATTTGCATAAGGCTAGCAAAAACATTCTTTGGAGCGCATGGTGCCATATGGGCCAAATTTGCATGAGCACTGATAAAACCTATATTCATGAGTCCGTGTACGATACATTTTTAAATACGATTAAGGATACAGCTGAATCTATGATGAGAGACCCAGATTATAAATTGCCTCATAGAGACGAAGGATTTGCAAGGAATATTGGTAAGCTTGTGAGTGATGCAGTTGCTAAAGGTGCCAAGATTGAATATGGATCTGATACTAAGTTCTCTGATAATGGTGAAAATGTACCCGTTACTCCAGTTATTATTACTAACATAACCTCGGATATGTTACTCGATTCTGTTGAAACTTTTGGCCCCGTGTTGTCTGTTTACAAGTATAGTGATGTAAATGAACTTGTCAGCAAGTTAAACAACGATCAAAGTTGTTTAAAGACGGCAATCTGGTCTACAAATACTTTAAAGGCATTACGCATTGCTAAGAAAATCCAATGTGGTGGTATCCATATAAACAGCTCCACAGTCCACGATGAGCCAACTATAGCTCATGGTGGTATCAAAGAAAGTGGACAAGGCAGAATCAATAGTTCTTGGGGTATTGATGAGTTTTCATATGTTAAAACGATTACGATTGATGAATAAGCTAATGTTTTTAGTTTGTATGTGTATAATCTATGTCTACGTTAAAATCCTCGCTTCGACAAGTTTTCGGCTATATCTAAATACAATGCAATAGCATTAAACTTTGATGTAGGATGAAAAAAAGTGCTATCAATAGCGTTTCTTAATTTATTTGTCCAATTGATCAAGTCAAGGTGGTCCACATCATCCAATGTACCAATATATTCGCCCCATTTTGCGCTTTCTACACTCACAATGCCGTCATTATCAATTCGATCTAAACCAGGTTTAGTTTTATCTCGAAATTGCATTTCATATTTCATTATCTCCCAAGTTAATTTAAAGACATTAAACCATTTAGGGTTGAAGCGGGCACCATAAGAAAAGTAGGATACATCAGGGTCATCCTTTACTTTCTCATTGAATTCTACCATACTTTTTGTAGTTAATTCATGTACTGATTTCGGACATACTGAGGATAAGTGATTCTTGTTCTTTAAAAATTTAACAATAAAGTCTGCACATTCAGAGCCATGATGAGGCGTAGAAATAGTGGTTAATGAAACTACTTGATAATTAATATGCTTTAGTTTAGATATAAGATAACGGCTATCCAAACCACCCATAGAGTGAGCAATCAAATTAACCTTAATTGGTTTATTCGTTTCTTCGAACGTTGCATCTTCTGATACATCATCGTCTGATTTGTTTGACATACTACTATAGATAGACGACTTTGATTCACTTTTACGAAGTTCGTCGCATTCTCTGTTAATAAAGTCATTCAAATGGGTTGCTCTTTCCTTTATAGTTCCAAACGGAGGAACTTTGGCAATCAAAACAGTACTTCCTATATTTTCAAGAGCTTCCTTAATACCATACCAATAATCTATATTCAACAATCCATCATCGATAGTCTGTTTGACTTTTTCGCTAGCTTGGTGCAATCGATTATGGAATTTCGGTTTATGCATGAAACTTAACTTGTCAAAACCAGAAAATCCATGGCATAACACAATAGGATACCTTGGTATTTCATATTTTTCTTTCAACGTATTGAATTTATCAGTGATTATTGGTTCTTTCTTCTTTTCTTGTAAATCTATGACTTTGTTTCCTCCATGATCGGTTTTTCTAGAAGACCCGGAGTAAAATCGAATAGCAAAATTTGGATTAAAGTTTATTATGCCAATAGCATGGCTATTAGGTCTCCGTACGCAGTTATATCTTATACGCATGTCATCATATGTTCTAATTTATCTACACCTAAGTTGATAACATCTAAATTTCATTCTCATATCTAATTAAACACGTGACTAAACACCTATCTACCACTGATGGCCCTTATCATTAAATCTTTGGCAGTATCGACTATATTTAACGATTTCATACCAAAACCTCTAAGGAAAACAATAGGGGACCAATCGGTTGAAAATATCTTATGTAATTTATCGCAAACACCCATCAATACATGATTGGCAGGCCATGCATTAGCAGTATAATTTTCTAACACTAATGTTGAACCAATGTCAAGACCTCTGCTCACCCCATCTTCAAGAGCCTCGAGTAAACATGCTACATCTGATTGTCCCATATTTAGGCCCTGTCCCGCTAATGGATGAACAGTGTGAGCGGCATCTCCAATTAATGCAATACGAGGAATTGCATATGTATCGGCATGGGATAACTTCAACGGAAATCTAGCTCTAGAATTCTCCACCACTGTAGTAACCTGTAATGGATATTTTTCTTCCAAAATAGAGAGCTTTATTTTCGACATGCGCCATTCTATGTCCTCAAGAACTGACTTGTCATTTGGATCTTTCTTCAATTGTTCATAAATGTAATTCAAATCAACCTCAGATAAGGTCATGGCTGCGTTAATTAAATGTGGAAAAATCTCTTCATCAACCCTTAAAAATAATTCAGACAACTCAGGGGTGGTAGACCAAACAATAGTAGCATTATCTTCAGTTAGTGGCAAAATGGCAAGTGGTCCGGTTGTGAGGAATCTTTGCCATGCAATTGAACGATAGTCTTCATATTGATGCTTGATAGTGGCCACGACACCAAATCTATTATACGACCAACCCCTAGATGGGATATGGGAGAATTTACGAACAGGAGAGTTAAAACCGTCCGCACCCACTAATAATCTTGTTTGTAAAACATCCCCATTCGAAAGTTTGACAATTGGCCAGTCAATTTCTGGGTTGCCTGCTTCTGGGTCGTTTTCCAATAACTCATGCGTATTTTCTTCTTTCGGATTAATAATTTCAACAACCTTAGTATTATCTAATATAACTGCTTCTTGTTCAATGCTCGGATCCTTAATATTGTCATTTAATTCGTCAATCTTCGATATCAATGAGCTTTGAATATTGACGTTTTCACACATCGCTGCCAAAACACCAACACCTACAGTACTTCCATCAAATCTTATACGGGAATCTTTATCTTGGGAATCATAAGCGACAATATTATCATAGAATTTGATTCTGTCCTGGTCTATGTAGTCCCAATTTCCAATCTTTTCTTGCATGAATTCTACTGATTTAGGAGTCAATGAAACAACTCTGTTGGTATACTCATCCGGTGGGTTTATACCAAAGTCACGAACAGATTCTAAACTCGACCCTTCCACCAATGTACATTTTAAATGTTTTGTCTTATGAGAATTTTTCAAAGCTGCTAACAACGATAATCCAGCCGGTCCCCCACCTATTACTACTACATCCTGTAATTTTGGAGAGCTGACAGACGCAGCTGTTGCTAGTGATCTAGCAAATGATTTTAAAAGCATGGTAGGTTATAGAATACTTCATTACCTTTACAAGAAACTACCTAATAAACTTTGTGGTTCGATTTTAAGGTGCATTTTCAGCGCGGTCCAGAATTTTTCATATCCTTTACATTAAAGCTATTTAAAACACTATAACGACTAGACAGTTAAATATAAGGATAGAAATAGAAAAATAAAATACAAAATATAGATAATGAAACCAGTATTAATATAATAAATGCCTTATATTGTTTAAAACAATTCTTTTATTTTTTTTTGATTTTTATATCACATTTTCTTGGAATATACACCGCACTAGGTCTTAGGAATATCTTCCAATTTGACTTTACCACTTTCAACCCAATACGGATCTATTAATCTTTCTTTTTCTTCATACATTACCTTGTATGAAGTCTTGATAGTACCATCACTGACACCAGTCTTATCAGCAATCTTGGAAGGTTGTAAGTCAGCCCCAAAGACCAAAGCAGCCATATATATAACAGTTGCTGCAATGGTGATGGGTGATCTACCCGCCAAAACACCGACTTCTTTACAACGTCTCGCTATGTGTTCAGCGGCGTTGGTAACTTGCGTACTCAAACCCAAGTGCGAACAGAATCTTCTGATCAAATCTTCGGCCGAAGTTTGGGTGGTTTGCATGTTGTCTTGTATAAGAGAGTATGCGTTTGGATTAGCAGCGTTCTTTTCCTGGATAATCTTATTCATGATTTTGAAGACTTTACCGATTTCCTTTCTTGGAACATTGGTTAAAGCCCAAATTTCCTTGAAAGAACGAGCCACCTTGGCTTTACGACAACCAATGAAGATTGCTGCCGCCATAATTGATTCCTGTGACTTACCTTTCAAAGGCCTTTCTTCATAAACCAATTTGTACACTTCCTTGGCACCATCTTGAACAATCTTTGGTAATTGGTACCCATCACACATTTGCGACAACTTCGAATATGCTGCCGCCAATGCGTTGTCCTTTTTGTCTACTAAGGACTTAGATTGCGCTCTGTTTAATTCTCTACCGACCTTGGTGTTATCGGGGACATATGAAATCATTGTAGACAAATCTTCAGTATCTAACAACGGGTTTCCGGCGTCACCAACACGACTTGGATCATCACCATTCTGATCATCATTACTGAATGTTCTCCATTCAGACCTTGTATCGACAACACGATCACTAAGGACTAAACCACAACTACCACAAACAATGTCACCTTCACTAAATCTCTCTATTAAATCAGGAGGAAAAATTTTACATTCCGGACATGTTAATGTGATATTTAGGTTTGGACCAGCAAATGGTTCATCCATAGCATTTCCAGCAGTTTGAACACTCATAGTTATCTTATAACTCTTGTTGATATTTATAATTAATAATCAATGAATGAGCGGGTATTTGATTTAACTATTCTAACGCAACAATAATAATATATTGGTTTATTTGTATTCGACTGAACGATACAACTGTAGATAGTATGTGGTGAAGGGGATGGAGGTAGATGGGCGGCCTAAGCTGATAAGAAGAAGGGTAATTAGTATCAATTGTTATAAATGACTTTGAGTTCTCAAGAGGTAATAATTAGATGGTTAACACACGACACACATAATAAAAGCATTCGAAATGATTCTACAGAAGATAACCGATTACAGGGTATCATTATAAGACTTGGGGTCATTGTGACATCACGAAAATGTGTGTTTTACCAATGTGAATTGATTTATGAAAAGAAATATGAAATTTTGGAAAAGGATTAAGAAAGACATGAGGTATTCAATGTAGATCTATTTTTTCTTTTTCGATGGTTGGTCATCGACGTTTGCAGTCCGCTTTTTACTGTTCGTGGTGTCTTGTTGGGAAGTAATCCCATCATCATCGTCTTCCTCGCTTATATCTAATTCTTCACCCTCAGAGCTATCTTCATCATCCAAGCCATCTCCTGGCAAGGCCTCGGTGTAGTACTTAACCGCATAGGGAAATAAGTCATCGATTATCAATCTAGTTAATTCGTCACCGCTGCGGAATTCTTTTCCTGGTTTGGTACCAGTCCAGTTGAACCATGAAAAAAATGATTTCATGCCTAATCTATAATTTTTCTTATCGTCTGACGACAAGTCTTTACCCTTATTCTGTTTGATAAGGGTAGGATTTATTTCTTTTAGTTCTTTAGGCCATTTAACATCGACTGGTGACGAGCTGAGCTTCTCTTCCCCATCTTCAATAAATGAATGAAAATGCTTGGTTATCTCTTGGGTTGGCACTAACGGTTCATCATTCTCATCATCTTTGAAGGCCACGGTAATTGAAAAATCTCTAGGGTTTTCGGAGCTTTCAGTATCAGCAACCTTATAATGCACGTAAATGTCAGTGATATATTCAATGTATTTCAAATCATCACCACTGACATAGTCAGGAAAGTCATCATTTTCAGCTAATACAATATACCAGAATTGGGGAATCTGTGTTAGTATTTGACGACGTTTCTTATAGATACTTTGAGTTTTCCTAATTCTATAAACACTAGCATCTATTTCTGCTTTATCCATTTCCTGTTCACAATCAGCTAACCCAATTAAGCACTGTTCAAGCATCTGGGAATCCTTTTCCACGGATTCTTCCTTTTTAGCCATCATGGATACTCGTATCTATATCACTTATCTATGTTGAAAAATAATTATATATAAATTATTCAGGAATATTTAGATCATCTACTCTTTATACTTATTTTTGTGTAACTAAAAAGCCTATACCAATTCCATTGAAACTACAGACATATGAACAAATTAACGACCACCCTTTCTTACTCTTTTACTCATTTCTGGTAACTTGAAAGGAACCTTTAAGGTTGCGACTTTATAAGTGCTTGCAGAAACTTTTGGAATACCAAATGCTTCTGCCTGGGCAACGGTAGCTGATTTAATAATTGCGCCCAATGCTTTGCATAAACTAACTAATCTAGTTGGCTTCATATTTAACTCATGAGCTAAAGGAGGTAACTCAACCATGAAGTTATCAATATGGAATATGATAGCTAATAAGTAACACAATAGCTTATCTTCATGATGAGGATCGATTACGAACGATCTATCTTTTGACTTACCGAATTGCGAGGCACGAGGAATGGTAAATCTTTCTAAGATACCATCGACTAAAATTTCAGAAGGCTTGTTTTGTAATTTTAACATTAAAGTCTGTTTGTCCTTAACACGGCGGTTTTCGTAAACTCCAAATAATAAAGATGCGTAGTATAATAATTGTAATTTTTCAGTGTTATTGCTAGAAATTAATAGGGCCAAATGCTTTGATACATAAATTGACTTATCGTATGGTAATAATTCCAATCTTTGCTTAGGGTCTTCTTCAGTGAAAAGAGAATTAACACGCAAATATGACCATTCCCTCTTGGGTATTATATTGTACAATGGATAGATATCCTCAACGTTAGTGGCTTCAACGTTTGCAATTGGTGTTGGTCTATCATGTGTAACAGTATCTTCCATTTGCTTTCTAGTTGGCAAATCTTGCGTGGTCTCTTTAACAGAGTCAACAATATCCAATTCCATTTCTTGCAACTTATCTGCGTCAATTCTGTTCTTTTCTAAGTTTGTGATCGCAGCCTTGGCCTTCTTGGTACCAAAAGCTTCACCTAATGCATTACGCTGCGTGACATTACGAACTCCGGCTTGTCTAATAGAAGGTCCTTTGAATGATCTCTTCGACTTGGCTGTCACCTTACTGAGCACTAATGGAGATTTATATAAATCGACCGATTTGTTAAGAGGGTCGTATAATGCAACTACATAATCATTATTATCGTCTTCGACGGTTTCACCATTATAATCCAATCTTTCATTTTCTCCATGAATTACGAACTCATCGTTCTTTTTATGCTTATACAAATCAAATTCAATGTCGCTTGGAACCGATAAACCCTTGAAAAATGATCCAACCACAACGGCGGGATCTTCCGTGTAGGACGAGACCCTTAATTCTGTAGTCTTAGACTCTCTCTTTCTTTTCTCCCCTGACATATAGATTCCAATTATAATTATCCGTCAACACAGTAAAAATGAAAATAATGCTTCTTCATCTCATCTAAGTATATGCTTCAAAAAAAAAAATTTCTGAAAACGCACGTGATTAATGAATATCTAAATTTCATACTTTCATGACTACTGGTTGGGACATAATTACATAGATTTCGGTTATGGATCCATATATAGAGGACAGGGATATAAAGAAACGAAGCCATTATGAAGTTCTTGGCGTAGTACCGACTTGTAATGACTTTGACATCAAAAGTGCATATAAAGAGATGTTATTAGCACATCATCCAGATAAGAACGGAAATGGTTCAACTACCATAAATAGCATACAAGAAGCATTTAAAACTCTCATAGACCCAGAATTGAGAGGCCAGTACGACGATTCACTAAAAAGATCTATCCAGAGACAAGGATTCAACATAACAGGAGATGGACTAGATATATACAGTTTGGATGATTTTGAAGTTGAGGAAGAAGAGGAATGTAAATGGCTCAAGGATTGTCCTAGATGCCAGTTTCCGAAGTCCATCAAGTTTAAGGAATCGGACTTGATTGAAAACGGAACGGAGGATGGCGACAATGGATTCGACATCATAGTGCAATGCGAAAGTTGCAGCTTATGGATAAAAGTGAAATATTACGAGATTAATGAAGAAGATGACGAATAAATATAGATTGAGCTAGACTTTTAAAACTAATATATACAATGCAATAAGCCTAACTAGATTCATTTATGTAAGACACATGTCTGCCGTTGAATCTGAATTTTTTTAAACTTCGATTTTGTTTTTGTTTTGCTTTCTTTTCTTCCCAGATTTGTTCTGCCTGCCAAACAGCACTTAATGCATAACCCATGGCTTTGAAATCCGTCATTAAATTAACATGACCACAACTTGACGAGAATTTACCCACAATTTCACCTTCACCAGTTTCTTCATCATAAAACTGAAATCCTTTATTTTCCGGCATTAACCATTTCTGATGTATAACACCATCACCATGACCATAGTAAAATTCATAATAATTACCTTCCTTTATATCGTCTATGTCCCGAACAGTCGAACCTCTCACGGAAGGAACTCGGTTACCATAAACAACAGCTAATGGTGGATATTCTGCCGCTAACTCTTCCTGAAAGTTCAATCCAAGAATGAATTCTTTAGTACTTTTTAAGGTTTCTTTTAAGTATTCGTAAGCTTGAGTAAACAGAATAAAATAATGTTCTTCTTCACTCAGAGGTTCCGGAGATGGCGATAATAGTCTTAGGGAATTTATACTTGGATTACTTGGGCTCGTAGATTCACTGCCAGTATTAAGACTGTTTGGCTTATTTTTCCGAGAGATAGATTTGGTTCTGTAGTTTAAAAGCTTAGATCCTAAACTGTTGATTCTTGGAAATGAATAACCTGAATCAGAAGTTACGAGCGTAGTTGAGCTTGCTACGTCATCAGATACAGGACTTGATATCCTTGACATTTCTTGAAGTTTTCGGGATTTAGCAACCAATGGATTCAAGTTGTATTCGACCCATGTTTCAGGATCAAAATAGTCCAAATCATAAAATTCTTTTGTATCTCTATTCACAAATGCTCTGCCGCTTGGCGGCAAGAAATTGAAACTGGAACGCATCATGAAATTAGTTTCAGGAGTCAAAATCTTATCTGAAAACAAAACTGAATCACCAAACCGTATAGGCCCCAAGACATTGAGACATTCACTAGGTACTCCAACATATACAATAGAT
This sequence comes from Debaryomyces tyrocola, assembly GCA_900006135.1. NCBI lineage: Eukaryota > Fungi > Ascomycota > Pichiomycetes > Serinales > Debaryomycetaceae > Debaryomyces > Debaryomyces tyrocola. The sequence continues at coordinate 691,772 of LN874555.1, forward strand.
CTGAATAATTTTGGATTTTTCTGCATTGCACTGTGAGCAATCATTCCACCCATAGAATGGGCTATTACTAAAGTAGGTTTACCAGTCAGGTTGTAGATTTCCTCTAAAAACTTTTCAAACTGATCTGTTATGACTTTTCCGCTTAGTCTCCAATCGTATCCAAACTCTTTAACATTCGTTTTGGGATTATGTGACAACTTTTTGAGTAATTTTTTACAAATATCAACTGGTCCTATGTTTTTCAAAACCCCATCAGGATAAATGTAACGACTTGCATTTAGCTCATCTTCTTTTGTAGGTCCTAGTAGGAGGTTTATTTTTCTTAAATGGAAACCAGCCTTAAAAGGAATCCAAACTCGTTTATTTGTCTTAGTCTCACGTAAGACTGACCCACGATAGCCCCCCAATAATACGATATTCCCATCAATTTCATTATAAATAGTTTCGTACTCTTTTTCTTTCTTGTTCGAAAGAATGAAATCTGGCAACATCTCATTGAGATTCGCTGCAACAGAATGCTTCACTGCTCTGAAACGAACATCATACACACCCTTAAAGTCTTTAAAATAATTAGCTTCGTCAAGCGTGCTAACCGATTGTTGTCGTTGTAATTTAACTCCGATTTCATGCCTGATGGGATCATGGTTATGTACATGGGGTATAGGGTCCTGTTTGAATGCTTGAAATTGTTTATATAAGTTTGATCGGATATTAGTTAAACCTCCAAATGGCAAAGAGAAAGAAAATACCTTCTGGGATTCGTTATAATCGGGATGACTTATAGTGTCTTTAGCTTTCCCCGATGTATGCACATCTTGTTCTCCAGCTGTCTTCTTTTTATCGCTAACAGTGTGCTTTCCTTCATAAACATCAGTTATAGATTCTCCGCCCACAATAGAATCCGCATCGCTTCTAGGCATCCGTCTACCTGTCTTAATCGCATTATTATCATCATGACCCTGTCCGAGAATGCGATCCCCATAGTCAAGTGGTTCTTCTTTGTCAGACTCGTCAGAAGTCGGTGATTCTGAGCTAAATGATTCGCCTGTATGGCTCTCTTGATTACTATCTACCATGTTCTCTTTGTCTTCATGCAACGTTAACATTCTTGATAATTGCATTTAGAAATAAGAATTTCTATATTTGAACAGAGTTAAATATACCGATTCTACCGAGGTAAAAAAAATTACGCAAAGTTTGTCTTACTGTTGCAGATCAGAATATATCAACAACTACTTTAATTTGGTTCAGGGTAGTCATGATATGGAGAGCTCGGATTATATTATACGCAGAGTATTATTAGTAAGAACATGTAGGAATAAGAAAATTTTTATGTCCTTGAAGCTAGTTGAGATTTCATAAAAATTAAATAAGATAACTAACTGGAAATGTTTCTCTTATTCTCGAACCAGAAAAACAACTTCAAGCTTTAGAATATCAAAACACTCTACGATAAATCATTTCTTACTTGTTTAGCATAAAATTTTTCAAGCCAGGCAAAAGACGATAATATGTGAGAATGGAAATTAATTTCACTTGCACGTTTGGGCTGCAAATAATAGCGAACGTGGGTGGATTTATAAACTACCAAAACTAAGTCTAAAGATAATGTGTAACACACTGTAGGACAATTGTTATATTGTTGGATCAATTGCCGATGCACTGGTTAGGATTCAGATGCTAAAGCAAAATTTAAAGTGTTGGTATATTGTGGGGTTAGAATGGCGCATTGACGTCCCTAATACATAGATAAAGGACATTTGCACATCAGCAAGTTTTACATCATATCGAAACCCTCAAATAGTAATGTTTACCCTAGGAAATAAACGGATGCCATAATGTGCACATATTGGGGATACAGACGGTGCAGCTTATATTTTAGAGAGAATAGTACACTACACGTGTAAGACAAACGATTCATTGTCCATAGGAGACTATACTTTTCTTATAATAGGATAATGTACTATTTTAGCAAGGAGTTAGAATGCTTGTATATTAGAAGCCAGATGAACGAAAATTGCTCTATGGGTAATATAGGTTGCATGAAAGGTACGTGGCAGAAACTTAAAACAATAATTGCAGCAATCTGTAAGCATACCCGTTGGAATTTGCTTCCGACCGGAAAACGCCATGGGCTTAATATGGATCATTGCAGCATACACGATACACGTTGGTGTAGGTTGTGACGTGAATTTCCGTTTGCATGGATCTTTTTCCAAACTTTCTACGTCTAAAATTTATCAATGTAACATTCATACCTCGTGGATAGAGTTGTACAATAGTCACAACCACGTTTGCAAAGACGATAAAACCACAATATAGCAAGAAGGTATATAGCAAATGGATATGTTCAAGGTATAAATAGGTGTCGAAGGTAGAGAGTAAGTAAGCAATTCTTATGAGTCTGTATTAACTATAATACTCAATCTCACTATGCAAAGCAAAACATTTACCTCTCGCCGACTTTCTATGATAGTCTTGTCGTGCTGCTCATTACTTGGAATGGGCTGCTTCATGTATGTTGTTGATTTGTCATTCTTACAGGACAGAATTTCTGCTATTACAAAGAGAGAAGATGGATTCGAATTCGGAATCTATTCAAATAACGTTAGGGTTGATACTGACGATCGTTTCCCTTCTGAACAACCTTGGAGTGAAAGAAAAGGTGGTGTGATCCAAGCCTTACAATCTAGGGACGAAAATAGTGCTACTTTAGTTGGTTTGCAAGAATTGAAACATAACCAATTGCTTGATGTATTACAAGGCTTAAATGGTAATGGTAACAATTCTCCATGGACTCATTTTGGAGTTGGAAGAGATGATGGAGCTGAGAAAGGGGAATATTCTGCTGTTGTATACAATACTGACGAATGGAACTTATTAAACGGTACATCTAGATGGTTAAGTGAAACCCCTGATACGCCAAGTATTGCATGGGGGGCTGCAACTATTAGAATTGTTACCATGACCACAATGCAACACAAACAATCAGGTAAGGTCGTTAATTATTTCAATACCCATTTTGATCAAAAATCTGAAGAAGCAAGACAAAAGTCCGCTGAATTAATTGCTGGCTGGATCCAACAAATTCCAAATAATTATCCTACATTCTTGAGTGGTGATTTCAATTCTATCTCCTCCGATGTCGCCTATCAAACTCTTCAAAAGAGCATGAAAGACTCAAACACCGTTGCTTATGAGCATATCAATGCCAATTTTCCTACTTATACTGGATTTGAAAAGAACGACAACCAATCCATCATTGATTTTATTTGGTCTCCATTAGATACTAACCAAGAAAACTCCAATACTTATGCCCTTAAGTATGAAGTTCTTGATAACATGTACAATGGTTCTAGATTTAGTGATCACAGACCGGTCAATGTTCATTTCAAATTGTATGAATAATTTAAATCTCTTTTAACTTTCTTCCGTTATAAATTTTCAAGTTTCGTTGCTTTTTAAGGCTATCTCTTTTATAGATGCAAATAAAAGTCTATCAAGTATAATAAAGAATGCGACCTAAATTTCCGTTTTAGGTATTCTGCTTCCACGTTGAAATTAACTACTTTTTAAACATCCCATTGGTGCAAAGTAGGTTAATAACAGCCGCCACACATGTGACCAATTAGGCGTCTTATGAAGGGAAGTATAAGTTTCTGATATATATTGCAGCTAAGATATTAAATAGCTATTTTTATATCATTCGTGGACGAATATGCTTCGAGTAAACGGAACATAAAACTTAGTCTTTCCAAGGCTAATACAAGACACATACTAATGATCGTCTGAAGTCTTCAATGATTTCAAATGACTTAAGTGGAAATGTTTTATGTTGTAAATGATATTCATTGACATTTATGTACTTACTACTACATTAGGAAGTCTAAAATGTAGTGCGTAATTTGAATGAAGGCAAAATCGAGAAAACTCGAGTATCAAGTTTTGTTAACAGTAGTGAAGTTCTTTTTACCGTAAATTTATCAAAGGGCATAAAGTTGGTAATGTCGTTGAGGGCTGTTAGAAGACCTGTAAGGGCAATATTTAACCCTAGCATAAATGTATTGAAGACGCCTTCAATAAGAGGCTTACATATAACGAAGCGTTTACTTCAAGATCAAAAGACCGAAAAAGATGGAAAGGACGAGAAAATAAATACTGAAATAAGAAAATTAAAAGAGCTTAAGGAAACATACCGTAATGCAGGTTTTTTCGAAAAGTTGAAATTACATAGTCAGTTGTTGAAGCAAGAAGCCAAGGTTACTGAAGCTCAAGAATCGAAGTTGAATGCGAACATTCCGGCCCCAGTGATGAAGTTTGATGAAGATCCTATGTCAGTGGAGAATTTGACTCGGTACCAAGTCATTTATTCTTTCATGTTAACGACATTTGTACGTGAATGTGAGGCTTATACCAGACCACAATCTGTAAATTTTAATCCAGATGCATTAATTGACGATATAATTGATAGCTTCAAAGAATTCCATCCAGAGTATGCACCAGTTACAAAGAATGATGTGTTGTTTTACTTCCATGTGTATCACTTTTTACTGAACAATATCATCTTCATGGATGAGTTAAAATTCGAGCATCCTATCGTTGAAAAATTATTGAATTCTTATGTTAACATGAATCCAGAGGACAATGCAACCGAAAAGGCGAAAAAGTTAGCCGATGAAATAGATGTAAATGAAGATGTAGTTATTGGCTGGTTTAATATATTTTCAATTTTATCATCAACACCATTTGCGAAGCCAGGCCAGAAATATACTTGTTCATTATGTCCTACAGAGTATGCTCGTTTTCAGGTGTTCAATTCTCAAGTTGATGCTATTCAAGATAAGTTTTCAAAGATTTATAATGATGCGTTTAAAAAATCGAATAGTGCCAATACTAAACAAAATTCCAATGCGAATCCAGGATTGAACAACTTTATATTTCAGAATAATGATTCCAAAAAGAAGTCTCAGGATAATAAAAAGAATGATAAAAATAAAAATAATAAAGCCCCACGCGTTGCGTGGGGCTTTATTATAAATACTTTTAAAAATAAAAATAATAAAGACAAAAAACCCATGGAGTTTGAAATCAATCTCAATGGATCTCCAATGAAGTATTTTCAGCTTGGACTTTTGGGTGGTCTTTTAATGTACGTTTTGTATAATTTGTCCCAAGACAGTGATAATGAAATCTCATTCCAAAAGTTTGCAGCTGACTTTTTGAGTAAGAATCTTGTTTCGAGATTAGTCGTTGTCAATAATAAAACTGTTATTGTGGAATTGAATGATAACGGTAAAGCACAATATGGAAACCATCAAGGTCGCTTATATTTCAATGTTGGATCTATCGAATCATTCGAACGTAGTTTACGTCATGTTCAAGAGGAGTATAAAATTGCCGAACAGGTTAGAGTTCCAGTAGTATATGTAAATGAAGGTAACACCACAAAGATGTTGATTAACTTTTTACCAACAATATTATTCTTGGGTGCTATTTACTATATGACTAAAAAGGCTAGTATGGGTGGAATGGGTGGTCCATTGGGATTTGGTAAATCTACTGCAAAGAAATTCAATCAGGAAACAGACATAAAAATTAGATTTAAGGATGTTGCAGGAATGTCTGAAGCGAAAGAAGAAGTCATGGAATTTGTTAAGTTCTTGCAAAATCCTGAGAAATATGAAAAGTTAGGAGCTAAAATTCCAAGAGGTGCCATTTTATCGGGTCCACCTGGTACTGGTAAGACGCTTATCGCTAAAGCCACTGCAGGTGAAGCCGATGTTCCATTTTACTCTGTTTCAGGATCTGAGTTCGTAGAAATGTTTGTTGGTGTTGGTGCATCTCGTGTTCGTGACTTGTTTAAGACTGCGCGTGAAAATGCACCATCAATAGTATTCGTTGATGAAATTGATGCTATTGGTAAACAACGTTCAAAGGGAAATGCTAGTGGTGCCAACGATGAACGTGAAACTACTTTAAACCAATTATTGGTTGAAATGGATGGGTTTGAAAGCTCAGATCATGTTGTTGTTTTGGCAGGTACGAACAGAGCAGATATTTTAGATAAAGCTTTGATGAGACCAGGTAGATTCGACAGACACATTGCTATTGATAATCCTGAATTGTTAGGACGTAAAGAAATCTTCCAAGTTCATTTGAAGAAAATTACGTTAGCTAAGAATATCGATCATGATTTACCGGGTCGTTTGGCTGCATTAACGCCAGGGTTTTCTGGTGCAGATATTGCCAACGTTTGTAATGAAGCCGCTTTAATTGGTGCCAGATTTAATGCTGAAGCCGTTACCTCAAGACATTTCGAATTGGCAATTGAAAGGGTTATAGGTGGAATTGAGAAGAAATCCAAAATTTTGAACGCTGAAGAGCAAAAGGTTGTTGCCTACCATGAAGCAGGACATGCTGTATGTGGTTGGTTTTTGAGACATGCTCATCCGTTATTGAAAGTTTCTATCATTCCTAGGGGCCAAGGTGCTTTAGGTTACGCACAGTACTTACCACCAGATCAATATTTGATGTCTGCTTTACAATTAGAGGATAGAATGATTATGACTTTAGGTGGTAGAGTTTCAGAAGAATTACATTTTGATTCAGTAACAAGTGGTGCCCACGATGACTTCAAAAAAGTCACCAACATTGCCCAATCCATGGTTTTAAGATTCGGTATGTCTAAGAGAGTTGGTATGGTCAACTACGCGGACACTCAATCTCAAGATAACTTAACCAAGCCATTCAGCGACGAAACCAACTCCATCATAGATGAAGAGATTCAAAGAATCGTTAGAGAATGTTACCAAAAATGTGCTGATTTATTGAAAGAGAAATCTCATGAAGTTGAACTAGTTGCTCAAGAGTTATTGAGAAAGGAGTATATTACTAGAGAAGACATGATTAGATTATTAGGTAAGAGGCCTTTCCCAGAAACCAATGATGCCTTTGATAAATATCTTGACGGTAAGGATATTTTCAAAGACGAGAAGCCTGCAGATGAAAAAAAAGATGATGCTAAATAATCAATTTAATTAAGATAGTAACTGTATAGAGTTGCAGGCCCATTTGTAATGTTTCAATATGAAATTTTCTTGTATATATACTAATAAAAGAACTTTATAAACCTGTTAATGTAGTTAATAATTAGGTTAAATAGAATTGTGCAAAACACACGACCTCTAGTCAATTGGAAATAAACACGAGAAATGGTTTTTTAGTACGTACCGCTTAAATTATTGATCATTTATTAATAAACAAACGTAAATGCCAAGATCTAGATCTCGTCAAAGCAAAAGGACTCAATCACCAGAAGAGACGCGGTCCCCCAGAAGCTCAAGGGCTCGCCGTGCTGATCTTTCAGGATTGGACTTAAATCCAGAAGAAGTGGATGATGATGAAGAATATAGCGAACAGATGCAGGAAGATGAAGATGAAGAAGATGGGGCTAAGAATGACTCAGAAGATAACGAGGAAGAAGAAGTGATAAGTAAGAGAAATTCCAGAAAGAGAAAGATTGATAGTGATGAAGATGAAGACGATGACAAAGTGGAAGAAGATGGAATAGAAGACGAAGAAGATGGAGAGGAAGAAGAAGAAGAAGAAGAAGAGGATCAAGAGGAGGAGGAAGAAGAAGAAGAAGAAAAAAAGAAGCCCATTGAACGCAAAGTGCAAATTCATATGGAGGATAAAAGAAGGGGCCCAAAAAAGAGAGGTAGAAAGAGGACTAGATTGACAATCACCGATGATGGATTCTTTGACGAAGAAGGTAACACATTGAATATTATCGATGACGAGGTTGTACTTGATGATGAAGATCCTAAGGGAAAAGAAAAGATTGACGAGAACGGTAATTTGCAAGGAAATAGACAGTTCCGTATGAAAGTATTCACTGTTTTGGGAAATGGGGACAAGAAATTCATGATTTCTACAGAACCTGCCCGTCTTGTAGGGTTCCGTGACTCCTATTTATTATTTAAGACTCACAGGAACTTGTTCAAGAAGGTTTGTACCCACGAAGAAAAAATTGATCTTATTGATAGACACATAATTCCAAATTCATATAAAGGTAGGTCGGTTAATTTGGTTGCGGCTAGATCTATTTTCAGGGAATTTGGAGCAAGAATTATCAAAGAAGGTAAAAAGGTGATCGATGATTTCTGGGAACAAAGAGCTATTGATAATGGTGATGTCCCCGGTGAATATGCAGACCCAGCGGAGTTATATGGAAATCTTTATAAGCAACCGACAGTTTTAGGCGACACCGGTTCGAATGCAGGGACAACGCCGATTGCGGGAGCGCCCGTAGTTAGTTATCAATCTGATCCAACATGGATGTATCAAATCGCTTTGAAAACAAGAGAGTATAATTCTAAATTGCTCGAACAAAGAAGTCAAACGTTCATTCGTGGTATTAAGGATGTATATACTGGATTAAATTTTTATCCAACTAGCACTCAGCCTACAAGGGTTAAAATGATGAAAGTTGGTGAGAATGAGGATGAAACAATAACATATGATACTACATTTGTGAATCCAAACATTCGAAGTAAGGTGACGGGTTTAAGGGATGTGCCTTTGAGCATTTTCGAAGATATAGAAGACGAAGAACTCAAAAACGCAATTTTGGAGCAACAAGCCTATGAAAAATCATTTGTAAATTGAATACTATCTTATTGAATAAAGTGTATTAGTATATATGTAATATAACAAGATAAAATTAAATATCCGTAATTAAGATGAATTAAAACAAATGTCAATTTTTGATTAGTTAAATGTATCATCAGCAGAATCAATTGCACCAGGAGAATCATTGATATCTCCCATATCATCGTCCATATCATCATCCATATCTGACAGATCTTTACTAGATTTTCTCTTTTCCATATGCGCACGTAGCTCGAAGTCAACTTTTGTTTTCCTTCGACCTACGTGTACTGTAATGTCACCCTCTTCCACGATCTCTGCATGTTTCTTAGAGTACGCAACTTCAGCTTTCGCCTCTCTACCCGAAATTTTATGGTTTACTCTTATATGTTTTGCTAAGGTGTCATGCCTAGTAAATATTCTGGGGCCAATATTTGGGCTTTGTTTCACACAAACGTAGCACTTGAATAGTTTTTTCTTTTTTGAATGAACCGTTTCTTGATGCCTAATTAATTCATATTTTCTTGAGAAGCGACGTAAGCACATCTTATCAGGCTCATCAGCCGAAGGTAATTGACATTCGTGAACAACGTCAGGATCGTAATTTGAAGATTTATTAGATGGTTTTGCTGCAGAGGTTTTCTTAATGATTCTATGAGCTGCAAGCTTCGAATCCACTCTTATTTTCTTCTTTTCACTTGGAGTCAATCCAGCCAATGATTCCGAAACAAACTTATCATGATCATCTGCCGATGCATTAACATAAAGAAATGAGGAAGGAGTACTTGATCCAGATAAATTTTCGTAAGGACTGAGCGAAGCATCATCAGATACGGGAGAAACAGAATTTCCAGAATCTTGAGATATGGATTTCTTCGATTTTGGACGTTTGGTTTTTGCTTTAAGCTTGATAGTTTCGTTTATGGAGGCTTGGTCGTACTTGTATTTTGAATAATCCTTGATGAATTTGGCGTAACATTCGTTCAAGTCAAATTGTATAATTGACAAGAAATGATAGATAGACGGCTTCCACGTCAATAAGTTATATAATTCCCAATAATTTAAGTTCATAATCAAATTTGTTAAGAATCTAATTGTTCTAGTAGACAAATCGACATTTCTATGGTTGGTTGAAATTTTAACAAATATATCGAAACACTTCTCGACAATCGTGTGTAACCTAGAATGTATCGGATTATCATTATCAATATATCCAGGAAGCATATCCATAAGCTCGTACAACTTTTTCTCCAAAGTCGTGAATTGGTCTTGCCCAATTTGGTCCTCGTGGATTAGCGATATAATCTTGAAAATGTGTTCGTTGTACTCGTCAAGAGATTGAGGTGTACAAACATTCAAAATAGAGACAACCTCATCCAATGAGCACTGTCCCTTTTGCGTTAAGAGTTGTGTCTGGCTTACTTTGGTCCCCTGTCCGTCTGGTATGCGAAAGCCCGGCTTGATACCATCACTGTTAGCCTCCGAATTATATGATCCCCACGCATTCTGGTTCAATAAATGTAACGGTGAATAAGTCATCTGACAAGTGTATCACCAATTAATCAAAACCGTGTGTTTTTGATTACCCAAATTTACTTCTGATTCTGATTTGACTTGAAAATGATTTTGCCATAAATTTACAATACCAATTAGTACCGTTCAAAAATTTACAAAAACCAGTGAAAATCTTCTACGAATCAACCTAACTGAAACTTGAATGTATAACGTATCTTCTAGGAGTATTTCCACACTTACTCCAATCTTAGTAATAGCTATTAGATGTCACTTTGGCTAAGTTATTGGTGGACTAGGTAATTTTTTATGATTGACTGCAATAAATGATCCAAATTACACGACTTTCCAGCATCGGTTTTTTTTTGCGTCAATTGAGTTTAGCACATGATTTTTGGTCTTACAGATAATTTGCACCCAGAAGGCTACCATTAGCATTACACAATATATAAGCAGAATGTACATACAGAAATGAGAATAATTAATTTACTAATGATTTAGAATCATCTCGCTTTTTACGCAATTCTAAAATCAGGCTTTGGAGTTTTGAAGCTTCTTCTGGAGAAACCGATGATGGTAAATTGTATGGATCCAAACTTAGGAGATCGGCCTCAGACAATTCCTCGTTAGAATTTAGCTTGCGAATTGCGTTTGAAGTGGAGGAATTCAAATATGCCACATCCATCGAGTGTTCATGAGGATTGGCTGCGCTAGAGTCTTTGTCAGCTTCAAATTGGTATTTATGCAGCTGTGCCGGGCTTGAAAACCGAAATTTTTGGAAGTTATCTTTTATGACTGATGCCTCCGGTTTATTGAAATTAACCGAGTTGATATTAACGTTGCCACGAGATGGACTTGTAGAAGGTGATGCCGCACTTTGAGAATGTAAGCTCAGACTATCGGGGTTGGGGGATTTATCAATGCCCGTGGTATCAGGGGATGTATTGGAGATTGCGGAAGTATTGGAGACCACGGATGCGTTTGGAGGTGACAATATGTCTGAGTCATTATTGGCTTTCGACTTGTTGGACGAAGAACTCCCCGGTTGGTTTCTACTTTGGCCGTCCCGAGTACTGAACAGCAAGAATCCGGCATAACTTGATTTTATAGTAAAATCGCTATTCAAAAACTGAGGACGAGGTAAAGGTTTGCCAAATTGTCCTGAAGATTGATTGCGAGGTAATTTGCTAGGATCATCAATTACTTCCACGTTCTCTTTAGCATAATTGACCGCCATCTTATTTTCCTTACCAGTAATTCCATGTTTCCTTCTTATGTGTCTTGCAAGCGAATCGTGTCTTGGGTAACTCTGTACCTTGGTTCCGTTTCGTGAACAATAAATGCATTTATATATTTTTTTCTTTGTAGCATGAACGAATTCCTGATGTCTCAATAATTCGTTTTTACCGTAAAAAATCTTTAAACATGCTTTCATGGTGTGAGGATCCATTAGATGACATTGATGTATCACACCTGATTTTGATTTATTTTTCTTTGCCTCTTCTTCGGTAAGTCCTTTTTCACTTCCAGAATGTATTATTTTTATTTCAAATTGATTGTTTTCATCATTATTTTTGACATAATTTTCAGAACTTGGACTTTGGCTAGATGCAACTTCTCTTTCTAGTTCATTATCATAGTTTTCATTATCGTCTTGTTGAGGAGGTGCCTCTGAACTTTCTTTAACTTCAGGTATCGGAGTTTCGTCAATTTCATGATTTGTGGCTTCCTCATAAATTTCGTTTTCTTGTTCTTGTTCTTGTTCTTGTTCTTGTTCTTGTTCTTCTTCGACTTCATTCTCATCTTCGATTTCATTCTCATCTTCGTTGAAAGTTTCATTATAGATTTGGCTCAGGTCATTTCGTTGCCTACGTGTGGCGCCTCTAGTTTTATATTCATATTCTTTATTATCAGCATTGTCGGTTATCTTTTCAACTTCGTTCCTTGTCACTTTTTCTTTGCTCTTTGTTGCTTCTATATTATTGGTGCCAACGTTTTTGATTGCAGGCTCATTTTTTATAGGAGTTGGAGCATCCAATTGCCTTTTCTTTGCAGTGTGTTGTAAATTTGCTAATGTTATATCAATGTACGGCGTAATGTTAATCTTTGAATATTTCCTTTTCTTCACAGTTGGGTCTAACGAATGATAAGAATAGTTATAAAATGGATATGGAAATGGATATTGTAAGCCTTGGGACATTGATTCGATCATTAAGTTTTTTGGTGGTCTAACAAGAGGTCCGAAAGGTGTCTGAACAACCTCTATGTCAACTAATTTTAAGATATATTCCAAATCAGGCAAAAGATATAGTAAATGATATACCTCCCAGTATTGTAACATATAAACTAACTCAACCATATATTTCGTTATATGTGATGCTAAAGACAAGTTAAAGTAAGTGGACGAAAACTTTAATAATGGAGCGTAATTGTCGATCAATATCTTCGATAGTTGTTCATTAGGATAGAAAAGTCTATAATGACTTTCTATCGCCGATGATGGTTTAGGAATGTAAGACGTTAACTCGAATAAGTTTCCTTCTATGGACATTCTCGAAGTATCATCTAAATCACGTTCTTCATTTAATAAGTAGAGTAGCTCTGATAAATGCGACGAATAATGATTAATAGACTCATTAGGTAGAAATGCCGAGCCTCTTTCAGTCACTATCAATGGTTTATGAGCTGTCAATTTCATCAAATCATCAACTATGGGATCCCGGTTCCGATCGTCATTTTCTGCCACTGCTGACCGAGGAATATCCTTAGCTATTCTCCTTAACAACGCTATTATTAAGTTAGTACGATTGCAATAAACATATGCGATATATTGCTTCATTTCAGACCAGAAAAAACCGCTAATTTTGTAATTTGCTTCTTTCACAACCATCGAATAAAAAGCAATTCGCTATACATAGTTTCGAAAACTCCAAAAGGGAGAATACATACACTCAGGATGAAAGGCTTCTCCATTGATTGATTCCTCATTAACCTATTAATATATGTTAGTAATCTGTTGAACATAAATGCTAACTTTCTGTTAATCTGTTACCGATATTAGTTGGCACCTGTGAATTTCCTCATAAAATCATTACGTAGACCTCAAAAAAATCTCTAATAAGTAATCAGAAAGTAAAACAAACTTTCAAAAATAACATACCTCTTTAACCCCTGAATAAACAGACATTTCCATACAAAAAATAACTGATGTTGTATCTAATATTAAGGTTAAATTGTCTTTATTATTGTAATGGCCAAATTTTAATCAGCCTGCAACCAATTTCATCGAGTAGTAGGTGCAACAAAATTGATAAAATTGGAATTTACGATTTCTGCACGACCCTTTTGACTACCCCTTTCGGAAGGTTATGCTATTAGTTCTTATACAGATTTTCTAAAGTCATTAGTATATATACATTAATAAATAGGAATCTAGGAATATAGACAATTATATAAACACACTACCACCTGTGGAGGGTCTTCTACGACTAATATCGGCTTCTCTCTCTTCTGAATAAGAGTTGCCTATAAGGGTGCTTCCTGTGTCGTCTTCAAAGTCTTGCGTTATATTCGGCGAAGCTTGTAAGTAATTCGTTTGGGGTTTATATTCGATTAAAGGCACATCGAATACATCGGGTTCTTCAAGATATTGTAGGACATATTTGAAGACTTTTTCACCTATATCAAAGCCCCAGATATTGTCTAAATGTTCGTGATTGTGGACAGGCTGAGTTGTAGTATATTTCTCGGGCAATTGACTTTTCATGACATCAATATCGACAAGCGAATCGATCGTGCCATAGATAAGATGAATGGGTATACGTATAGTTTTCAATGGATACGACATGGGGAATATGCCGGAGGACTTAGATTCATGATACATCTGGAAGTTCTTGGATGACATGATTTGAAACCAATGTACAACAGTTTTGACTGATGTTGTCAGATACAAATGAGCATACGAGCTCAATTTTTGTAGTTTTGTTATATTCTCTGATCTCCAATTGAACAACAAATAGTTAGACACGTCAATCGAGGTGTCAAATAATGGAGGATACATAATTCTTCTCCAAAACAAGACAGACGGCATTAAGATCTTCCTGGAAAACAATAAGAATACAACATACGGCGAAGCTTTCAAGAAAATATCCAAAAATTTAGAGTAAAGGCCATGTGGAGTAGTCGCAGGAGAGATTGCAATAATTTTGTCAATCTTATCATTTAATTCCGGGTTGATTGATACACTTGCAAATGCTTGGGCTGTACCTTGTGAAAAACCAATATACGTAAGTTTCTCTTTCCCAGTAACTTCTAGGATAAAGTTAATAGTGTTGGGGATGTCGAACAAAGCAAATTCGTCCATAGAAAAGTCCCAAAATTTCTCCGAGTCAATAGCATGAAACAAGTGCTTCTGCGAATATTTGTTACCTCTATTATTACCGAGCCAAACATCGTATCCCAAATCATAGAGCAAAAATGGTAAGTTATGATTCTTATCTAACATTGTAACCCAAATTTCACTGCTCATTAATAGTCCGTGGTGCAAGTAGACTACCTTACCGTTCCTTTTGGTAACCGAACCAGGTTTGCATATCCTTTGGACAGTCAAGAAATAGTTATCATCGGTCTTTAGAATTCTACTCTCCACATCGTAGCCAAAAAACTGGCACATTTCCTTAATATTATTGCTATTCAATAAATCTATCATCTGGTCATAACTTTCTCTAGTCACGCTAGATGTATTTTTGTAATTCAAAACTTTATAGTGAACCTCTTCCGTGTTATCAACATTATTCCCCTTAGTCATAGAGTAGATCAAGTTGACTGGATTAGAAGTGAATCTATACAACACCAACGTGGTGCTGGTAAAGAATTGGATGACTAGTGACGGCAAAAATTGAGTAATTATTGATATTATGAACTCGAGCCATGTTAAAGAAAACGATAATATAAGAAGCAACCATTCTCTTAAAGCCAATCTACCTAGTAAAGGAACATACATGTTGACTAAGAGTATTAAAAGTAATAAAGGAATTAATCCCATCTAATGTTTGTGTTATATGGGTTTTATAATTTGAGCCCGCGAACCGCAAATCACCAGCAATCTTCATGGCTGAGCCAGCATACTCGATTATGTGGAGTGATTGAGAACATGTACTTGCTATATCCCAATGACTTCGCTTTCGTAAGCTAGCGATGGTTTTGAATGCATCCATTAAATAGAGATAGCTTTTTGTATTAAAATTAAGCGAGCATTATTGAGCAATTTTCTTATTGCATTTGACTAAGAACATGAGCTATTTTTTTATTCTACTTTAGTTTATTCGAATTTGACAGTAGAATATATAAGTGGATTCATTTCCATGCATTTTGGGATTGTATTATCGAAAATCAAGGATATACTATTTATGAGGGCGCTTTTTAGTTATTAAATTTGCTTAAGTTGTAAATTTCTTCCGAAGGATTTCCACTATTAGACATTGAACATAGGCCTAGAATGGCAAGATTATAAATACTCAAATATGAATATCCGAATATACAGAATGATAGATTTAGCCAATAACCATATATCCTGAGTCCCCGATTACATGGAAATTTTAAGCGCACAATTGGTAACAACAAATTGTACCCAACATAACACAATAGAATGTCAAATTAATTCAAAACCGTCAATCTAGAACAATGCATTTTAAGGTACGAGTGACGCCTATAACAAGTCAGAAATTTTTTCCATTATGTGTAAATTCGTGGCATTTTGAATTAGCCTATGATTAATCAATTTTATCTCGATTATCATGCATGATGCATAAAACCGGTTTACGTCAGTTGCCCTATTCAGAAGCATTCAAGACATGGATTATTCCATGTCGGGATTGTTGGAGAAACATATGGGTATAAATAAGAACAGGACTACTGGCTGTTGCAATATTTTTACAGTATTCCAAAAAAAGAGTTTGAAAATGGTTTGTTCTAAGAAAATCTTGTCTATATTAGCCGGCTGCGCCGTTGTTATGGGTGATTCTGCCCCCGTTGTTACTGATTCACCAGAAGGTGCTAAATATATTGCTAAGTTCGACGATAAGCTTCAAGGTTCTGTTGAATTTTCGTCAACTTCGAACGGTTCCGTTTCTGTCAACGTTGACCTAGATGGCTTTCCTACATCTGGTGGTCCTTTTACGTACCACGTCCACGAGGCACCAGTCCCAAGCGATGGGAACTGTACAGGTACTAAGCTTCATTTAGATCCTTACAACGGTAACGAAAATGCCACAGAACCTAGTGAATTGGAAGTCGGTGACTTATCCGGTAGACACGGTAAAGTTGAAGGCACCTCGATTGATAAATCGTTTGTCGATCAATATATCTCTCTTAACGAAGATAACAAGGCCTTTATTGGTGGTTTATCGGTAACTATTCACTACAAGAATACTACTAGATTAGCGTGTGCCAATATTACCCAAGAATCTTCCGCCACATCTACTCCTGTTGCTACTGCTTCTGAGAATGGTGCTAACATGATTACCGGTATGGGTGGTATTGCAGCAGCAGCAGCAGTTGCTTTAGGCTTGTTAATTTAAGTCTTACCTATACATACTCTATAATTAGACTACATAGTTTTGTTCTAATAAGATTTTTGTTCTATTGTATGTTTACGATGTTTTTAATTTACCCCATTTCCCCTCCTTCAAACTATAATTGTATATTCGATTTTTCTCTTACGTACACTCCTTGGCGTAATTTTTCTTTGCCGAGGGTATTAAAGTTTTTTCTATACGTCAATTGTTATGGCTTTAAGGTTATATAAATATATCAAATAAAGGAACGACCGCAGAAGGGTGAGTTATCATAGAAAACAAATTATTTTTATTCTTCAATGTGATGGTTATGATATATATAGCCATTGCAAACTAGCTGGGTAGGTATCCATGGCATTATCATGCCCCAGATTGATAATATGAAAGTCGCATTGAAAAATAAAAAAGAATATTCGAGGAAATTACGAAAATTCTTTTTTAGATATAGTATATTAAAAGACACCTATCCAGTTATATTGGAATTAATGGTACTTGGACTAAAATTTTTATAAATATTTCAACTAGATTTAAATTGCTTGAAAAGTTTTGATTACTTTTGACTATCAAAATGATTAAACAGTTTTTGAACGATAATTTTGTTCCTCGAATTCCAAAGAAGGTCGAGGGTCAGGAGATCAAAGGGACGGAGACTGAAGCTTCGGAATCAGAACACCACAGGTCTCTTGATGGCGAGAAAGAGAAAGATGCTATGATGAGTGGCGGCGGGGGAGAACAAAAAAGTGATGGTAATTCGATTTTCACGGTATCAACGAATTCTACAGCAGACAATTCAAATCATTTGCATAGGTCATTGAGAGGTAGACATGTTCAATTATTGGGAATAGGTGCCACAATTGGTTCCGCTTTGTTTGTTTCTATTGGTAAAGCGTTGGCAAAGGGTGGACCGTTGAATTTGTTATTGGCATTTATATTTTGGTCAATTCCCATCTTATTTATAACTGTTTCTACAGCAGAAATGGTTACTTATTTACCTATTACTTCACCATTCGTGAGAATGGCCGGTAGATGCTGTGACGAAGCTTTGGAAGTTATGACGGCGTGGAACTTCTGGTTTTTATGTTGTGCGCAAATTCCTTTCGAAGTTACTACGGTTAATTCTATTATCCACTATTGGAGAGATGATTACTCGCCAGCAATTACTTTGGCCGTTCAGATTGTTCTTTACTTCATTATCAATCTTTTAGGTGTTGCCGTTTACGGGGAAACAGAGTTCTGGTTGTCGTTGGGTAAGGTTATTTTAGCAACGGGATTGATAATCTTTACATTTATTGCCATGGTTGGTGGGAACCCACAGCACGACGTATTTGGATTCCGTTATTGGAAAGACCCAGGTCCAATGAACACATATGATCATGGTGGCGATTTAGGAAGATTTCAGGGGTTTTTAGCATGTCTCATTCAGGCATGCTTTACGTTCGCTGGACCTGAATATATCAGTTGTGTTGCTTCTGAGACGGTTAATCCTAGAAAGACTTTGCCATCTGCATTCAAACAAGTATTCATCAGGTTATCTGTATTTTTTGTTGGGGGTGCACTTTGCGTCGGTATTTTGGTAGCTTATGACGATCCAGTATTAGTGGCTAACATGGGTGCAAGTTCTCCAGGAGCAGGTGGATCGCCTTATGTTATTGCAATGCAAAACTTGAATATTAAGGTCTTACCGGATATTATCAACGCCTTGTTAGTCACAGCAGCATTCTCGGCCGGTAACTCTTACACCTTTTGTTCATCAAGAACATTATATGGCTTCGCATTAGATGGATATGCACCTAAAATTTTTACTGCCACTACCAAAACTGGTATACCATTATACTGTGTAATAGTGTCTTTATTATGGTCGTTAATTTCATTCTTACAATTGGGTGAGCAAGCCTCAGTAGTGTTAGATTGGATTATGAATTTGATTACTTCGTGTCAATTGATGAATTTCACCATCTTGTGTGTGGTTTATGTTTTCTTCTATAGAGCATTGAAGGCCCAAGGAATTGATAGAAGAACATTACCATTCAGATCTTGGTACCAGCCTTGGTTGGCAATTATTGGTGGTAGTTTTGCGTTTGTCATGATCTTTGTCAGTTGTTACGAGGTCTTCGAACCAGGACAATGGGATATTAAATCATTTTTATTTACCTATCTTTTCGTTTTCATCAACATTGCTATTTTTGTTAGTGTTAAGCTAATCAAAAGAACAAAGTGGAAGAAGGCAAAGGACGTTGATTTGGTTACTGGTCTCAAAGAAGTAGAATTGTACGAAGAAGAATTCTACTTGCAAGCAGCCCGTGAACGGGAGATTAAGGAAGATGGCCAAATCAAAATGAAGTGGCATGAAAAGTTTTTCACATTCATTTTCGGAAGTGAGCTTTGAATTGACATTAGAGCCTATTACACTGTTGCATGATTTACCATTCGTCATTCAGTTTTTGTTCAAACTTTTTTAAGTTATTTTAATTCAGTAGATAATATTTTTAAGATCATTAATTTGATATATACTTGATACACTTAGTTTTAATTCAATAAATTTCCCCTTATATTCTCCACTCGACGAATGTTAATCATAACCAGAACTACCAGGTCCACCGGGACCACCAGAACCATTAGTATTGGGCAACCAAAACACATTTGCCTCTCCATCTACAATATTCAGTTAAAATATCCCTACACCAGGATCCAAAGCTGCAAAAATTTTGAACACTGCAAACTCAACGCTCCTCTCAAATTTGATCGAGCGAGCCTTCAAAAAAATAATAGGATATATCCGGCTATGATCATTGAACCATACGAAAACGGAGAATAAAATACAAATACGTATAATTATTGATACCGTATAGCATATTCTTCACACATCATTAGGATTTCGGATCGTTATTTAGCTAAGAGTCTTAACAATATTTTAAATTTCATCCTAGAATAGCATCATCTTAATAAGCATTCTCATCGATACGGAAGGAAGTGACTACAAATATTATAGCTTTGATATTTAGAGCATATCAGACTATATTGAGTCTTTTGTTTATAAGGTTGATATAGTGGTTCTAAACATGAGTTTCACTACGTCAATTAGGTCGCAAGTAAGTACGTTACCGGCCTCAAGCTCTAGCACAGCCGTGGTTAGCATATTTCAGCGGGCATCATCAGAGAACCAGATCTATCTTTTTACAAGTCAACAAACTTGGATACAAAGGGTACTAGCTATCGCATCGTCGAGTACCTCGATCGTTTTTTGCCTATTTTCATTATACGCCTTCTTAGCGATAGACCCTCGGAGGTTGGTATTTAGACACCAGTTGATTGCATTTTTATTAAGCTTTGATTTGCTAAAGGCAGTTGTGCTATTGTTGTATCCTTCATTAGCATTGTCATACGATAGTTCGTATTATGATGCGACGTTTTGTCAAGTAGTTGGTTTCTTCACGGCCGTAGCCATCGAGGGCGCCGACTTAGCCATTTTGACGTTTGCCATTCATACATTTCTTCTCATATTCAAACCAAACTTATCCATAAAGGTGGGAAATAGTGGTTTTGTTGAAGGTGGCTTGTTTAAATATCGCTATTATGTATATGGGTTGTCATTTGTGATACCTAGTGTGATGGCAAGTCTAGCATACATTAACAAATCGGGATATGATTCGCTCATTTGCTGGTGTTACCTTCCACGGTCTCCAACATGGTATAGGTTCGTATTAAGTTGGGTGCCTCGTTACATTATTGTTATTATTATTATAACAGTTTATTGTGTTATCTATTTCCACATAATCAGAGAATTTAAAGTGGTCGGCGGTATGTTCACTACTATGCATAGGCAAAGACTACAAGGGCGGCCAAACAGCTTTCAACATGAAAAACCATCATTTCTTTCCGCGTTAAAATATTTTTGCAGAGACATGAGGGATCGAATTGTTCCTCAATTTGTCTTACCAGAAGCCAAGAAACCTATAAGTACAGAAACAACCCCATCGGAGTATATAACCAGCAATGCAGAAGATAAGGATGATGGAAATAATACAACCAAGCCAAATTATGGGGTGGATATTGAGAATATCATGGATGATCCCGAGATTCAGGAACAAAATTTAGAGCAATTTAAACAAAGACAGAAACTCATTGCTAAGCAAATGAAGTCTATTTTTGTATATCCATTTGCATACTGTTTTATTTGGTTGTTTCCTTTTTGTCTAAGCATAACTCAGGTCAACTATGAACAGACACATCATCCCGTATACTGGCTAAATTACGTGAGTGCATTTATGATGCCATTTAATGGATTCGTTGATACATTGGTGTTCTTTTACAGAGAAGAACCATGGAAGTATACAATATTGAAAAATTTCGAAAGGGAAAATGCGTTAAAAATGAGCGAAATGGCACATTATGATAGTTTACAAGATACGACTTCTCTCACTACGAGTACAAGGTTTACAAAACGGTCACTTAGCGCAAGCTTTGGACTTGACATCGATAATTATTCTAAATGGAGGAAAGTTTTGAACTGGCTAGGTTTACCATTCTTCCAATTACCAACCGAAGAAACAATCGCAGCATTTCATGCAAAACTTGTAAATGGTCATATTGAGAATTTAAAGGCCGAAAAGTTAACTGAAGGAATAGATCATGATGCCATGCCTTTGCAATTTCATCATGACTTTTCCAATATTTTGAACGTGGATGTGGCAGAAGACGAATTCAGATCGGGCTTGAATCGCTACTCATTGAATAGTTCTCGCAATCATACGAAGAGTTCTGAGAATTCCAATATGTCTATTACGAACACATTAATGGGTAGAAGAACAAATAGTAATGCATCATCAGTAAGATCGCCAAGGTCTAGCCGAGCTTCATTTAGTGATATCGGCGAAGCAAGCAATAAATCGAGAAATTCTTCTTTATCTGATTTATCACAGAAGAATAATATAAACCATTATCTTTCTCCAAAGCCGAATATTAATAAGTTAGTGAGCTACCAACAACTGAAATCGAAACGAGGCACTACTATGGCATCTCATTCGCCTGCAATTTCTCATAGACACCCGGACAAACGCAATAATAACAGAACTTCAAATAATCTTAGAGCTAAATCTGAGACAGATGAAGTTGACTTCAGGGAGTTCTTGAAGAGGGGTCCTTGAGCTGAATAATATCTACTGCAATTCATTTCTAACATTTTTATTTCTACAAGCATATTTAATCTCGGTTATAGTTGGTTAAAAGGACAGAAGGAAACCATAATTCATTAATAATAGACTTTTCCGAATAAAGGTCAAAAGAGTAATTAGGCTATTGTGTCTTCATTGTATATCACATATGCGTTCATGCATCTATAGAAGAATTCAATAGACACTAATACGTCAAAATATCTGTGCGTGGCTGTAGATTGAGAGTTAGGCCGTTCTCGGTTTAAATAATCTCAAAGTTTGTAGACAATATATCTTTGCAAATTATCATTCTAAGCCGTAATTAGATGTTTAAATAGATGAATAATTACTATTATTCGGAAATTGAACCTGAGATTAGTCTTAAGATCAGTATTCAAAGGTATTATTTTATTGTTTGAATGAAATCTTGGATAATTCTAGAGGGTGATTGATTGTAATATACAAAGAATGACAAGGAGTACAGATGAAGATACTAATAATGTGTCCGAAGGACAACTTACCAATGGTGAAAAAGCGGGAAGAAATATTTCAAGTGAAACAGATAACAGAAGTGAGTCGACGAGTGGTATTAGTTATGGCGAGAGGTCAAGTCAAGTGGGAGAAGATGACGAAAATACGAATTCGAAATCAAAGAAATATTACGAAAGTAATGCTGGAGATGGTACGAAGGCTACAGATCATCACTTGACAGGGCTTCCATTGATTGCCACTTTAGTAAGCTGTTTCACTAGTTTGTTCATTGTTGCATTAGACCAAACTATTGTATCTACTATACTTACAACTGTCGGAAGTGAGTTCCACAATTTTGAAAAAATAGGATGGTTAACCTCAGGGTATTTATTATCATTAGCATGTCTTGCATCAATATACGGTAAAGTATCCATTGCATTTGGAAGAAAATATACCTTAGTATGGGGAATTCTAGTCTTTGAAGCTGGTTCAGTTGTTTGTGCAAGAGCTCAAAATATGGACACTTTAATAGCAGGTAGAGTTATACAAGGTATTGGAGGAAGCTGTGTACAAGCTTTAACTATTATAATTATGACGGAAGCTGTAATTTTAAGTCGTAGAGCGCTTGCATTCATTTTGATAGGTGTTTGCTTCTCGCTTGCTAGTGTAATTGGACCTTTCATTGGAGGTGCTTTTGCAACTCATGTTACATGGAGGTGGTGCTTTTATGTGAACTTACCAGTGGGTGGATTTGCCATTATATTATTGATTGTATGTTTTCATCCACCGAAACCCAAAGGTAATTTGAAAGAAAAGCTCTCAAGAATTGACTATTTGGGCGTCTTTCTCTTAACTAGTGGGTTAGTTTTGGTATTATTAGGTTTGACGTTTGGCGGTGTTGATTTCTCATGGAATTCGGCTGCTATAATACTTCTTTTCGTCTTAGGAGGACTATTAATCATAGCATTTTGCATATATAACTTTAAGATATCCAAGAAGCCAATCATAATTAAAGAGGTTGTTATTATTCCGCAAATATTTGCAGCTTCGTGGAGTGCAACCTTCAATTTTGCATTTTTCATGGCAAACTTGACCTATCTTGCCATCTATTTCCAAGTCATATTTAATGCTTCACCGTGGCAATCAGGTGTAGACTTATTACCAATGGTTATTTCGGTTTCACTATCGTCAATTGCGAATGGAATTTTCATGCGGTTCACGAGGTATGTTAAAGTTACAATGTTGATATCAACTACTCTCGGACCAATTGGTTGTGGTTTGCTATTGTTGTTGGAAAAGGATTCACCAGCCAGGGATAGAATAGGTTTATTAATTATATCTGGTATCTCTGTAGGACTTCAATTTCAAAGTTCATTACTCGCGGCCCAACTAGAAGCACCTCCAGATGTTGAAGGTTCTTTAATTTTAACTACAATCTTTTTGAATTTCCTCAAGTCTATGGGTGCCACTGTGGCTGTTACGTTAGCTCAATTAATTTATCAGGCAACTGGCACTTCATACATTAATAGTTTATTAAATAGACTAGAAAAAGATTCTACGGAATACGAAGCTCTAAAAAAAGTTCCAGTGAAGACATTGATTTCAACCCCATCTCTTATTCAAAGTTTGCCAAATTCCGCAAAGGAAATGGTTTTAGATCAGTTTATGAGAGCACTAAAAAATGTTTTCTATTTGGGACTTGCATTTTCATGTGCCGGGTTTATTGTGTCGTTATTTACGACCAATAAGAAAATCCCAAGGCATGAAAATGTAAAGAAGGCTGGGGATGAAAGTGATGATGAAGCATTAATAGGTGATCAAAATTCTACAAATGCTGATACTGCTGGTAACCAGCTTCCCCCCTCGATAGAAGGTAATAAATAATATTAAAATACATAATTATAGTACATGCTAATATACATGTTAATACACAACATTCAATCTACTTTTTTATTCATTTCTGTTAAATAGAGTTTAACATGAGAATTCAATTTAGCAACAGCCAATTCAGCGTTTCTTAGCTCTATTTGAAAATTACTTCTCTCTCCATTCATCTTAGTTTCCAATTCACTTATAAAGTCTTTTTTCTTATTTAACTCTTGTTCTTTAACTTTACGCTCTTTAACCAAAGTATCGTAACCGTCTTTTAAAGAAATTAGCTTCTGTTTACTGGCTTCACTCCTCTCGCTTGATTGATGTCTTAACCTTTTAATTTTTTCCTCCGTATTATTGAGTTGTCTCGTTACTTGTTGGATTTGTCTGTTCAAGTCGTTTAAAGTCAAGTTTTGTTGTTCTTTAAATTCTTGGTACTTGTTCAATTTATCTAAGGAAGTTTCTTCCTTAGTTAAATCATTCAATACTTCTTCCAAAATTCTAAATAGATTTTTTAATTCTTGTTCTACTAATTGAAATGATTCAATGCTTATGGTCATATTTTTATTCTTCGATTCTAAGTCGGCCAAATTGATTTGATATTCGCTTAAATTTGTCTTTAAATCCTCAATGATCTTGGTAACGATTTCAGGATTAGATAGGAGATAACTTTTTAATTTATCTAATTCTTTATTCGATTCCATTATTAAGTAATTATGATCCTCTAATTTCTCGATCAATCTTCTC
Source organism: Debaryomyces tyrocola (assembly GCA_900006135.1). NCBI lineage: Eukaryota > Fungi > Ascomycota > Pichiomycetes > Serinales > Debaryomycetaceae > Debaryomyces > Debaryomyces tyrocola. The sequence continues at coordinate 716,748 of LN874555.1, forward strand.
TTTTCGTCCTTGTATTTAGAATGCTCCAATGTTAATATTTCCTGATTCTTTTTCAACTTTTTTAATTCATTTTCCAATTTTGAGTTATAAGTATTTATTTGCTTCAATGTTGCCTTTTTATTACCCTCATCCGTCTCATTGGCTTCAATTTTGTACTTTAAGTCGTTTATTTGATTTGAAAGTCTACTGTTCTCATTTTGTACACCCTTCAATTTCTCTAGGTTACCTTCACTTATGCTGACAAGCTTCTCACATTCTACCGAATTCTCCTCCCTAAATCTTGCATAATTTACAACGGCACTCAATATTCTCCTTATTCTCTGGGGTTCAGGCCTCATTATGTCCATTAACGTAAAATCGTTGACACCACATATCAGAAAAAACTCATATGCACCTCTGTGTAGCAATATTAAACGTACGCTCGACGTTATATCATCATCGTCTTCTATTCGTGATTCTCCATTTTCTGGTTCTTCTTCCATTTGAGCATCCTGCGTTTTCGTCATAGATAAGTCATTCCTGTTTACATTTCTGACCATTCCATTAATATTATCAGCAGAGAGACCCATGAACGAATCGAGAAACTGTTCTAATAATGTTTTGATATACTGACTTGTCGGTCTTGATACTAATTCTTCATTTGCTATGAAATCACAACTTTGTAAACAAATTGATATTTCCTTGAAATCCAACAATGGAAACAGATCCTGAGGAATAACATGATGAATCCGACGACTATTTAAAGATGAATTACCCGGTCTATAAATGGAGCTAGGGCGTGACATGACTTTAATTATCTAACTATAATGTGTTGATACTTGATTTAAGTAACTCTTTTTTTGTTTTGATTTTACGTGCGCGAGTTTGGGTCAAAATCAACTGTTACAAAACAACGTATATAGAATACCACTGGAATAAACGATCATTACTACGGAAAATCAGCAATAATATGTCAAGTAGTCATATTGATTAGATAAATATATACTTAAAAGTCGATAATGGCAAAATATATCGATTCTATGGCTCAGTGTAGCTCGTTATACTCTTTCAGCCGTCCAAATAGCTCCCCTACAAACCAACTTGATAGCTTCGGTTAATAAGATATAGGGAACAGCCTTTTCTGCGTCATGTTCTATGGCAGTGTCTAAATGCTCTAATTCCTCATCTCTAAAAGTACTAATAAGATCTTTCAAGTCGGTCAATTCAGGGGAACATCGTGCGCCCCTATCTAAGCTTTCCTCTGGTAAAATTTCACCGGTAGCCTTATCGTAAGCTGGTATGTTATATTGATTCATCAACACTCTCAATTGTTGGTTGTAATGGCCTCCAATGACAGTTTCCACTGCTACAGTACACGCCATCGCAGCTTCCTTGCTGATGAGTGCGGTACTAACACCAATACCAAAAGAACCTACTTTCCATAATGGTGTTAATAAAGAAGGTCTTACACGACGTTCTGTTTGTAATTTATTGAATGTATTATGATGGTGAATTTCTTGATCCCACATATGCTGTAACACCGGTCTTAAGTGTGGGTATTTACTGGCCAATACCGTGAATTGGCCGTAATAAATATAATTTGCTCCCAACTCTCCTGCTTGATCTACACGAATAATACGATCAAGGAACGCTTTCTGTGCCTTTGATAACTTGCCGTATTCCACATCCTTACGGGATTTCTTCAGGGATTTTTTCTTGAGTTGTTTATCATGTTGAAATACCCTGGCAGCCGATGATAAAGGACGCACCAGTGACCTCAATGGGTGTGATCTTATAGCCAGTGATATCATTTCCGGGTCAAAGTAATCAGTGAAAAGGAGAAATAATCATGTAAGGTGATTTTTGATACTAAATTAAATATTTTCTTGCATACAGTAGCAAATCCGAAAAACACAATTTATTTAAACGAGCTAAATATTTTTAACATAGAAACACCAATATCAAATGGCAACTCTTGGGTATCCCTGGAGTTTGTGACAGATTTTGACTCGTTGAGAGGGTTCTTTAGATGTTGAAAGTGTCTGTTTGGAACATCCTTAATCATTAGCCACTCGACCGGGAACACGCCCTTCCAACGGGACTTTTCGACCCATACGTCGCTCGTGCGAGTAAAATCAATGTTGTTCTTCATTTCTACAACCCCACAGAAGCGGCCAGAGCAATTGACCAGGAAGAAGAGGAATATTTTGCCCTGAACAGCCCGAACCTCGTCAAACGCCCTATTAAGCCTCTTATTTCCTAAGTTGGTTGACGCCCAGATGTTGTTGGCAATCGACGCATCCACGTCCACCCCACTGTATGACTTGATCACAAAAAATCTGGCATTGTCTTCAACTGTGAACTGACGACCCCTGAAACTTCGAAAAACAAGCCGGGGTGGTATTTTATACACATACTCCTCTTCCCCTGTTCTCTGCTCTTCTCCACTAACCATCAATGGATCAAATGGCATGAGCGACTCACTATTACTCCTGAACGACGTGGACCAAATACTTGTTCGGGGAATAACTTCTGGTTGTAACATTCGATTATCGTAACTAAACGATTCCACTACTGAAAGCGATCTAGGCGTACAATATTGGTTTCCCGTCGAGGGTGTGGATAATGTTCCCTGAGAAGAAACATCAGAATTCCCTGGGAACTTGTCTGAAAAAACATCAGAATCCCATTCAAATACGCTATCTCTACTATCACTGTACATTTCACTTCTTTATCTCTGTTAATTCATAAAGAATAAGTTCTGCTTCATATTTGACGCCAGCGTTCTTAAGTGGGATCTTAAATGTCTGAGTTTTGCAACAGATGTAACCTGCAAACATCACTCATCTGATCTAACCTGTAAACATGATCTATCAGTATGGATCGTTCATATATACTACTTAGTACTTGTGGATATTGACCAATAGACTAATAAATTGGCAATCTAGGTGTTATAGGCACTATATTTGGAGTGTTTAAGTTTACATGTTGTAAGAAATTGCTTGATGTTGAATCAGATGTCGTACAGAATCCAAAGAGTAGACGATGAGTTTGTGAGTAACAAGAATAAGAAAGATAAAGCTGGGGTGAAGTACCCGAAGAAATTCTCCAAGAAAGTAAATATGGGGAAGGTGAATTTTGCAGTGGTGGAAAAATGGATTGGCGACACTTTGAATGAGCAATTGCCGGACGACGATGTGGTAATTGACTACGTGAGCGAATTGTTGCAAGCAGAAGACGAGCCGGATATCAAGATGATTCATTTGCAAATGCAGGACTTTTTAGGTCAGGAACAGGCCATGAAGTTCTGTGAGACGTTGTGGGACTTGTTGATGAGTGCACAAGATGATCCTGATGGCATACCGAAGCAGCTTCTAGAACAAAGACGGAAAGAGTACGAGGCAGGCGAAGACAATGGTAAGGTAGAAAAACAGAAGACAAACTATAACAGAAGTGGCACTGGACAAAATACTGCTATGGATGCAGAAACAAATGGCGATAAAGGGCGTAGTGACAGGAAGAAAACCTTAGGCCAAAATAGAAGTCACGAATACAGAAATACGCGAGATGATAAGGACAAGGATCCACGGGATATAAGGGCCTCGAAAAACACCGGATATAGAGATGACAGACAGGATCGATCGTACAAGCGGTCTGATAATCGGGAATACGACAAAAGGAAAAGATAGGTGATATCGGGCATCAAAAATCCCATGATGGGCGAACCCAACATGCCAGTTTCTGCTTCGATCTATTGAGAACTCAATTGTATCTCTTTATGTCATTAAGTTCTACTTCAATTTATATATAATCTTGCTTTCTTCGTGCTGTTCACTCGTATATTTTGAACTCGTTTTTGCTTGACCAGACTACGTTTACAAATATTTTTGTTCTTTGAAATAACCGTCCGTGTGCTCCCTATCATATAAGGCCAATAAACTATTCTATTCACCTGTAATATAACTAGTATATCATGAATCTATAATCAGTTGTCATGAAATCCAGTCATCAAAAACACGTGCGTTTACCGATTTTCACCCTCAAACCAACGATCGCCCCTAAAAACACAAGATTAGATACAGCATAGCGGCATTGAAGCTTATAAAACAGCAAATAAGACATGTCAGAGCAACAAGGAAGTGATAATCACCACCACCATCGCCATCATCATCATCACAACAGTCATCATGGTAACCATAATGGACAACACGATGGCCACAACAATAAGGTCCATCAACCCCAACCAATAGATCCGAAGGCTAACCAAGCAAACAGAATAGGGAAATATCAAGTCCTCAAGACGTTAGGAGAAGGGTCATTTGGTAAAGTTAAATTAGCGCAACACACAATCACAGGACAGAAGGTTGCATTGAAGATCATTAATCGTAAAACGTTAGCTAAGTCCGATATGCAAGGTAGAGTTGAACGAGAAATTTCATATTTAAGATTGTTAAGACATCCACATATCATCAAGTTATACGATGTGATTAAGTCGAAGGATGAGATTATTATGGTTATTGAGTATGCGGGTAAGGAGTTGTTTGATTATATTGTGCAGAGGGGTAAGATGCCAGAAGATGAGGCCAGAAGATTCTTCCAACAGATTATAGCTGCCGTAGAATACTGCCACAGACACAAGATTGTTCATAGAGATTTGAAGCCGGAAAACTTATTATTGGATGAACAATTGAACGTCAAGATTGCGGATTTTGGGTTATCTAACATTATGACAGATGGTAACTTCTTGAAAACGAGTTGTGGGTCGCCCAATTACGCCGCTCCCGAGGTTATAAGTGGTAAATTATACGCTGGCCCAGAAGTTGACGTTTGGTCATCGGGGGTTATTTTATACGTCATGTTGTGTGGGAGGTTACCTTTCGATGACGAGTTCATTCCTGCGTTGTTCAAAAAAATTAGTAACGGTGTTTACACATTACCTAATTACTTATCCCAAGGAGCTAAAGATATATTAACGAGGATGTTGGTCGTCAACCCATTAAACAGAATCACCATGCACGAGATTATCGAAGATGAATGGTTCAAACAAAATATTGAAGAGTACTTATTACCTCCAGATTTATCGAAGACAAAACACAAGAAAATCGAGGTCGACGAGGACGTTATTACTGCTTTGCAGTCAACTATGGGTTATGACAGGGATGAAATTGTTAATGTTATCAATAAATGTAACCAACATAACGCACCACAACAACAATCTAACGAAATAATTGATGCTTACTTGTTAATGAGAGAGAATCGCACATTGGTGAAGGACTTGAAGGACTCCAAACTGAATAATATGGACACTTTCTTATCTCAATCGCCGCCTCCTTCTTGGACCAACAATGCCAATAATAACAGCAACATGAATATAAATGTCAACCACTCCACCAAGGCGCCTGGTGTGCAACAATCATTAACATATCAAACATTAGCTGCAGTGCCAGACTTATCTACGCTACCCAACTCTACCATTGCCATTTTACCTTCTTCGTTGCCATCAATCCACAGAGCGTACATGATGGAATCCAACATGGACACCCAGCTGAAAATAGCGCCCGTATCGCACAAGAAGCTGAAAACAAGGTGGCATTTCGGTATAAGATCTAGGTCTTATCCATTGGATGTTATGGGTGAAATCTACAGAGCCTTGAAGAACTTGGGCGCAGAGTGGTCTAAACCAACCGAGGAAGAGTTATGGACCATCAGAGTCAGATGGAAGTACGGCCCATGTATCTTACCAAACGATCAAAATCAAGAAGAAGAACAGAAAAACATTCCTGACATGATGAAAATGCAAATCCAGTTATTCCAATTGGAGCCAAACAATTATTTGGTGGACTTCAAGTTCGATGGATGGGAGAACTCTTCCAATAAGGACGTACCTATAAAACAAGACGTAGATGAAATGTGTTCGTTCTCAGCCTATCCGTTCTTGCATTTAGCTACTAGGCTAATCATGGAATTAGCTGTTAACAGTCAAACTAATTAATTCTATACACTTCATTATGTTGAAATTATTATAATAATATATCCAATTCGTGTTCATCCCTTTTCGTACAAAATGTAAATAAATTTCTCTTCTTAGTTAAAATGCGAGCGTACAATTGGCGTTGTAATTTAAGATCAATTTTCGTTAAATGGGCACTTGGGTGAGATAAATGAATACAAAAAGTGAATATATTGTTTAAGTAAGGATAACGGAGGAATAAAGAGTATTTCATGTATATATTGACATAAATCCAATAGAATAATATGAAAACGATAGACTTATCAGGGGAAATACCTAGTAATGAGCAAATTAAATTAAGTGAAGTCTCCAAGATAATTTTTAAATCAAAGAAAACGGTGGTATTGACGGGAGCAGGGATATCGTGCAATGCTGGAATTCCCGACTTTAGATCAAGCGATGGGTTGTACAATATGGTGAAAAGTAAGTTTCCTAAGAAAATAGTGAAGGGTCAGGACTTGTTCGATATATCGATTTTCAGAGATGAGGTGACACTTTCGTTGTTTTGTACATTCATGGAGTCCTTGTACCTGTCCAGCATTGACGCAAAACCCACTGAAACACATAGGTTTATTAAGATATTGAAAGAGAAAAAGAAATTGCTCCGCTGTTACACCCAGAATATTGATGGTTTGGAGGATAAGATGAATTTGAAAATGGGGATCAACTTAAGTGAATTTGATTGCAATGGACCGTTTAATAAGACGTGGCAAGACTTGGATGTGGTTCAGTTGCACGGAAATATCAATAACCTAGCATGTACCCAGTGTTTCCATAGTTTTAACTGGAATGTGGAATACAGAGAGCAATTCTCGAACGGATCCAATCCCGAGTGTAAGAATTGCTATTTAAAATATCAAGAAAGATTGTACCTGGGCAAGCGTTTAACAGGTAATATTGGCATGTTGAGGCCTAATATTGTATTGTATGGAGAAAATCATCCACAATCAGAAATACTTGCCAGCGGGTTAAATAAGGATGTAAATTTAAAGCCGGATTTGTTTATTATTATGGGTACATCCTTAAAAGTCGACGGGATTAAGAGATTGGTGAAGACTTTGGCACAATCGGTACACAATAGAGGTGGGACGGTCCTTTTCGTGAACAAGACTCCTATATCACAAGCTATGTGGAGCAACATTATAGACTACGAAATTCTATGTGACTGTGATGAGTTTGTGAAATTATTGAAATATGAAATTCCGGATCTTTTCCTTACTCAAGAACAGTTGGATTCAAAGAAATTAAATCAAAACTTGATGTCACCTCCATTAACCAAAGCCCAAATAAAGAAAGAACAAAACTTAAAATCCCAAATTAAGAAAACGTCTACAAAAGTATGTGTGAAGAAGGAACCTATAAGGCGAGTTAAAAAGGAAATTGTGAGGAAGGAGTCTATACGGCGAGCTAAAAAGGAACCTATAAAGCAAACCATTAAGAAAGAGACCTCGATACCGTCACATATAAAGCAAGAAAATTCACAAGCATTGGAATCCGTACAGCATTCAATATGTCTGGGAAGCAAACAACATATCAAACTAGAGGGCTCTATATCTAGCTAATTATACCAATAGGTTGTGTATTACGTGTATATTATTATGTATTTTAAAATTAATGATGCATACTAAAATAATCGCAAATTTAAATTAAAACGTAAATTTAGCACTATCATATGCCAAATATTATTGCTTTCCAATTAACACCAAAAATATTAGATGGATCAAGTGTCTAACTTTTTCGAAAACATACTAACAGTAGAAGCCAATGAGAAGGAGTCTGGTGCTAAGAGAAAGACTACACTGAATGAATTAAATCAATCTAACCCTATGTCAGATAAACTGAAGCGTAAGTCGGAAAGTGATTTTGCATTCTGGACTCATAAGAAGGAAGGAAATGACGAACATAAGTCTACTAATACCTTGCTTACTGATAAACTAATGGAAAAGATCATCTCTATGATTATTCCAATGAATGTTAAAGATCAGGGTGCATTAAATGAGAGATTAGAAATGCAAAAGACTCGTCCTCCATTATCTGTGAACTTAATATCGAAAAATTCTATTTTATTGAACCTGAGGTTATCTGTTCCGTTTGAAACCATCGATAGTGTTATTAAATTTTTCAATTGGGATAATCTGTCGTTTACAGTGGGTATACTATTGGTAATAACCCATATAATTCTAAATCCATATTTAATACTCGTTTTGCCATTGTTGCTAATTTTAATCAATATAATGGTCCCACATTATCTAATACTTCATCCAACGGACAGATCTGTGCTAAATTCGAGGTATTTTCAGCGAAATCCTATACCTGATGATGGGCCAGCTTTACGTGAGTCTGAAATACCGAAGCCAGTACCCGAATTTTCAAACGAATTTATTTTGAACTTGACTGACTTGCAGAATCATATGCTTCTTTACGTGGTAACTTATGACCTTATACTATGGGCAACTAAAGAATTTTTATTTTACAAGGACGAAAATATCAGTTCTGTGGTATATTTGGGTTTATTAATTTTGGGTTTACATAATTTATTCGTCCTACCAAAGATTGTGCCTATTTTGTTCTGGTATTTGCCTATTAGATTTATGCTTGTTATCTCCATTTGGGCAGTTGTGATATTGTTTCATCCTGTTGTACGAAATAGACTATTGAACTGGATCTATAATGAGGAAACACGATTATATTTTGTTAACTTGGACAACCAGATAGAAGAATTTTTATTAAATTGGATTGTGAGAGTGGATGAAGAACAAGTTAAAATTGAAACGAAACAAGTAGAGATCTTCGAACTACAAAGATATGACAAAACTAGTAAAATTTGGGAATTAAATGGATTTACTAATGACTTCTATACTATAAATAGTCCTATGCGAAAACTAAAGCAAGAGTATTTGAAGGGTAAAAATAATGATAGAAATGATGACGACGAAGATGGTGAGAAATCTGAAAATGTTGATATCAATGCCGTACCACATATTAATGCCATAAAGCCGCCGATAGATTGGGAATTCAATGAAGAGTCCTGGAAATTAGATTTAAATGTCAATGATTGGGTTAATTCCAATTTACTCGCAGATCTTGTCATGATCGACACCGATGAGAAGTGGGTTTACGATCTAGAATCGTTGACCACCCCTGAGTTCTTCAGAAGAAGACGTTGGGTTAGAACTTGTAAAAGACAAAGCTCAATCAAAGACATAAATCAAAGCAATTCAGGTTCGGTATACAGCGATTATCTATTATAGTATGCTATAAGCTGTAATCATTTATTCATAAATTCCATTAAACTTAGCGAGTTAAATTGCTTGGATTCATTTTCTTTCTCCTTTTTCTTTAATGCTAACAAATTCGATAAATTGTTCTGCTTCCGCTTCTTTAGTCTTTGCTTAGACTTTGATGTGTCCGCCTTTGGCCATGTAGCCTTGAATTCTTCAGGTTTCGTTTTATCATTTCCTTCTGTATCACCGATATTCGGTATCGGAGTAGACTGCTTTGACGTAGGTATCTCCAATTCACGATCTGATCTATGGTCACATTCAAGACAGGTATATCTTAACAATCTACGTCTATTTACAGCGCTTCTTCTCTTTCTGTTATAGATTATCCTTATGGATACAGTGATTCCTGGGATATAAATGCTTTCACACTTATCGCAGAAGGTATCTTCCATATAATTTGCCGGCAAATTAATGCATTTATCTTGAGTAAACTCTGCAAACGTATCCTTGTATACCTTAGCCAACGGATTTAGAGGTACCGAATGACTCAAATTTAGTAAGTGAATCGAACTTATTTGATTGTTTGTTAATTTGTCCATGCTGATTGGAAATATTGACCTTTCAAAATTAGTTTTTCTGATTAGACCGAATTTCGGCACATCTCCAGCCAATGAAGAAATATTTATTACAAAGCTCACAGACTTTAGATAACACCATACTAATCTAGGTAAAGTTATTTAATATAAAGATTTCACTATTTTAGCTTTTTGTTTTAGCTAACCCATTATATACCTTTGTTGAAATGTATGTGCAACAAAGAAAGCGTTTAAAGCTTATTACACCATCTAATATACCTGGTAAGATACTCAGAACTTGTGTACGATGCAGACAGCATAAGACTAAATGTGATGCTTCAATAACTGACCCGTTACCATGTTCACATTGTTTCAAGAAGAATATAAATTGTACATTAGATATAATAACCAAAGATCCGAATAGGTCAAATGACGTGGTGCACAAATTGAGTGTTGATGTTAGATCTTTAAAGAAAAGTTTAGATACCTTAATCAACAGAAAGTTCAAGATGATAAATATGCTTGTTGAGAAAGGTATTTTGAATGTTAGAAAGCTGACAGGTATGACTCCTCCAATTTCTAAGATCGAAGCATGTCTTAACTCTCCTGTGGAAACCCCGATGCCTTTGACTCCAGAATCACCTAAGTTAGACACCTCATACACTATCAATAGCCATATCAGCACCAAAGCATTCTCTATTTCACACGAGGAAGCCGTTGAAAGTTTCCATAACTATCATTTGCATTTCAATAAATATTTGCCGATATTTCCCGAAGGGTTCTTCGATACTATTAATATAGATAGGTTTTACGAACAGAATGACTTATTGTTTTGGAGTATCATACTCACGTCATATTTGAACCAGCCAGAAGCATCCAAATACTTACATTTATGTAATCACATCAAGTCATTAGTGGTTGCAAAATGTTGGTTTAATACCCCAAGATCGGTATATATACTATCGTCGTTATTAATTTTAACTACATGGCCTTTACCCTCGGAAAAATATCTGAATAATGGAGACAACATATCGATTAAATACCTTTCGCTAATGAAAAACATATCGTTACAGTTAGGTTTACACAGGTCGCAGTTTATTGATGAGTTCAGTCATAAAACTGAAATTAATGTTTCTAATGAATTGAAATTGAACAATTTAATAAGAGATAGAATTTACAAATTCATTAATATTAACTCAAATTATTGTTTAATTTACACTGGTTTATCGCATCTTAATTACAATGGTTTTCAGCAAGATTATATTATTAATAAGGCGAATCAAGATTTATTCAACAATAATATTGATAATGAGGAAGACAAGTATATCAACTCATTATTGAAAATTTCTTTAGTACAATTAAAGTTGAATGAGAATATGAATGATATCCTTAACGACAAGAAGATGTACGCGCATGCAAATTCTGATAAGCTAATAAATTTGAATATGTTTGAAATAATATTGAATGACTTTAATAAAGATACTAGTCCATTATTGTCGAACAATCTTATAAAGCTATCTGTTGAATTCCTGAAATTACAGTTATTTGTTTATTCTTTTAGTCGTATGGATATTTCCATTGCTGAATATCGCCATTGCATTTTGAAGGCTATCAAATCATGTTACCTTATTTTGGATTTGTTTTCGAAAGAATTTGTGGATTTAAGAAATTTTAATCAGCTCCCAGTGCATTACAAATTTATTATTGAATTAACAACATTAATAATGTTAAGAATTCATTCATGTCCGATATTGAATAAGCTTGAAGATTATGAAGTCTTAAAGAGAAACTTTCAAAAGGCATATGGAATACTATCCCTCAATAATAATAAGGCTTGGTTAAGTTTGAATGGTAGATTACGAAAAATCATCGAAAAGTACGATATTCTTTTTAAAGAGAAGCCACGGGCTATTTTAAATGCATCTGATTCTTTTTTTCTTATTAGCAAGATGCAAAATTATTTGGTTTCAAGTTTAAACTATGAAATGGTATGGTACATATATCAGGATTCGAAGAGCGAAGACAATTCGGAAGACGACGACACGGGAAATGAAATTAATTGGTTAAAGTTTGGGTTGGATGAGAAGAATGTTAATTCTAAAGAAATCATAGATTATCTTTCGAACGAATGTTCAATATTCAAATAATACTTAATGATGTATATGTATTTTTTATAATATTATATATATAATATACAAATTATCGATCTATCCAATGGGCATTTAATCTTCTGGAAAAGACAAACGGTTTTGTAATTAAGTACGCAGCTAGTAAGGCTAAGATTGTTAAGATCAATTTAATTCTATCAAAATTTTCGCTCAACAAATCATAAGATAATGAAGGTTGAATTACATTGCAGAAAATGTTGAACTTGTTAACGAAACACACTACCGAAGTCGATTCTAATTCAGTAGGCTTCATTAATATTTGATCAGTATTGGAATCTAAGAATAATTGATGCTTATGATTCAATACCTGGAAGTTATTCTTAGGAACCACCGGTTCGTATGGCATCATTCTAAAGTCATCTTGAAAGTCCTTACTGGTCAATTCCCGGTTAGCAATTCTTCTGCTGTTTAAAATAAACTTCGGAATTTCAATTAAACTTCCTGATTCTGTTAAGAACAACATAGATTTTAATGTAATACCAAATTTTGTTTGGGTAGAAGCAAGTGATACTATCCTCTCAGGGAAAATGAACGATTTTTTTGAAATAAAATTGATTGTTGTATTACTCTCAAAAGCAGAAATGATGTTTTTATTAACTGATTTTTCCATAGTATCAAATAAATCAAATACGATAACTCTTTGTTCTAGTTTTGGAGACTTAATAAAAAATGTGTATACGATCCAGTTATCATCCATGCATAATTGAATGGAATCAGAATCAACAACCTCATTCTTACTGTGATCGTGAGTATACAACACGCTTCCACTGACGCTATCTATTAAATAATAGCGTAAAATTTTTGTCTGCGAGTCCTCTGTAATGATGGAGATCAAATTTGGATTCAAGTATTTATACAAGACAGATTTGTCGGATAGAGTTATGCCAATTGATGAAGTCTTGGTATGCATTGGTTTGGTCTTTACTAAGATTACTCTCTCATCCGGCTTTTCAAATTTCCATGTTGGAATCATATCTTTGTCATCAATTTTATAACCCTGTACAGAATCATCAGTTTGATCGATCAAATATTGATCTGTTTTGATACCGACTTCACTGTCTTTAAATAATTGTAATTCATGACTGTTAGCAAGCTTCAAAGCAATGACTTCTTCGTCGTTTTCTAATCTTAGTAAGAAACTTTTCAGTATTTCTTCTTTGAACATTTTTGTATTCGTGATTTTTCCATTTCTAATATCGAGTGATAACAATGAATGTTTTAAGATAAGAACAACCTCATTCGTTGCAGGTCTATCGACAAAATCTATCACGTTCTGTTCCTTAACTTCGACTTTGCATTTCCATGCAACGGAACCCTTTTCAGAATCAACTGCAATAACGTATCCCTGCAGCTCGTCCATAAAAATAATTAACTTACCAAACCCAAATGTATCCTCAGGAGCATATTCATCATGAGAAGTAGACGAGGTTGTAATTTTTGAAATAATTAACCTGCCCAACTGAGACAAATGCCTCCTAAGTATAGCAAGCCAGCGGGAAATGAAGAAACGGTAGTCATCAGAATCATGGAGCAAATGGTGTACCTTGTTTATTTCACCTTCTGATCGTGGTCTATCAATCATCAAATACTTTGACGAGGTTGGATGAAATCTATTCAAATCGAACGAGAAGTGTGTAACAGATTTGGTGCTTGTCACACAAATAGTCACATCGACCTTAAAATCGAATAAACGGCTGGAGATTAACTGCAAATTAGATCCCTTGTCATATGTGATATAATTCTGTCCAGTTTGAATTGAGCTATTGGATTGAAAGTGATATTTCTGAATAGCATTAACGTCGCCACCAAGTGATAATCCAGATACGTCAAGGAGAATAACATCAGATTCAGTAGCAAGAAGTACAGATTCGGAAGATGCATAGTTTATAAAATCAATTTCTGAAATCTCGTCTTCAAATGAATAATCGACGAGAGATTCAAATTTTCCATCAACAATGGAGTAGAAGTGAATTACTTTAGAATCAATAGAATAGGCCAATTCGAGACTCAATACTCGAATATGCTGTTTCGGTTTCAATGTACTCTTTACCTCGTTCACACCATCATCGTCTATAGATAATATCTTGTTGTCTTCCGTCACGATAATATTATCTTGAAATGTCTTCACTTGGTTAATGTTAGAAATGTACTTCGTAAATGGTTTCGACGTAGGTAACACATCCAACGATCTTGCAATTGCAATTAGCAGTAAATCATCTGTTATGGCATAAAATGTGCCATCTGCCTGCGAAACTCTGATATCCCTAATTTTGGCATCGGTACTAATTGGCTTCACCACTCCATCGTTCCCTAAGAATGTCAACAGCCCGTCCGTCCCCACTGTTAAAACTCCTACGCCAAAAAATTCAACCAATTTCAATGGCACAGTTTCACTAACTAGGGTTTCCTGTAAAATACCTGTTGTGGAGTCAAACAAGTAAATACGGTTGTCGGTGGTGGAATACGCATATACCAATTTCCTATTTTTTGATAAAAAGTATCGATTTATATTACCAAACCCACGCAAATCTGCTTTCCAATTCAACGAACCACCATTACTGAGATCCATATTCAATATTTCCTCCTCATTTGTTAATCCTATAAGCTCTTTGTCTGACAAGATTTCGTACCGCTGTATTTCTCCGTAAGAATGCTTAATCCAGTCCTTGACGAATGCATCTTCAAAGAGCACCGCGAAAGCTAGAGATGAAAACAATGATAAAACCCCTATAGTTTGGATCAAACGCATGGCTCTCAATGTTCTTTAGTACTATAATTGAATGATATGAATGATACGAATGATATGAACGGTTTATATTCAATGTATCCGTTTAATGAATGTCGTCTGAATCCTAATTCAATGTCGTTCACATTTTCAAATCACGACATTGAGTTCTGCATGTATATAGATTGCTGATTACAATTCACGGCTAACTATCAAAGGAGTGACGCAGTGTTTAAATACACCTCTTATACGCTCAAAAAGACATCAATTTGGCCGTTATCATAGTTGTAAGTTCATTTATATCTGTAACTAATAACCTAAATTAAAATGCACGCTAAAGATTGGTTACTTGTACTCGTTGGGTTTTTCCTTCCCCCCGTTCCAGTCTTCATCAAAAGAGGAATTTCATCTGCAGACTTTTGGATTAATATCTTGCTCTGCTTGTTAGGATTCTTCCCTGGTTTGCTCCATTGCTACTACATCATTCTGTGCTATCCATACAGTGAAGGTTACGCCACTCTTGGAGGTGACGGACACAACCATAGGGCTAATGACTACGGTGCTACAGTAGGATAGACAAAAAGTCATCTTGAAGTTGGACGTAGGTGTTCTTGCGTCTGACGAATGAATAGGCTAGTGGTATCCTGTTTGTTGTGAATTATATCTCATATGAAATAATAAATCAATCCCTGAAGTATAGTGTAGTAATGATAGTTGGAGCATGTTACCCGGATGCCTGCCCGAATAAAAATTGATAAAACTTTTGATTTTTTACAATTTTAGTATGGCATTGGCAGGGGATACCTACCTTACAAACACCGTTAATATACGATCTGTTATTGAATTGAACACAATCTGTAGGAATTTCTTGCAACCTTGTTGCACGCATAACTTAAGTTGGCCGGTCAAGTTTTCAAAACTTAGTAAAGATCCATCGGTTCAATGTGTCTATATGCGAAAATTAAGTTGAATGTCCTAATTAATTTCTCTGGTTTCAGTGGAATATAATTGAATGATTGACGGAATTTTGACAGGAATCGTTTTGGTTTTTGTCGCTTGAATTCTGATCGGGGTTTGGGAGCTATGTTGATCGGCAGTCTTTGCTAATCTTTATGACTCTCGCTACCTTATCAATCAGACCCACTAGCTATTGCCAGAATCATATTTTCTTGTTCTATCACCCTTTGGATACGTTTTGTAGCCTTTGGACGATTTTACTTGGCTACATTTTTCTGATGTTGGTGGTTTTTCTATACTGTTTGAGAACTATATTACACTCAGAATAAGTTAAATGCTACCAACTTATTACTATTACGGATATTTACATTTCATTATACATGGTTCTATTGCGCCATGTTAGATGCTATATACTCACCGTTCTCTGTCTTATCACCACTTGTTTTTCCACCACCTTGCTTCCATAACCATAATGCTTCTATCGCATAGTTTCTTACAGATAAATTCCTAGTTTTTGATTCATCTGCAGCCTCCGTTAGGGAATCAATGATTCTCAATTCGTCAATCAAATCCCACATTAAGTTTTCAAAATTCGAAATGAGTTCAGTTAAATTCTCATTGAATTCTTGGTCTTCGGTTTCTCCTACTGGTAAAATGTTATACTTGTGTAATCCTAGTTTATGCAAAATTCTGCCCAAAATTTGTATACTGAAGGATCTTTGACCTGCGAGTACAGATCGGGACAAATGAACTAATTCACTTAATGTGTATCCCGGTAAATGTGGATTTTCAGAATGATGGTGTAATCCTAGATATGTAGGTACCTCTCCTTTCTCACCAGAGGCAGAGTCTGATTTTGTTAAATCAACCAAATCACCCTTGAAATCAAACCTCATATCCGAAATTGATTCATACGTCGTAGTAACTTGTTTTGGCAACGGTTCCGTCATCCATGATAGCTTATGCGTTTCTTTCGGTAAATCGGGATAATACTTTTCATGTAATTTATCATAAAATTCTGGATCATTTAAGTCAAGTTTTTCATTATAATTATTAACCTGAATTGGCTTCGTGAAATGAACAGATGAGCCTTCGTTTTCATCATCTGAATCATTCACTAATTGGTAATCCTTGTGAGCTACTTCATCTGTATCACCTGTAATTAAATCATTTACGTCTTCCACGTCTTCCCATCCATTAGGATCCAATTCAACATTCTCGTCTAAATCTTCGTATTTCACAGTAGTCACATCTTCAAATCTTACAGTTTTAGAACTATCTTTAGGCTTGTTATCCGGATTATCTAGTTTGAGGTCATCCTCTAAATTTAAACGGTTAATTCCTAATGCCTTATCAACATCACCTTCATCTAATAGAGTTACATCTGTCCATTCATCATTGGTTCTTCCACCACCTATCCATCCATTAAATCCCTCTGCATGTACATGTCCATCATTACTATTACTGCAACAGCTCTCATTGCCTTTTTCTTTCTTTTCGGATCTTTTCAAGAGACTTTTAATGAGATTTGGATCCAAACCATTTAATAACTCTGCCTGTTCTTGTTCAATTTCCTCGCTAGTCATTTGCGATATTTTGTCCAAGTTCTCTTGATGTATCTTTTCAGCTTCTGATTTAGGTTTAGTAGTAACTGGTTTCGACTGTTGTACCTCTGGAACCTTCTTTGATTCTAGTCTCTGTTTCCACTTTGATACTTTCTTCTCCTTTAACTTATTCAAATCTGGAAACCCCGTTTTAGCCGTCATTTGTGGAGGCTTCGGTGCCTCTATTTCATGCTCTACAATCTCTCCAAGCATGTCCATCTTTATATTATCTAGTTTAACCTACGGTTGTTCCTCTTCATACACTGTAAAATTATTTTTATTTAATATTTGCGTACTGTATATTACATATATTACAAATCTATATATCAACAGGTTTACTTCCTTCACTAGATGACTGTTGGTTTTCTGAAAGAGGTGGAAGGTATTGGGGCATACGAAACTCGTTCTCCTTAATCTTGCTGTTAATATAGTCTAAGAATTTATCGCTTAGTCTATCATTATATTGTTCATATTCAATAAGTCTATTGGAGTATAGGCTATCCGTCGTAGACTTTTCTATGTCACTAACGTTTATCCCCTCCCTTGATGGATATATTACGTCCACGTATGGAACCAAAAATAAGATAAAACTTATAGCTAATCGTTTACGTGAATATGACGACTCATGTTGGGTAAAATCACCGTTAGTTCGATTGTTATTTAACCACAAATTTTGCCAATTTCTTTTAAACCCGAAAGAAAATGGAGTATCATGAACAGTGTATTGTATAACTACTCTTGTGTTATTATATCTAACATTAATATATCGTATACCAGTTTCTTCTCCAGGTATTTTACGATCACCTTTCTTTTTCGTTTTATCGTTGTGTGACGTCCACCTTGAATATCTTTTCACTTTTTTTATATTAATATCATCAATCGTAGTCATATTATGAACGACGTACCATAAATGTACGGATAATAGTGACAGTAATATGAGTATCCAGAACCCACTCAAAATATAAAGAACAATATAATTATGGTCAATATCTTGAGTACCTCGATCATAATTCAGTTTCGTATATCGTGATAAATAAATCAACATAACTATGAAAAACATTAGGAACCAAATCATAAAATTTAAAAAATACTTATAATTTCTCTGTCCAATAACAGTACCTATCCAAACGCAATAATGATCAAATTTTTGAATACAGTAATTCCTATCCTTCAGATGTAACGTCCTCGGAAGCTTAATTGACTGGCATTGGGAGCACCAAAATGGGTAGCCAGATTCGTCACAAAAAAAGTAATCTGGAACAGGAGTCAAATCAGTCGTATCTTCCGAATTATACAAATTGAAAGGCTTGACTCGAGGAGCTTCCCCTGGCCCTACTACCACCAATAATATCCAATATGCTATCACACATACTTCACACCAAGCCAAAATGACCCATAGACTTATGGCTACACCATGCGAATGAAATTTGTATATTTCTCGATATCCCAAGGCATAAAAGCATGCAAAATCAATATACCCTAATCCTAATGCAACACATATCGGAATGACTCTCTTTGCCCAATCATATTTGAAAAGTTTAGGATCAAACACCATGGAATGATATTGTGGTTCTAATAATTCTTTCTTACTATCTGATATGAATATATTGCACAGAATCCAGTTTTGTGTCGTTTTTCTACCTTAACATAAAATAGTCGATATCATACATAGTATAAGATTACAAATAATTTCGAATATATAATCTATATCTCTTTGTCTCATGGTGGTGGAAGGTATGTGTATCGGATATGATTCTAAATAAGATGTTCTCGTTACTAACTGGAGTCACAGATGATCGTTCGAAGGATATGTGTCCTATCTGTAAAACAGATAAGTACTTATCACCCAATATGAATTTTCTCATCAACCCAGAATGCTACCACAAAATATGTGAATCATGTGTGGACAGAATATTCTCTCTCGGACCAGCACCTTGTCCGTACCCTAAGTGTGGTAAAATATTAAGGAAGAATAAGTTCAAAAAGCAGATTTTTGATGACTTAGGCATAGAAAAAGAAATTGATATACGGAAAAGAGTAAGTGGTATATATAATAAAACTGAAGATGATTTCGATGACTTGAAGGATTACAACAAATATTTGGAATCTGTCGAAAATATAATATTTAATCTTAATAATGGAATTGATGTTGAAGAAACTGAGTCCAATTTGGTTAAATATGAAAATGAACATAAAATTGAAATATTGGAAAAAAATATGAGAGAGAGTCAAAAGAATTCAGATTTGGCCAAATATCAAGAAGCCATGGCTCGTTTGAAACAAGAAAAGGTCAAGATTCAGAAGCAAATGGAAATTGAAGATTTGGAATTTCAGAAACAACAGAAACAGGAATTATTAGACAAGTTATCGACTGCACAATCCGCAAATTCGGAAGAATTAATCACGCAGTCTAATAATAATATTCTCAAAAGATCTTCTTTGCGGAAGAGACAATTACAGCAATTGACTTCCCAATTAGATCAACAATTTCAAAGTTCGAATCCGTTTGCTAAACAAGCTAAGGCTATAGAAGACGAAGATAATAGAACGCCCTTCACTCCATTTAAAGGTGACCGTGAGTTGCATAAAAACTATACATTTTTGCCTGATATCCATGAGAACGATGCAATGGACGTGGAAGACGCTGGATCAAATACGTATTACGCTCCTTATTTGAGCAAGCTTGCGAAGGATAAACAGTATTTAGGTGCTGGATGGAGATTAAATAATGCATTTGAGAGAGCATTAGATGAAGCATTCACAGGTTTATGCTGTTTCATTGATAAAGAGAAAAACTAATTGTAGAAGTTCAGAGCTTATATAGGCGTGGCATTTTGTATATTGATATTTGATAAACTGGCATTTTTGATAAGTATCCTGTAGTGTTAGATTATAATTCCAATAGGTTATCGTTGTCATTTCCTGTATGACTAGTTGACTGTGTAGATTTTTTGATCCCTGTTATTATAGGTTGAATAGGCTCTTGAACCATCGAAAGGTTCGGCAATGATGAATTATACTCTTCAAACTCATCATCGACATCATCTTCTTCTTCTTCTTCTCGTTCTTCCTTTTCGTAACTATCTTTGTTCTTATGCGATGCGATTTCTTTACTCTGTTGTATTTCTTTACTCTGTTGTATTTCTTCCTCTTTACTTTTTAGGTTATATTTTGTCCGTTCTTCACTGGAATCATTCCTTTCTCCTTTTGTATCTTCTGTTCCTTTCCTTACTTCTTCTTTCGTAGCTTCTTTTTTTAGTTCCGTGGATTGCTTTTCTCCTTCCTGTGTGACATTCTGATTGTTATTCATATTCACTTCGTCTACGATTTCAGGTAAGGAACTCGCATCGATTGCTCCTTGGTAATCGCTCGAATATGTTCCATGAATATTCAATATGGGGTTCTTAGCTTCTTTCTTTGCAGCTGCAGCCTTTTCTATTTTCATACTTTTGCTCACAGAGGTATTGTTGCCCCACAACGATAAGCCTGCCGTTGGCAAAAATGAAAACCGCTTATTCTTACCCGAAGGACTAGTTGTCATATTTCTGCTAGGACTTGGATTATCAATCTCTGATGGCAAATCTAAATTATGTGAATTATTATTAGAGCCAACATTGAAGCCAAATAATGATCCAAAAAATCCATTTTGTTTACCCTGATCACTGGTTGCATCCTGTAATGCCCTCTCATATTCCTCTTCTTTCTCCTTCAACTTATTAAGATGCTTTTCATGATCTTTCCTCTTTCTTTCGTGAATTTCCTTAGATATTTGTTCACTGTGATGAGCCTTTATCAATTGGATTCGTTTATGAATAAATTTATTGGATTCCCTGTCCACAATACGGTTAAGCTTATTCGTAATGGATTCCTTTGGAATTTCAAGATGCAATTTTTTCTTTAGATTATCGCTATTAATGTCTATACGTTTATTAGCCTCGGAATTGTCTTTCTTACGTTGAACGCTGCCGTTGCTTGCCGTTGTATTGTTAAGTTGGTTGTTACGAAATTGCAATTCTCTTTTTCTGGATTCAATGTATGAATCTCCTGATGACCAACTGAACAAAGTATTCGCCGTTGATTGGACTAAAGTTCTATGTTCATCACCGTTTTCACTCTCACTACTTTCTGTTGTTCCTTGGACATCTACTGTCTGCCAATTCTCAACTATTGACTTCAGTGTTACTTGAATTATTGAATTAGACCATCGTACTACATCTGATTGCACGTTACCTTCATCCACGAACTGTTTTGTAAGCCCTTGAAACGAATTATAGTATTTATTAGCCTTTTGCGTTTGCTGGAGTAATGATTCGGGGTATTCAGGTGTATTATCTGTTTTGTCTAGCGGTATTGGAGGTTCCTTAAATATTATATCTAGCAGTTCCTGTAGCTTTATATTATCAACATCCCCCTCTCCATTTTGCTTTTCAATCATTACAATGTTACTCGTATATTTCCAATGAAGCTTAGTATTATCTAGATGAACGTCTTGATGTATTTGAATCCAAATTTCTCATTCACGAGTGAAGTGCATTTTTCGCTATAAAGAGAAATGAACTTTTTTGGCATATATCAGCTAATGGATAGAGAACAAAAATGGTCTACGAGGTGCTAAAGTTAGCGCAATTCCCAAATTATACTGTATTAATATTCTTGTTTACTGATGTTGATACCCCCGTACTTAAACAAGTTAAAGAACAACTTATCTCCGGAAATAAAGATTATGACTTCTGCTTCTTAAACCCACAGCATATTATATCATTAGAACATTTATACAGCTCTATACATAAAGCAGTTTTGAATTATGAATTCGGCAATATGAGAGCTAAAACATTGAACACTGAAATTATTTTCAATTTATCACCAATAAATAATATTATGGATGCATTGAAGAGATTTGGTGTTGATGAAGCATGTCCCAATTTAATCACGATAAAGGTATTACCTACGTCGGAGTGTAATGAGATAGCGTATAAAGAATTAAACAATCGCCTTTTGAAAATATTAAATACTGACGCTTCACATAATCCTAAATTAAATAACGAAATTATTTTTGATTCGTTGGTTGACGTGAAGAAGTTAAAGAAGGTTTATAAGTTAAATGATGCCAAGTTTTCAAAAGACGAATCTGGCTTACAAGGTGAGTTAACTCGATTAGCTATAGGTGCATGCCAATTGAGAGGTTGTTAATGATGATCGACGATTATACTCTCTAAGTACATATATTTCCAAAATGCTAGGTCTATTATACTATTCTAATATACAAAGAATGCAGTTAGCCCTGAAAAGCAAATCTTTGTAGGCTGATACTTTGTTTCTTTTCAATACTAACTTGAATGTTTGCTGCCTCAACTTGACATGATTCTCTCTCGTTAATTTGCATTATGTTCTCTTTTGCTTCATCTTGAGATATAATATTCTCTTGATAATGGTTCAAGTGAGACGATGGAAGTTTATTATTCTGCGTGGAGGCCGGCTTTAAATTTATATTTAAGTCAGAGGGAGACAACGGATTTGCGGTTCTTGAATGATTTGGTTTATCTTTAGAATTGTTCTCAATATTCATACTGGAATTCAACAGGTATTTCTCACGTAACACCTTGGCAAAATCCCGAAGTTTGTCACTTGTTGGAATTGCCTTAACTGGTGATTCTTCAATTATATCATCATCTTCATCAATTCCAAATTCTACACTTGGGTTCGAATTCTTCAATAAAGATGATGATTCTGGGGTATGCGATTCCAAATCTTTATCTTCATCGTCACTGAAATCATTATCAGTAAGTCCATCAGTAATACCAATAATGTTTGTTTT
This sequence comes from Debaryomyces tyrocola, assembly GCA_900006135.1. NCBI lineage: Eukaryota > Fungi > Ascomycota > Pichiomycetes > Serinales > Debaryomycetaceae > Debaryomyces > Debaryomyces tyrocola. The sequence goes on from LN874555.1 coordinate 739,805, forward strand.
AGCGGGACAAGATTGAGAACCACGAATATGATTTACAGGAGATGAAAACTCATCGGGTATATCTGAATCTCCTGAAACTAGACTTGAATCCCATGCAGCTTGCTTAGTTGAAATTGGAGTAGGTAATGGATTAGCAACAGGAGTATTTTCAACGTTCCCAAAGAATTTACTAATTTTGCCTTTTGGCGATATGAAACTACCGTTATTGTTATCATTAACAATTCTTTTCATCTTTCTTGTGGTAGGGGAAACCTTTTCTTTGGGGACTTGAAGTCGCTTTCTTTTACTTGGTGTCTCAACATGCATACTTATTTCTTTAGTGGATTTCATGGTGCTAAAAAACGAGTCAATTGCACCAGTCTTTGGGTGCTCTGGAACAGTAGTAACAGATCTACTCCTACCTGCCATATTGCTGGAAATTGATGATTTTTGTGATCCTAAATTTATTGAACCACCTTTCAAATTAGATAAGCTTTGTTCTCTAGATACAAGTATTTCAAGAGTATTTGGGTGTATCTTTCCAGTACAAATTTGATAATGTATTTCTTCATCTAAAGTCTTACCGCAACATGCTTCTAATATTTCAAAATTCAATTTTAAATCCTCCGGATACTCATTTAATGTTTCCAACTTTTCCGTAACGGGACTGAATACCTTTTGAAATTGAAATGCTAAATTCGCCTTATAAACTTCATCCTCAAAATCCGCAGGTGGTTTCTTACCGTCAGATCTTAATGCAATTAATACCTTTTCCAAATTATTGAACCTTTTAACTAGGTTGAACGCCGTTTTTAATCCAATTCCTGGGATACCTTTTGTATAATCACAACCGGAGAGCATTGCCACTAATCTTAATTGTTCTTGTGTGTAATTAGACAAAAATGGTATTTTTTTAACGTTGCAAAAATTATCTCTGCAAATTTCAATACATTCGCCATAGTCATTCAACTTGGTGATTAGCTTATTACATCCGAATATAAGAAGATCAGAATCCTCGGACAATATACCATCAACTAAACCGATTCTCTCTAAATAAACCATTTGTGGATCTGCTTCATATGGTGCGACGATATACTTTACTTTCCTCATATCTAACTCTACCATGATAGATTTTGCCATTTCTGGTGTCACACCAGCTGCTTTCATAAACTCTTTCCATGCCAATTTTCTGTTACCTGCTTTTATTAACTCATTAGCCTTCTTCTGTGCTTCTTCTCTCTTCAATCTTCGTTCTTTTGCTGTTTCGGCCTTTGTTGGTAAATATGCACCGTCGAATACTAAATATGGTTCCACTCCGAAATGTCTTAACATATCTATCTTCTTCATTACTGAATTAATATACTTCTTCGTCGGAACGTCTTGGCATAATTCTTGTGCACAAGATATCAAACCTCTATGTAACCACCCGTAAGTATCAACAGCTAAAGTTTTTCCCTTATATTTTGATAATGAAGTTGAATCTTGAATTTCTTTCAAATGTTGAAGTAAGCCTGTAACTCCCATCTTAATTAGGGTAAGTTGTAATTTAGCTTTGGTGGTTTATTAAAACTTGTTATTACAACTGTTTAAATGCCTTTCTCAATATGTAAATAAAGTATAGAAAAGCAAAACGCGGTTTTTACAGAAATATTTTCCCTTTGATAACAAAGCGTATATAGGTAAATAAATAACTTTGCATCTTCTTACGTAGAATAGAACGTATTCCAAAGATGCACTTATATCTATCAATAAACGGCGTGCATTTAGTAAGCTAATATATAAAACGTATCTATTTCTTCTTTGGTTTATACATGCTGACTGGAGTATTCACCGGGAACCTATGTATGCCAATGCCATGTTTAGAAGTAGTCTTTTTTCGGGAATGATTAACGTCTTTAGATGGATCATACTCAAGAATAGGACAAAATGTAATTTCTTTCGGTTTCACGTTCTCTTTGTTTGTTTCTGTGTTAGAAATTTTGATCTTTTTATTCTGTTGATCAGATATTTGATTTGGAGGAGGTGCATGATTTGTAGCAAAATTACCCTGGTATTGTTGCTGCATTTGGTGATACATCATGTACATCTGTTGTTGTTGCTGTTGTTGTTGTTGTTGTTGTTGTTGTTGTTGAAATTGATATTGTTGTTGTAAAATATATTGTCCTTGATCATTAAAAGGAGCATAGCCATTGGCCATCATTTGTTGATGAGGTGGTATTGTTCTTATCGAATTATTAAAAATTTGGCCTTGAATTGGTATGGGATTCTGGCCCTGAGACGTATGCAATTGTGAGGAAGGTACGCCAGTATTCACAATTGGCTGTGTTTTAGTAGGAGTGGAGGTAACCATTCCATGTTCGTGTAGCTGTGGAGTTTTGAAATATGATTCGGCAGATCTAAGCGAATCATTATCATTTTGATTTTGCATTAGAAACGAAGACGTATCAATAGCTTGTAATTTTGCCTGTATGTTCATATTCTGCGAATCAAATTGTGAGTTAGGTTGAGAAAAGTTTCTAGTTTGCTTTATATTCCCAGTAGATTTTGAAGGCAATAATGTCGGTTGACATTGAATGTTTTTATTAGTAGATACTGCTTCTTGGCTTTGACTTAAAGGTTGATTTTGCAATTGGGAATGGGGTTCTAATGGCATTTGTATTTGGCCTTGCATTTGCATTTTGTTTAGTAATTGTTGTTGTATCTGGTGGTGTTGTATCTGTAATTTCAATTGTTCTTGTTGTTTAACTACATTCGGATTAAATTTGTGAACAGTGCTTGCATCATAAATCGGTGCCGTGAAAGGACCTTGGTTTACAAGCGAATTATTAGCCTTAAAAATATCAATTTTCAAATTTTGGTTCGTTTTCAGCATGCTTGGAGAAATTTGTTTTCCGACAGGAGACGAGTTTTTGTAGGGAGATGAATCCGCAATTTCAGTAGCATTATCATCTACTTCCTCTACTTCTCCGAGGCTTGATGTCTTATCTTCTATGCGAATACTGGTAAGATGGCTCGTACCCTCTGAATATAAGTCTCTGTTGAATTCGTGGACTATTACTCCATGAATTGAAGAGCTTTCATTTAATTCCCTGTTGTCTTCATATATGACTTGTATCACAGATAAATTTTGTAATTCATTAGCATCATCATGTCCATCATTCAAGAAAGACAAGTATCCGGACCAAAAATCTTTCAAAAATGGGACCTGTAAGTCAAAGGTGTTGTCTAGTTCATTTAAATAACCATTCACGATTTCATTCTTCTTCAACATTAACCTTTCACCATTGAATACTTTAGCCATACATTTCCATTGTAGCATATCAGGCGTCTTATCATTATTGATAGCTACATTAAATTTCATATAGGAACTAAAGGAACCATTTTCGAGGCTCATGACCTTCGGGGTTTTGGAATTTGATGGTGTAGATGAAAAGGGTGATAAATCGGAAGCTGGAGATACGGCCTTATTACCACAAACGTTTAAATTGTTAAGTACTAACCAAATAGGGATATCATTAGATGTAAGTTTGGAAAGTAATGAATTATTTAATTCGTTATTAATGTTCTTATTCAACTTATTTCTTAATTTAGATTGGCTCAATGAAGCATGAGAAGTCGAATGGAAACTAGTAAACTTATGCGAGTTGTGATGATCTATTTTGTCGTTGAACATTATGGAGAGTTCTTTTGGATGTAAAGAATAAGCACATTTCTTATCAGATAATTTTTTTTTAAAATTATGAAAATCTGTTTCATTTTCATTGCCACCTCGGGTGAATATTGGAGACGAAGAAAGTATACCTCCTAATTCTTTATCTATATCTTCGCTATCAATAGAATCAATCTTACTGCTATCAATTAAATCTTCTAATGGTGTATTCATGAGGGCATCCAATTCATCATTTAAGATGGGACTTTCATTGAAGTCCTTTCTATATTTGGCAGGTCTTTTCAATTTTGTCAACCGAAAAAGTCTAGAAGCAATCTGCTTTGGAGTTCTCAATACTCCAGTCTTATTGAGTAGCATTCTTGAGAGGATTTTATTCTGTGAAGAATATTTCAATATGGAAGAATTTGGATCTTGACATTCTTTGAATGTTTTGAATTTTAAATATGAACATAATAAAATTTCATCTATTTCCGGGTACCAAACCTTATCATTATAAGCATTAGCACTGCCAATGGATGAAGTATCCGTTCTTGATAGCTTTCGGCCTGGAGATGCAAGACTATCAATCTTGGATGCTATAGATGTACTTGGAGACTCCGTAAAATCGTGCGATATTTTTCTTTTCTTCCTTGCCTTAGTAGCATTTGCATTAAAACTTAATGGTGTTGAACTATCTAACTCTGTTAATACTTCAGTTCTGGGCTTGATAGGCACTAATTTAGGAGCTGCCTTCAACTGTGATTCATGTAAATTTCCTTCCTTGAAATTTGTATTCGGTGTCACAATTGTCGCTCTAGTCTCATCAGCATATAACGAGGTTAAATCTGTGGTATTGTTACTTGATACGTTCTCATTGTTTAAGGAACTAATGTCTATAGATACATCATTCGAAGACTCGCTTTCTTCGGCCTTTTGTCTGTGCTTTTTACTTACTTGCGAAGCTATTGTATCAAGAAATTTGTTATTAGTAGAGCCTGATGATGGAGGTGGGGTGAATGAATTGAATACATTCTTCTTAATCTTAGCTTGCTTATCTTCTGATCTGCCATTCTCTTGATGTTCGTGTTCGTGTTCATGTTGTTCATGTTCGGTTTCATTTTTAGCACCAATAACTTTATTCAAATTATTTGAAACTTGAAAAAACCGTTGAGGTGATAATGAGTTTATTATATTCATTGGTGAACTGAATTGGAACGAAGGCAGAAATCCTAATCCAAAACTAAATGATGGTGTAACACCAGATCTGGCGCCATTACTCGTCGATCTAGGAGTTTGTGGAGGGTGTAAGTTATTGGTCATATTGGATATCTATACGAATATGACAAATATCACCACAATGACTAAATATCTGCTCTTGCTTTCTGATAATCTATGATATTATTCATAAGGCAACTAATTACTTTTAAATCTCTGAAATCACTTTGGCGTTTTGTATACGTTTTATTCCGTGTCACAAAAACGCGGTTCAAGTCACGATAGAACCAGGGTCCTTCTGTTGTAACACGAAACTCCATCCATTCATCAATTACATAAGGGGCGTGCTAGTGTGTATTTACTAAGTGTCATGTACTGCATCATGAGTGTATATTAGATAAAAAAAACTGCTAAGTAGAAGTATTATTATAGCGATAATGTCCCAATTGGGATTTGCTATTATTCGAAAAGTTACATAGTAATCGTAAAACACGGCTCTTTCTAATAGGGATGGGAGTTAGAGTTGGCAATATGAAGCATTAGGATTTCTTCCACAAATGCTTCACTTAAGCCAGGTTGTAAGGATTCATAATCGATAAAATTTTGCATCAACTTATCGATTGTAACTTTTGTACTTGGAGCTTTTGCTCTTACATGTAGACGTTGGAGAGAGTATAATACGACGTCATCGAGGAACTTTATTGGAACCTGCTGAGAGATATTTTCTAGCTTTCTATCAGGGCTGTCCTGTGGCTTTTGGGGGGATCCAGGAGACACCTGGGAAGAATAAGTAACTTGTAGTGGAGAAAGAGGTGAAGATAATTTTGTCGGCATAGCTAATTCGTAACATTGTGAATGAGGTGGTAAGCTAATCATGTTTAGTAAAGGCGACTCATTGTTAATCAACAAAGTTTGTTCCATGGGGGAGGATTTTGTATGATAACTTTTTTTCGTATTGAAGTCCCATTTTATTAAAGGATCATACTCGGGAAGGTCGCCGTAATCAACTCTCAATGGATATTTTGGTTTTTTACCGTTTCGATGATGCTTCTCTGACCATTTATTCTTCTCATCTAGTAGTTTGAATAAATTTACGTTTCGTTTGATATTTTTGAGAAATTTATGATGCAATAAAGTGGAAGAGCTAGGACGTTTTTTGGGGTCTTTGATAAGACAATATCGAACAAAGTCTTTGATGTTTTCACTAAAGTCTACACCAGTTAGCAATGGTGGGCGTTTTTTGGGAATTTCAAACAAGATTTTCATAGGGTCATATTGCGATAATGGTGGAGACCCGGTGACCAATTCAATTGTGGTTATTCCTGTTGACCAAATATCTGCCTTTTCATTATACCCTGTTTTCAGTCTAGCGATTACCTCTGGAGCCATCCAAAATGGAGTACCAACGAAAGTATTTCTTTTTAATTGTGTCATAGTAATCTCCCCACTAACACCAAAATCGGCTAGTTTTATTTCTCCATAGCTTGTCAATAGGATATTTGCCAGCTTTATATCTCGATGAACTTTATTTTCCTCGTGTAAATATGTCAATCCCCGTAAAACATCTCTTATAATAAATGCAGTTGTCTCCTCATTAAGCTTTCTATAACATTTAAGTAAATCCGCACAAGACCCTCCTCCGCAATATTCCATGACGATCCACATTGACATGTCGTTAATAAAGGTTTCAAAATATTTTGTGATATATGGGGACCTTAATTTTGATAGAAATTGTATCTCTTGAATTAAAACTGCAATATCCTCGTCAGATTCATCGAGATTTATGACTTTTACAGCAACCAAAGTATTATTTGAAATGTCAGTCGCTTTATAAACATCCCCAAAGTTTCCTTTTCCTATGCATTGGTGAATTTTATACTTGTCTACTGACATAGTTAATCTAAATTTATTAAAGCAAAATTAAAAAAAAATAGGAAATTGTAGCTGAATTTAGAATCGTCTTAAAATTAATAAATATGTATTTATACTTCTGTCCTTGAATGCAATTATGCTATGCTATGGTTTACTATACTGATAATGATATACTCTTTCAATATATATTTAAATTACATATTAGTACTATCTGAGGTTAAACCACAAATTTTGCAACCACAAACATTTTTGGTAATAATAGTATATGCAGGTTAAGAAGTACGCAATCCATTTAATTTCAAACTTCTATTCTTCCAATATTCATTAGCTTCAAACGTAAGACCAATGTCAGGACTAAGATTACTCAACGAGTCGATTTTACAACCGTTCAATAATAATAATTCTGAAATAATAAATAGTCTTTTCGAATCAGAATTGTTATCTATTTCTATGAATTTCCTCAAGGAATATTCGAATAGTGATATAGTTTTGAAGTCTTGGGTTGAACCAATATTTATCAGCACTTGCATATTTATATCAGCGCCACATGTAATATATTTAATAACTTCATGTACCTCTATCCTTTGAATTGACCTCACTAGTAAATCATTAATGCCATCGATACTTGGGATATAGTTCTTCAACAAGTATTTATTCCTAATAAACTGCAACCGTTCCTCATTCAGACTTTCTGGTTGAATTTTTTTGTCTTTTTCTAGTTGATGTTCTAAGTACTCGTTGACAAATTTGTTATTAATATATTTCAAAAGCAATTCATTTTCATTTTCAAAATTATCTAATTTCAATGACCTGATTCTAGATATATGGGATCCTAAATGTCTATGCGATGATGAGCATCTAACACAAAAGACAACCAAAAAATTAACAGAGACCCATTCAACCGACTCAGTAGACCCACAATCAACACACATATTATTGTCACTATTAGGAATAGCTCTAAGTAGTGTCAAATAATCCCTGTCAAACATTGGAGATTTAGATTGAATTGAAATTGGGGATACTGAGGCTTCCAGTGTCTTCCCAGGGATTCCTGGTCTATCAATACTTGCTAAATCAGTAATCAAGCTTCCCAATTTTTGCTTATCTTTGTTTTCTTTGTAAGAAGGTTTATTGGTAACCTTTAATCTATTTATGTCAACCAACTGGCCGGCATTATATAGCGCTTTAATCCATTTATTTCTTTCGTCTTCATTAATTGCTTGAAAAACATGCTTGTTTCCCAAAGAGGTAAATATCTCGAAACAATGTTGTCTCTTCTCGTAATTTATAGGTTTAACACTAGATAAAGCAATCTCAATTGACTTATTAATAGGTACTTTCCCTTTTCTCCAATCTGAATATTCAGTCAATTGGCCGTTTTTCAACACCACCCACTCTTTATGCCATCCTTGTTTACCTTGTCCTCCTAACGTATACAATATTCCTTCCATTTCAGAATTTTGATCATCCCGAGATACCATAGGAACAGCCGTAATAGTACTCACTTGAGATGTTTTCGCAAATATTAAATCTAAATTATCTTTGGAGATATATTGATTGTCATCTACGACATCCAAGTTATCGCTAGGCACATATCGATTCAACTTATTGTATCGTATGACACTTGTCAATTCCTCGTTAGATTGACATGCTTCAATCATTTGACGAAACTGGAATTTTTCACTGTTAAATTTTGATAATGCAGTTAGATATATCTCGTAGTTACCTAACAATAGGCTTCTACTTAACTTAACGTCTAAAAATATTTCAGTGTGTAAATATTTACCATGGTAATTCAAGTTAATGAATTTGAACAAATTTTCTAACAACTGGTTAAAATATTGATTATTTAACAATTGATTAAAATGATTTAAATAATGGAATTTTGATAGCTCAAAATTTTTTCTCTTACTTAATAATTTCAGTTCTGGACGTTCTTTCTCATTAGATAAATATTTATTAAGCCAACTGTAATAATCTTTAGATGTATTCTCAAAGTGCTTTTTATTGTATAATAATTCATTAGAACTTGAAGCTTCATTGCCTGTTAGATTTGTAGATAATGTAGAAGAAATTTTATCTAGGATTTTGCTGTCACAAACGTCTCTTGTGAAAAAAAGTAAGTTCTTTTCGAACGGGTCAAATATAGAATTAATTGCAGTTTTGAAGTCAGTCTTGAAATTAAACTGCGATAACAAGGAATTGAATTGCAAGTTGACTAAATCATTCATCACTTCTATTAGTCTTTTCTTGCATATGAGAAGCTTTTTCATGTAAAATTCCAAATTCCTTCTTTGTTCAATAAATTCGCCACAAATCCTTTTAAAAGCTGGTAATTCAGCTTCATAAATTTGCAAAGCTTCTCTGAATTCTGGACCATCTTCAATATTAAAACTAAAGACTTTTCTATAATCTGCTAGTTTCGCATATCGTATTTTTTTTGTAGACCTTAAAACGTTCTTGTCTGATTGTGTGTTGACTTCTTCTACATCTTCTTTAGTTCGATAGTCATCCACTTTTACTGGGGCTTCATTATCATTAGGAATACTTGCATCAACCCACACTTTAAAATTACACAAGTGTGTGTATTCATTTGCAGCACTATCAAATTCCCATAAAGATATATTCATCATATTGTCTTGAAATATACTTGTGTTAAAATTGTCATTTATTATTATTCGCTGGTATCCTTGGTGGCTCTGGTCAATCGGTAAATTATTATAATGTAACTTTGAAACTTCAATTCTCATACTTTCATAAGATTGGCCCTGCAAAACTTCATTTAACTGGTTAATATCATCGTTGTCTGCTAATGTTTTTAATATAACCAATGATTTATCATTTCTCCCCGCAAGCACTGGCTTTATTGATATATTCAATTTCAATCTATTATATGAGGAGGGAAATCGAATTAATAATGGAACCATTGGAGTCGTAGAAGGATTTTGAATGTAACTCATTAAATCTCCAATTGGTTCTTTAGTTTTAGTGTTAATCTTAGATATAGATATGCATTGCTTGATATCTTGTACATGACCCAATATTATTGAGTATCTTATGGTATCGTTATCATTGGTCAAGAATAGTTTATTTAGAGATATATGGCTTCCGGGTGATTGAACGTATGGAAATGATAACAGTGGTATATTATCCATATTTCACTTATGGTACAATATTTTCTGAATTGTAATTCTGTCTCTATAAAGCCTTGTAATGTACTTCTTAAGAGCAAAAAAATGTGGTACAAAAGTAAAATGTTATTCTATCAGTATTAATATCTACATTATTACTATATTAATATACCAAAAGTTGTCGATTCGTTAATCTTCTCAAATCTATAGCTATTAACCTAGAATAAAGACGGGTTGACACACCCTCAAGAACATTTAGGAACTTTGATATTATAGCCTAAGGTATTAGAATAAAAAATTATGCGAATTCTGTGGATCGAACACAGGACCTTCAGATTAACTGGACTGAAGTTGACTTCAGTCTGACGCTCTCCCAACTGAGCTAAATCCGCATAAAACAAACCCACGGCGGGAGTCGAACCCGCAATCTTTTGATTAGAAGTCAAACGCGTTAACCATTACGCTACGCAGGCTGTTACTATAAGTAATTTGGGTCTGTGGTTAGATATGTCCACAATTTATGATTATTTACTTCATATCTTTAAGAAGTTATCTACTATATTTCTACGTATATACTTATATAAATATATACATGTACGTGGGATTCTCTATAATAGTATAAATATTTCAACCGTTATTGATATCTTTTTTTGATCTCGATGCACTTGTGGTAAAATTTCGAAGACTCATAAAAAAACTGATTTATTGCATTCATGGTATGAATTGTCTAATCAGCACCATAAAGTATTCGATTACGAAACCAATCCAATTCAAAAGTAGAAGATCCATATACAAATCATTTCAAAATTTTCATACCATGAAGAGAGATATTCATTCTTCAATTAGTTTGAATGATACGGAATTGAAAATTCGAAATCTATTAGTCGATTTTTGTGAACATTATAACTCAAACTGTGAACCTAACAAGGACCTAGTTTTAAGAATTACCGGAGGATGGGTTAGAGATAAGTTATTAGGAAACGAAAGTAATGATTTGGACATAGCAATCAACCATCTTTCGGGAGAAGAATTTGCATCAAGGTTACATTCATATTTAGATCAATATCATCCTAGTCTAACATTAAAAGCTATTCATACAATAAAGAAGAATCCAGAAAAATCGAAACATTTAGAGACGTGCACAACAAAGTTATTCGGTTTGGATATAGATTTCGTTAACTTGCGATCAGAGGAATATACAACTGATAGTCGAGTACCAATAATTGAATGTGGAACCGCAGAAGAAGATGCATTGAGAAGAGATGCTACATTAAATGCGTTGTTTTACAATATAAATCAAGGTATAATTGAGGATTTTACTGGAAAGGGATTAGATGATCTAAGAAACGGGATCTTGAGAACACCATTACAACCGTTACAGACATTTCTAGATGATCCATTAAGGGTTCTTAGATTAATTAGATTTGCCAGTAGATTTGATTTCTTGGTGGAATCTGAGACGTTAGAATCAATGACAAATGACGAAATCAAATCAACCTTAGTGCATAAGATAAGTAGGGAAAGAATTGGGGTAGAAGTTGAGAAAATTTTGACGAGTAAAAATCCTGAATACGGTTTGCATTTGATCAACTACGTTGGTCTAACTAAGAGTATATTCAATGCCGGACCGTTTAATCAAATAATCGAGGAAAATAATAATCAGGATACCCTAAATGAATTGAACTCTTGTGCTCAAAATCTTAGTTCTCAGCTTCCGATAGTACTTGGACTTTTCCCTGTATTTCAAAATACTGTTAAGAGGTCTAATTTATCTAGCTTTCACGAAGCACACGATGCAATATTTAATGATAAGCAATTAAAAAAGTTATTCTGGTTATGCGCAATCTTACAGCCTTACAAATCTTTTTCTGTTAAATCAAATGCAAAAAGAGTTATGCGTACTCAAATGGTAGAAATAATTCTAAAAGAGGGCTTGAGGTTTGGTAAACATGAGTTTGACCCAGTGTCTACAATTGTCAAGGAATCCCAATTATCGCATGAGATACTAGATAGATTCTTTACGGACCCAGAACAACTTCAAAGATCTGAACTCGGTTTATATCTCAAGCAATTTGATAAATACTCAGCATTGAATATTGTGTTTAATTGTTTCAATGATATTGTGCAAGAAATCTCTCATCTCGAGGTTCCAAATACACTTCCTTCTCCAGTACCTGTGAATCCTTTACAATTAGATACTTCAGTCATAACAAAATATGTACAAAGATACGAATGCTTACTTGATGCCATTATAAAACAAGAATTGACAGAAGTTCATATAATGAGACCATTAATAGATGGAAAAACACTTTCTAAAGAGCTCAGTATGAAGCCAGGTCCTTGGATGGGTAAAATAAATTCTGAGATATTAGTATGGCAATTAGACAACCCTTCAGGCAGTAAAGATGAGTGCATAAGTTATGTTAAAGAAATCTTACCTAAATATATATGATTCTATAGCCTTAATTAGCACTATCAACATATACGAAAATCATAAAGTCGTGCGTGTGCACCGTGAAAAATTATGAATCATACTGAAAAGTGCTTAACCGGCCGGCCATAAATTTCTAATTAAACTAGTTAACGAATTCTTAAAGTTAGCGCTAACAGACTATAGCTAATTGAAAAAATAGGTATATACTTTAATCAACTATGTCAGAAGTTGAAAAAGTATCAATTTTGGGTGCCAAAACCATTCATGTTGGGTATGGTATTCAGGACCACATTGTTGAAGAAACCATTACAAATACGGCTTCTTCGACATATGTGATTATAACTGATACTAATATGGCTAGCACCCAACCATTTATAAAGTTGGTTGAGAAGTTTACAAAAAAATTAAACGAAAAGAGACCTGAATCTCGTCTCCTTAGATATAATGTATCCCCAGGTGAAAACAATAAGAGTAGAGAGACCAAGGCTGCGGTCGAAGACTTTTTATTGCAACAAGGATGTACTAGAGATACTATCATTATTGCTGTAGGTGGGGGTGTTATCGGTGATATGATCGGTTTTGTAGCTGCCACCTTTATGAGAGGAGTTAGACTCATTCAAGTTCCTACTAGTTTATTATCGATGGTCGATTCTTCAATTGGAGGTAAGACTGCCATTGATACTCCTTTAGGTAAGAATTTTATTGGAGCATTTTATCAACCACAATATGTTTTCGTCGATGTATCGTTCTTAGAAACTTTACCAACAAGGCAATTTATAAATGGTATGGCTGAAGTAGTGAAAACTGCTGCTATTTGGAATGAGAAAGAATTCGTAAGACTTGAAGAATTTGCTGAAAAGTTCATTTCTGTGGTGACTCAAAATGACATTGAGCTCAGTACGATAAGGGACGATTTAGTTAAGACAGTTTTAGAATCTATTAAAGTTAAAGCTGATGTTGTGTCGTCGGATGAAAAAGAGGCAAGTTTAAGAAACCTTCTTAATTTCGGACACACAATAGGACATGCTATTGAAGCCATTTTAACTCCACAAGCGTTGCATGGTGAATGTGTGTCTATTGGTATGATTAAGGAAGCAGAATTAGCAAGATATTTAGGTATATTATCTCCTGTTGCTGTTGCAAGGTTATCTAAATGTCTTGTATCTTACCAATTACCTGTTTCACTAGATGATAAGATATTCTCAAAAAGAGTTGGCAACAAACGTCATTATGTTGTAATTGATACTTTATTAGAAAAAATGCTTATAGATAAGAAAAACGATGGTAGTAAAATCAGGTGTGTTATATTAGAAGCTATTGGTAAATGTTACCAATTGAAGGCACATCAAATATCAAAAGAAGAATTGAAGTTCGTTTTAACTGATGAAGTATTAGTACATCCATTTGACGCAGAACAAGTCCCAAGTACCAATACAATCATTCCACCTGGTTCCAAATCTATTTCGAATAGAGCGTTGGTTTTGGCAGCCTTAGGTTCTGGTACCGTTAGAATCAAAAACTTGTTACATTCTGATGACACTAAGCATATGTTAGATGCCGTATCTCATTTGAAAGGTGCAGAAATAACTACTGAAAATAACGGTGAAACTGTTGTCTTAAAAGGTAATGGAGGTAAGATGGTAACATGTGAACAAGAATTGTACTTAGGAAATGCTGGTACAGCATCGAGATTTTTAACCACTGTTGCTTCACTAGTTGGCATTAATCAGTCTTCTTCGAACAAACATGTTATTTTGACAGGTAATGCTAGGATGCAGGAGAGACCAATCGGCCCACTTGTTGATGCGTTAAGATCGAATGGTTCATCTATTGATTATATGAATAAGGAAGGTTCGTTACCATTGAAAATTGAAGCGGGTAAAGGCATAAAGGGTGGTAGAGTTGAATTAGCTGCTACTATCTCTTCTCAATATGTTTCATCCATCTTAATGTGCGCCCCTTACGCACAAGAACCAGTTACATTATCATTGGTGGGAGGTAAACCTATCTCGCAGTTATACATCGATATGACTATTTCCATGATGAAATCCTTTGGTATTAATGTTACGAGGTCAACTACGGAAGAGCATACTTATCATATACCAAAAGGTGCATATGTGAATCCATCTGAATATGTTATTGAATCTGATGCGTCTTCAGCAACTTATCCATTAGCATTTGCAGCTATGACAGGCACTTCATGTACTGTTCCAAATATTGGATCTTCGTCATTACAAGGAGATGCAAGATTTGCAGTCGATGTTTTAAAACCAATGGGATGTAAAGTTGATCAGACTGCTACATCTACTACAGTAACAGGTCCACCAAAAGGACAGTTGAAACCATTACCACATGTTGATATGGAGCCAATGACAGATGCATTTTTAACGGCTTCAGTTGTTGCAGCCATTGCTAATGATCCGTATCAGTCGACGTCAATTACTGGAATTGCTAACCAAAGAGTTAAAGAATGTAATAGAATTGAGGCTATGATTACTGAATTAGCAAAATTTGGTGTCAAGGCCGATGAATTACCCGACGGAATTAGAATCAACGGTATTGATTACCATAATTTAACTACTCCTTCTATTAAGGCAAGAGGAATAAAGGCATATGATGACCATAGGGTTGCTATGTCGTTCTCATTATTAGCTGGTATGTGTGTAAACCCTGTGTTGATCCAAGAAAGATCCTGTACTGGTAAGACATGGCCTGGATGGTGGGACATTTTGCATACGAAGTTCAAGGCAACTCTTGACGGTTATGAATTACCAATCAATACTGACGATCCATCATTGTTGATTGACAAACATGCAAATGGTGATAGAAGTATAATTGTTATTGGTATGAGAGCTGCAGGTAAAAGTACATTATCCAAATGGATGGCCTCCTTCATGGGATTTAAGTTTCTTGATTTGGATGAAGTTCTTGAGGAAAAGTATGGTATTAAGATTAGACCATTTATCAAGGAAAACGGTTGGGATGAATTCCGTAGATTGGAGGCCATTGTAGCCAAAGAATGCTTTGAAACTTATAAGAAAGGATATGTTCTTTCAACAGGTGGAGGTATTGTTGAAGGTAAAGAAGCTAGAGAATCATTGAAAGAGTACGTAAAATCCGGAGGTATTGTGCTACACTTACATCGTGATTTGGATGAAACCGTTGTCTTTTTATCAGCAGATACTACAAGACCTGCTTTTGTCAATGAGATTAAGGATGTATGGATCAGAAGAGAAGGATGGTACCATGAATGCTCGAACTATCACTTCTATTCATCTCATTGTTCAAATGAGCTAGAATTCAAGCATTTGAGAAATTCGTTTATCAGTTACTTGAAGACCATCACTGGCCTTCACGTCACAGAGATCCCTAAAAAGAGATCGGCGTACGTGAGCTTGACATATCCAGATTTAAATGAAGTGACTGATTCTTTAGAGGAAATAGCCACTGGATGTGAAGCAATTGAATTAAGAATTGATCTTTTGAAGGATTATTCTAAGTCGTTCGTTGCCGATCAAACAGCGACTTTAAGAAAGTATGTAAATCTTCCGATCATCTACACTATCAAAACAGAGTCACAAGGTGGTAAATTTTCAGATCATGAAGTGGAACAAATTGAAGAATTGAGTTATTTGGGTATTAAATTAGGGGTAGAGTATTTGGATATTCAATTAAATTATCCTAATGCATTGATTCACAAAATAATGGAAAGAAAGGCATTTACCAGGATAATTGGTTCGTACCATGATAAGAGTGGTCTTTTGGACTGGAAGAATGTTGAATGGGATAACAAATACAATCAAGCAGTTTCTTTACAGGTCGATATTATTAAATTGACTGGGGTTGCTTCATGTTTCCAAGACAATTTAGATTTAGAAACTTTTAGATCGCCACATGATTTAAAACCCTTGATTGCAGTTAATTTGGGTGAGAGCGGCAAGTTATCAAGTGTGTTAAATAAAGTTTTAACCCCAGTGACACATTCTTTATTACCACCTGATGCTACTAGTGCCCAATTAACAATCGATGAAGTAAACAAGTCCTTTGCAGAAATCGGTGGCTTTGTCAACAAGAAATTTTGGGTCGTCGGCTATCCAATAATGCATTCGAGGTCTCCACATTTGCACAATGCGGCATACAAGAAGTTGAATCTTCCTTATGTGTTTGACAGACTCGAAACTGATGATGCAAGCGAGGTATACGAGAAGTTGATGAAACAAGAGAACTTTGGTGGATTAGCAGTGACAATGCCTTTGAAATTGGATATAATGAAGTATTTGCATGAATTATCTGATGCGGCTAAGGCTATTGGTGCTGTCAACACTGTTATTCCATTGGAAGGTAAACCAGGCCAGTTCTTGGGTGACAACACTGACTGGGTAGGAATCACTAACTCCTTCACCAGATACGGGGTCCCAAGTATTGAAAACTCGAATGTCAACGGGCTTGTTGTAGGTGGTGGAGGCACATCAAGAGCGGCCGCATTTGCATTGCACGAAATGGGGTGCCAGACCATCTACATGATGAACAGAACGTCATCGAAACTCTACGACATCAAAAACTCGCTTCCAGCACTGTTCAACATCGAGATCTTGGAATCGGTCGACCAAGTGGACGCCGCCAAGCCAGTCTCATTGGTCGTCTCGTGCGTGCCCGCTGATAAACCTATCGACGACAACCTCCTCAACATGTTGGAAAGAATGCTCCACCAAGGTATCCTCATCAAGCACGGCTCCTTTACGCCAACTTTGCTCGAGGCCACCTACAAGCCAAGACTTACGCCGGTGATGAGAATTGCCGAGGAAAAGTTCGAGTGGAATGTTATCCCTGGTGTTGAAATGCTTGTCAACCAAGGTGAAAGGCAATTCCAGCTTCACACCGGTTTCACCCCTCCTTACAGTGTTATTCACCACGCTGTGGTCTCCGAATAGTCTTGTTTTATCTTTTACTAATTATATAACGTTTTTATTTTATAATTCTATCCACACGTTTTCATTTAAATTATGCTGGACCTTCAACGTAACCCATGAGACCTATGCTACCTTTGCAGCCTATGAACCATTCAATCGGACATTTTAGGAACACTTCGGATTAACTCGCTGTGCGACGATACTTCGATGCCGTATGTCATCGGAATAACCATACTCTAATCGCACGGCGTTAAAGTCCGACCGATGCGGTCTTACAAAAAAAAAACTGGCGAACAAATTATATTCAATATGCAGTATTGAAGAAAAAAGAAAACCTTAGGGAGGAGAAGATGGCAAAGCAAAAATGGGACGTAATTATAGCACTCATTAATGTAAAGGAAAAAATGTCCTATAGAATACAGAGTTAACAATAATAACAATATAAGACTAAAATGAGTATACGAATAGGGTATAAGAGAAACTTAATAATAAGCGGGGCGAAATCGGTATCGGTACGGATTAAGCGTGATTATGTCAATAGTATCATGAAGGGTGCTCGACACTATTTTATGAGTCAAGAAAGAGAAAGCCCGATCGAAGAAGACAATCCGTACATCCAGTATCCGTTAGTAACCAAAGAGCAAATGAAAAGGATAACGAATGACAAATTCAAGTTTGATTTTGCCTACACTTCATATGCACATCACAGCACTGATAGTGATCCAATGATCCATTCACTTTCAGATTTGACAGAGCCCACACAATTGACGTCTTTGTTACCAAGAAGGAGGCCTCATGGCTCTCCCATTGATACGTTGTCAATCAAGGCAGGAGACGATGCGATGTTGGTGTCGCCCACGGTGTTGGCTATCGCCGATGGGGTTTCAGGATGGGAGAGTAAAGGAAAGCACTGTTCTTCAGGAATATGGTCGAGATCGATGGTAGAGACATTGAGTCGACTTATGACGGAGTATAAGCTTAACCATGCGCCACATCATTTGAATAAAAGAGATATTGATCAGATCTTGGATGATTCGTATTTGCACACGTCACACTTGATGGACCTCCAGAAATTGAGAGGTTCATCTACGTTGATATTAGGGATGTTAAGTGGCGAGTATTTGAAGATGATAAGCATAGGTGATTCTAAAATGTACATTATTCGGGACGGAGAGATTGTCAAGACGAATGAGGAGCAAATGATTTCAGACTTGTGCCCACAACAAATCGGAACGCAAACCCTCACATGCTTACCGTCAGAAATTGCCTGGGTCGATTCGATTAAATTAAAACCTAACGATATAGTTTTAGCTTGTTCTGATGGAATTTCTGATAATTTATATGAATGGGAAATACTAGATTACGTTGATGCGTATTTAACTGGGAAAAACAACGATTTGAAAAGCTTAGCAAATAAATTGTTATTCAAAGCAAAAGAAATTGGATTTGATGATTATGCATTTACTCCATATAACGAGAAGGTTAATGCTTTACCTGAAAAGAAATATGGTAAACAATCTAGTACAGGTGGTAAGCTTGATGATATGTCAATATGCATTGCAAGGGTGGTTCCCAATAAATCGTTAGATTCAAAATAGATTTAAAATGCAAGTAGAAAAATAAAAAATAAAAAAAAATTTGGGTGGCATAATGTTAAAGGTTTATATAGACAATAAATATAATATAATATAATAATAATAAATTTCATACTAAACTTCAGTTACTACAGAGCGTTCGTTTATATATAACAAATTTTATTATTATAAATTGTATCTAGATTGAAGCAACCTCAGTAAAATATTGCCTTAATACCAAGGAAAGCATTTCAGGAAGCTCATTAATATTTCTAACCACCACGAAAAACTCAAATGGAAAGGTGTCCAAGTATTTATTGACTTTCAAATTCATAGCCCCAGTACTTGGATCAGTTTCATAGTTTACTTGACTCATATCCAATATTGATTCACTTGAATTAATTCCATCAACTATCACGAAAACTAGCATGATTTTTTCTTCCCTAGCTTTTCTCACTAATCTTTGTATAGTATCATGATCCTCACAAACACCATCCGAGATTATGATCTGCAATTGCCATAAGTCATCATTCGATGTTGATTTTGCAGTTTCAAATATTTTCAATGATTCCGTACATAATTTCTTAATATCAGTCTTTGTTTGCTGGAAATCAAACCACAGGAATATATTAGACCCTGTCTGTTGATTATTAAATGGCTTATCAAATGGATGAACGACTTTAACACTTTCTCCGAATTTTACAATCGATAATCCACCGCTTTCTAATTGTGTTAACGCCTTTGATACTAATGCAATGCTGTGGAAAGCTAATTCTGTAGATTTGGATTCACTCATAGATTTGGAATCATCAACAGCTATCATAATTTGATACTGTCTCTTTGATGGTTTAGTTCTTCTCAACCAAATCTTATCTTTTCTGAAATCAGACGCAATATAAGGAATAATTCTTTTCATATTAAGTCTTTTACCTGTCTTGTAATCACCCCGTAATTTTGTAGCTAATGTTGGTTCCAAAATTAACCTCAATTGTTCACATAAGCCTGATGCTAGTTCTTGTGTGGCCAATTCACTGGTCTTCCACAATTCACGAGCATCTTCAATATCAATAGGAGGAACATCATCATTCTCATACTGTTTATCATTAACAATGTCCATTTCTTCGTCGAATCTACTTTCCATATTGTTCAATTCGCTATTTATGATTAAATCATCTTCTTCCGCCAATCTTTCCTCATTCATAAATATCCCCTTTGTTTTACCTTCAAAATCGGCTTCAGGATCTGCCTTTTGGTCTTCGATTTCTTCAACATTATCATCTATATCCATTTTATCTTCTTCTTTTATTTCTTCTGCTTCTTCTTTAACTTCTTGTTTTTCTTCATTTGCCACTTCTTCATCATCATCAATAGCATTTTCTTCGTCAATAGCTTGGGTCTGATCTTTATCTGCTGCACCTAGCGCTTGTGTGTCAAAATCTGCATTATCACCATCAACATGTTGGAATTCATCAGGCCTTTCATTTGCTGATTGTTTAACATCTTCTTGTTTCTCTTCAATTGAAGATTCTTTAATTTCTTGTCTACGACGATGAAATTCTTTTAATGAATCACCCAATTGTTTCAATGATTCCTTGGCCATATCACGAGCATCATCTGGAGTATTTTTATCTTCCTTTTCTATATCTTGTTGGTTAGAATCCGCTGATGCTCCTCCTGTCGCCCCTATATCATCATTCTCCTCAATAACCTGGTTATCTGAACCGTCTCCCTTTTCTCCTGATTCCTGCTCCACTGCTGATTCCATGTCCATATCTTCATTAGCAGCATCATCATCTGCACCATCAACTCCTTCAGCTGTCTCTTGATTTAAATCTTTATCATTACCACCAGTTTCTTTATCATTTCCTTCTTCTTCTTCTTCGTTACCTTTATCCTTGGCAACATCTTCGTCTGAATCAAAACCTTCCTCGTTTGGCTCCTCCGAGACATCATTATTTTGATCATTCTCACCATTCTCATCATCATTCTCCTCATCTTCCTCATTTTCTTCACCTTCCTCGTTTTCATCAGGTTTGTTACCCTCTTCTGGGATTGTATCTTGTTCTTCGTCTTTTACTTCATTCTTCTCATCATCAAGGTCGATATCCATCTTATCTTCAAAATCATCCCCTTCATCTTCATTCTCTTCCTTTTCTTCATCGCCAGAATCAAGATTCATATCTTCAGGAAGATCTAGGACTTCACTCTCAGGAACGTGCTCTTCAAGCTGTTCGTTTTCTTTATTCTGAACTTCATCATCTTGTTCACCTACGTCTTTGTCATCACCTTCTTCATCGTTATTTTCATCTTCACTATTGTCTTCAGTCTCTTCTTGATCATTAGATTTTGTTTCGTCTTTTTTATTCTTATCAGCAGAACCTTTCTCTTCATCCTCTTTAGCTTCCATATTATCATCATCATTAGTCGAATTTTCTGGCATTTTATCTGAATCCTTTTCTTTATTATCCTCTTTAGCTTCTTCATCCCACATCTTTTCATCGATAGCATTTGGATCGAGATCATCAATATCATCAACCTCTTCATCCAATTCTTCGTCTTCACCTTCATCGTCTTCCGCGTCGTCTTTTTCTTGATCAGAAGCTTCTTCAAGATCACCGGCCATATCCCCCTCCATATCAACTGCATTGTCATCATCATCTTCCTTATCATCTTTATCCTTATTATCTTCATTAGGTTGTTGCGCATCTTCTGTCAAATCATCATCTTGCTCAATGTCCTTAGAGTTGTTATTTGCCCCATCTCCATCACCTAAACCTGTACCGTCTTGTAAATTGTCGTTCTCCTTTTGGTCAGATGGTGGTTCTGGAGAACAGAAACCTTTAGTAGCTAATGTGTGAAGAGATGATGTTAAAATGAAAGTTGCATGTGATGTTGAAGTATAGTTAGATCTAGTTTTATCAAGAATTGTCAATGCCAATTTATAATAATGACGAATAAGGGGTAAAGTAAAACTAGCAAGTGCTGAAGTCAATCTCGATGTTTCGGAATTATGCTCAACTTTCGATATAATGTCAAAACACTGCTGCATTTTCTGAATCATTCTATTACTGTGCATAGATTTAATATACTTTATCATTCTCAGTTGTGTAAGAATTAACCAATTATCGTCATTTTCACTTATTGGTTCTGATTGGCTTTCAGTAACTTTTTGAACTGTTAATAAAATAAAAGTCGATAATTCACGGAATGCTCTCTCTATATCTTCTAATGTCCTGATTTCAGTTATCGAAGTGGAGCTGTTCACAAATGGTTGATATTTTTTTGCCTCTATCCAGGTTAAGATTGTATCCGAAACAAAGAATAGTTTATTAGTAGATACCTTCCAGGAATTCAAATCTTCAATTAAACTTTCGTAAAAAATTTTAAATTTTTCAATGAACTCAATGTTTTCTTGTTTGGTTACATTTTTATCGATACCTGACAACTCGCTGAGTAATTCGTTAATATTGGCCTTAGCTTTATAATATATCTCTGTACTAGTTGAGCCAGAAAACTTGAAACTAGAATGAATAACATGCAAAGCATAATCCAAAAGCTTAGGAAGCCAGAATAAAATATTTTCAATTTCAAGTAAATTCAATTTCGTTGATTCAATAGTCGTTGTTCTCGCAAGCATGTCGCTAGTGTCCTCGGAATTTGTCAAATATTCAAATGAAGTATACAATTCGTCCACTGTAGAAACAGACGTTGCAAAGTCAAATAATGGCTCACGAATAGTTATCAAAGAAAATACTAGGTTCTCAGCGGCAGCAAGACCTTTATCTGCATCCACTTGAGGAACATCGTCAGCTACGTTGGAAACAGCCGCCTTCAAACGAGGTATAATATCCAAAACTCTGAAATAGTGTTTATCACATCCCTTAAGCATCGAACCTTCGAAGCTCTTACTGTTGGTTAAAATAGCATTAACGGTTGATTGAACTTTATGAATATCAGCTCTAAGACTTGTTTTCAAACCAATCCTCTTAAGTTCCCGTAATGTATCACTTAAAAGCTTTCGTTTTTGGGTCTTCAACGCAGCAATAAGCTTTTTATTATCATCTTTTAATTCCTTTGGAGTTTCTTTACGAAGACGTTCCATCTCCTCGATTAATTCCTTTGCATATTCATAGAAACTTGGTAGTTCTTCATTGATAATACGAGATACGTATATCTCCATGTTTTTATCAATCATGGTAATATTCTGGAGACGTCTAGGTCTGTCGCTCCATGATGATATTTCTTGACAGTAACTTGTAACAATATTTGAATCGAAGACATGACCACGAACGCTAGGTATGTCAGATGAAACAATCAAGACTTTTTGGGTCTCTGGAATACCTTGTTCAATAATTCCAGATACCGACGTAGCCAATAAAGCACGATATTTTCTAACGATCTTATAAAGATTATTATGAGAGCGGCGTGCACTTTGTTTGAGGGCATCAATATTGACATCCTTCCAACTTGCAAGTAATATAACCTCTGATATGTCTTTTTCTAATTTTTTCTTTCCATTACTTATATTTTCTTCAATATTGGAAACAAACTGTTCATAGAAAGTAACTAAATTCGCAAGGGCATCATGAATAACTTCCTTTGGCGATATAACCCCGATATGATTAGTAAATGCCCTAATCAAGTTTAATCTTGGAATAAATTCACCATAGGTTGTATGACTCATGAATACATTCAATGCCGCCAACAATTTCACGACTGGCATATCTTCCTTTTGCTGGTTAGAAAAATTAGGAATAATAATAGTTTCAAATAAATGAAACCACCATTTTCCTATACTTCTCTCGGCCTGTTCATCTTCATTCTTTAAAAGAGATTTCCATGCAGATAATTCTAATTTCCTCCAGGAAACAATAAGCTGAGTCAACTCATCAAAATTAGACTTGAGAGAAACTTGACTATGTGCATATTTTTCCCATTCAGATACATATGTGTAGATTTGTTCTATCTTCTGTAATAATCTCGAAATTGGACAATGCATAGGAAAAGCCAAAAATTCATCACAAGCTCTTGCAATGTTTTGTAACGTAGCATGTTCTGGCCATTGTTCTAATAACTTTAATGTAAACATGTGCACCGAAGATACGATTGACATTGCTTTCTTGAACTCACTTGGGATACTTCCACGGTAAAAATCAATATCAAGAGTATTGCTCGTCAATTCATTGAATGAGGATGTTAATCTAGTTATTAATGCTGATAATATAGGTGAATTATTACTTTGGGATTTAAAGCTCTCTTTGTAATTTGCTAACAATTCACATAATTCAGACCCTTGGTTTACTAAGGTTGGCATATCATCTTGTTGTCTAGATAAAAATGCGTCAACATATATCTTACCAATATTAACATAAACATCCTCAAACGAATCATTTTTACTACTGGAATCAATTTCAGCATTCATAACTTCTTCATAATCTGGAAATAATGATTTAAAATCATCTTCAATATCGGTTGAAGGATCTGAATATTTGTACAAACTACTTTGGAGCGAACTTTCTTCTTCAGCCTTCATACGGCGTAACGACCATCTATAGTAAAGGGATTGGAAAGCTTGTTGTACAATAGAGTCAAGCGAGTCGTTCGAAGTATTATTTTTATGGGCGAAACATACTCTGATGAAAAACAACATAATATGTTCTGATGCTATGGAATCTGCCCCTAGACTTTTACAAAACTCTTTTGCGGCCGGAAATGTTTCAAGAACTTTAGACGAATCAGCCAATTCTGAAACGTTTATAGGCCATACATCACTAAACTCAAATGTAGACTTAGAATTCTCGATTCCCATTGACAACAAATCGAATCCAAATTTTAAGCCATAAACGTAACCACGCAAAATATCATTAAGGTCTGAATAGATCAAAAAATTTTGATCTAAACGTAACAAGAACTGTGAGGAATTATTATGGAAAATATCAATCATTTTACCACTAGCTTCAACTAATTCTTCAGCGGAACTTAAAAGATTCATAACCGGATCGACATTAATAGTAGAATCCATGAATGCCTTCCATTCCTCAAAAAGGCGATCAATCAGTCCAGTCCGTCTGAAAACACGCGGCTTCTGAGGTCCTTTAGAAAGATCGAGTATTGGCATAACCGTTTCAGCATGAATTTTACAATCACCATACAGAACTTCCCTTGCTGATTCCCAGGCCAAGACCATGTCTTGTGCCGAAGCCTGTTGCTCCATGAATTTCTTGTAGATCACATGCTCTCTAATAGCAGGATCATATGCGGAGCTTGGAACGTATAATTGAATTGCACCGCAAGAGAATAGAATCCAAGCTTTGCCTAGAATTTGTAAAGTATGAGCAGATATCGCAAGGAATAGGGAAGGAAACATGAATCTTTCGCAAACATCAATAAATTCCTTATTATCAGATCTCCGAATAATATCAATAAGAGGTTCAATTGATTCCTTAATGAAAGAATCTTTCACCAAATTAATTACAACTTCACGATCATCAGGATCAAATGACAAAATGTGCGCTTCAATAATTTTAGCAAACCAAGAAATCAATAATCCACTAAATAAAGCAGTTTGGTCTTTCAAAATGGAACGTGAATTGTTCACGATACTATCGGTAAATATTTTAATATCTCCGAGATTTTGTTGTAAATTTTTCCCTGGGAATGATGAAAATTTCTGACTTTTAGACAACGATGATGAAATTATTTCATAGGAAAAGAGACCTGGAACTAACGAGTGACATTTTCCATTTTTAATAGTCCATAAACTATCAAATACTGATGGATACGGATTAAAGTTATCAGAATCCGATGACCTCAATAATGAGAAAGTAGACCGACCAGATAGGGTTGCTAATGATAATAGTTCAGTATTATCATTGCCATTATTAGATGAGCATTCAACAAAATTAGACAACAACGAAAATTCATACTTAAATTCATTATGACGTTTATAAATAAAAGCATTAGACATATCCTTTAATTTGGATATTCCTGATTTCAAGTCATCAGATATCATAGAGAAATCATCATCTGTTATATTATTCATCACGATATCTTGGTAAAGTCCGAGAATTGCAGTCCTCAAGTTCGATACTGCCGCATTTGTATCATTTAACTGCTCCTGTGCAACTACATCAAATTCCTTTGCTAATCCAAATAGAATTTCTGCATTATTCCAAGTATTCTCTGTAAGAGGATATGACCTTCTAAATTGTTCCCAAATTTTAGCCATGGAAAACCCTGACTTCAATACCAAAGCTTCCCCAAAGGCATCAACAGATGCCTTTAGTTGTTCAACAAAATCTACGATAAAAGGATCAGTACTATAATTTTCAACCCATGAAAGAATCAAATCCTTATAAACTCTTAATTTGGATTCGTCCTGTTCGCTAGCAGTATCAAATAAGCTCTTCCAGATTACATGTAAGTCAAACAATGCTCTGTATAGCCTTTCAGAGGAGAATACCATATCTTTTGCGCCACTCTTAAAAGCTTTGAGAATGAATTCATTGACACTTTTCACAAGACCATATATATCCAATCTAGGCACTTTCTTAATATTCCTACCAAGTTGGAATGCGGCTGATCTTTCAATGTAAGACAAATCACTAATTTTCCCATGCATAGACTTATCCTCTAAGTAATTCAAGGAAGAAGATGACTCCAATATTCCTGAAACTGTTTCAAATAAGAAAGTTGGTTCTGGTGAATCAAAGAATAATGCTTCTTCAGCAACGAAGTTGTGGAAATAGTAATTCACAAGTGGATGAAGTGATTGATAGTTGACAAAATTCTTGACATTTTCATTAACTCCATTAATCATATTCTGTACAGGATAATACATAGATGATAATCTTGTTAATATGCCTTGTTCTTCCAAAAAATTCAACCTCGCTATCAAGTCATTTGAGAAAGACTTATGTGGCGAATCAAATTCAGCAGATGAACAGATGGAATCTCTCCAAGCTTCCAATTCTTGCAAACAAATAAAAGGAATTATACCTGAAATAACATTTATAATTTCATTCTTACTCTCTTGGTTGTATCTGTCAAATATATCATTTAATAATGCGTACGGTCTCACTGTAGACAAATTCGCTGCGATAAAAGCCATTGAAGGTCTGAAAGTAACTTCATTAACTTCCAAGTTTTTCATCTTTTCCTCTAAATCTTTTTCTGATTTTTCAATAAAAGGAAATCCAAGACAGCTGGAATCAAACTTTGACATTCTTTCTTTAATTGAATCCATGTAAAGTTCGATACCTCTATTTCTCATGGCACGAGATAATTCGCCATGTTTTGGATCCATAGTTAAGAATAATCTGAAATTTGGATGCGGTGTAATCGTTCTTGGCTTGCCATCTTCGGAGCTGCATTCGTTGATAATTAATGTACCATTTGTCTCCAATAAGGAGTTTAATCTATCAAGAACTGATGGACTACAAAGGTTAGCATTGTCTAAAATTAACCAATTACCTTTTTCAACAGCCTTGACTAAAAGACCATCAAACCATTCAAACTTAACGCTCTTGTTTTCCTTTGTTTTCTTCTGTAAGTCTTGTGAGTCTTTATAAATAGCCATAAGGTCATCATTTGAATAAAATGACAAATAGGATTTTAAGAAACTGTGAAATTCATTGTAATTTGCAATATTAATTTCTTTGATATCAATATAGTTGATTAATTCCAAAGCTTGCAATAAAACAGTGGGTTCTGTATGTTCCGATCTTAAATTCACAATTGCTAAATCAACTAATAGATTACGGGCTTTATTAGTAAGGGCAACTATAGCTCTTGTAAGATCTACCTGCTCATATCCACCAAGAATATCCATGCTATCAACATCACTATTCATCGCAAATTCATCAATTTTTGCACCAACGATATCTGCTATAAACCTTATTAATTCCGTCTTACCTGAATTAGTTGGACCAGCAAGAATTAACGGTAAATTTTGATTGATACTGTGTATCGCAGATTCTATGAAAGGAAAGTTACATTGTAAAGGAATCAACTTTGATCCAGTTAAATGCTGAACGGTCTGTTTTCTTTCGATTATAGCAGTTCCAACTTGAACAAAATCATCACCTATAGAGTAGAGATTGTCACGATTAGGTTTTTGGCCAAATATAGACTCAAATAAAGTTCTAGCCATCATTCGATCATCTTTGGATCTAAATCTCTCACAAACAATCATATTCAAGAAGTCTCCAGGGGTCAAGTCTCCGCAAATATTTTTAGAACTAAATAACTCTAACCACCTTAAGGTATCACGAAGATTAAATTCCCATGGACCACCCGAAGATCCCCACATCCGCTTTACAACAACTTCTCTTTCCAATTCAGACATGAACCTAATAATCTTGGAGCATGTTTCACCATCTATATTTGGGAATAAATGTTGCGAAATCATGTTCAAATCTTCTGATTTCAAAATATCCACATAAACGACTGTGAATCTGTTCACGAACGACTTAGGTAAACCTTTTCTACCACCGCCTTGATATTGTGGATTTTGTGCTGCAAAAACAACGAAATCAGGATGACAAGTAAATGATTTATCTAACTCAGGAATATAAGCTTCACCACGATGATCCAAACAGGCATTTAATCCTTCTAACACAGATTGAGATGCTAAATTCATTTCATCTAGTAAAACCCATTCACCCTTCTGCATGGCTCTTAAAAATGGAGCATCTCTCCAGGTAAATTCCCCAGCCTTTCCACCTTCTGCAGGAGCATCTGAACCAAACAAATCAACCAAGTCAGTTTGTTCAGACAAATTAATTCTAATCAAGGAATTACCTGTCGCTTTCCCCAATGCCGACACCAAACTAGTTTTTCCTACACCAGGACTACCTTCTAATAGGATGGGTTTATGTACTTGCATGGCTCTAACAACACGCATAGCATTAGCCGCAGTAGTAGGAGCATGCAAGTTGAATGAATCACTGGTCCTTGAACCTTCAACTCTTGGAATAGAAAACAATCCAAATGATAGCTTATCGTCTCTTAAGTCAACAGTAAAGTGGTCGGCGTAATATTTCAATAAATCATTCTGGCAAAATTCCGACAACTTCTGGACACATATTAACTTCTGATCTTTCAATCTCATTTCATTTTCTGCTAAGTATGCCGTGTTATTTGTGCCTAGAGCATCAATAAATACCATAGATGCACCATGTAATAGTGCTGCATCCGTACTAACTTCATCGGCGCAGGAATTTATGAATTGAACCCATGCCAAAATATCACGAAGCGAAATTACACCACTATTAGTTTGACCAGCACCAAACTTCTTGCCATACCATTCTGAAAACTGGACTAATGGCTCACAAAGATCTTTCGTTCTATGACTCAATTTAGAGGAGACGATCTGCCTGACGTCATTAAAATCATCCATTGATGGTACCCAGATTTCTGTGAAACGATTTCTCAACGCTGGAGACAATTCTTTCTTACCATAATCACCACCTGGATTCATTGTAGCTAAAAATTCAAATCCTTCATGAGCCGTAATAAATGCATCATCGACGCCCTTTTCGGCCAATAATATACTCCTTTCAGGTTCTAAGACCGAATTTAATCGTTCCAATACAGAGTCATCAGCTAAGGAAATTTCATCTAGTAAGAAAATATTACCGTCTTTCATAGCATGAATTAATGGACCATCGTTCCACTCAAACAAAGCCGCACTGTTTCTTTTGCCTTCCTCTATTGCAGAAATAAGCTCAGGATCGGCATTCTCAAACGGTGCAATTGAATTATACTTCTTAATTAAATCATCTAACTTTGAATCTTCAAGTGTAATTTCAACTCCAACAGTTTCGAAAAGATTAATCAAATTATTGAACAACGTACTCTGTGTTTCGAATCTATTACGAACAGGTCTTTGAGCACCTAAAAGATCACCTGTTTCTGTATTCTGATGAGCATTTATCGTTACTAGCTCTTTTCCTAGGAACTCTGTAATAATTTGACAGACTGTAGTCTTACCACAACCAGTTTCACCAACTAGTAATAAAGGCTCATTATATTTCATAGAAGTGAAAACAAGAACTGCTAAACGACGCATAGCCTTTGTCCATACTATTGAAGAACTTATGTTCATTAAAGCTTTATTCTCCAATTTTTCATAGTATGAATCCATATCTAACTTTACTTTCATTACTCTTTCGATAGTTTCCTTGACTACTCTTTTTTGGTCTTCTTTCCTAACTCTTTCCGCTAATAGCATATAGCCATTCGCAGCCAATTCTTCATACCCAACTGCATCTCTTAACGCCCATCTAAACAAATCTCTTAAAGTAGCGAACGAATTCTTTTGTTCAAAAAGT
This sequence comes from Debaryomyces tyrocola, assembly GCA_900006135.1. NCBI lineage: Eukaryota > Fungi > Ascomycota > Pichiomycetes > Serinales > Debaryomycetaceae > Debaryomyces > Debaryomyces tyrocola. The sequence goes on from LN874555.1 coordinate 769,902, forward strand.
CTTGTTGATTGACGTTGAAAAGATAATTGTCTATAAACTTCAACAATTTTCTTCCCATACGTAGGTGCAATTTTACATTTATCTCTTAAAATAATTTCTAATTCATCCTGAGGAATATCATCAAAATGCAATTCTAAAAATCTATTCCGGAAAGCCCTTGAAAGCATTTTTCTACCACCATAAAGACCAGGTGGGTTTTGGGTAGCGAATATCATGAAATCGGGATGTGGATGAACTATCTCTTGAGTTTCTGGTATAAACAATTCTCTATTGTCATCAAGTAAACGATTTAAGGCTTCTAGGACATCTGTAGGTGCAAGATTCAACTCATCTAATACTATCCAATGACCTTTACGTAAAGCTTCCACTAAGACACCTTCCCTGAAGACCAATTTACCAGTAGAGTCTGACACAAATGTTCCTAAGTATTCTTGTAAATCAGTATGCTCATGATTATTGATACGGACAAATTTGTGCCCAGTTATATTTGCCAAATATTTGATCATAGAAGTCTTACCTGCAGAAGTAGGACCTTGAACCAATACTGGAAATCTTCTACCGGCTGTTGCCCTGACTAAATTAAGTAAATTTTTTTCAACAAAAGGGGTAATAATGTAATCTGGTTGCTCAAGGGGTTCTCCAGGTCCCCTCTTCATCCAGTAATGTCTGAATTGAACATAATCATCAGGATTATTCGCTGGTGGTGGAGGACATTGACTCATGACTGACTTAGCATTTTTCAATTTGCCAATTGTATATTTGACAATTATGGGTTTCAAAATTTCCTCAGACTTAACGTCTAATAAAGTCAAAAATGCCATACAAAATCCCTCATATAAGGACCTTCTTAAACCATAAATAGACACAATATCACGCACATAAATTAAAGTTCTTGTCAACGTACGGATACTGAAATGTGGTTTTTGATTTGCACCATCAACAATTTTATTAGATTCTGCTAATCTTTTAGCTTCCAAATATAATTCTGCTATATCATTACCAATCCATTCATCGCCAACTGCGTATCTGTTGATGTACTTATCGATAATAGATAATAAATCTTGAATATCGCTATCCGGCGAGTGGACATAAATCTCTGAAAATTTAGAACGAATACTCAAAGGTAAATCTTTTTTACCAACGTCTGTGGATGGATTCATACAACCAAATATTCTGAAGTCCTCGTGGGCTTTAATTGATTCAACATCACCTCTTTCCGTCAACAAAATAGACCTTTGCTCCAAGGATTCAGACAACAAGTCAGCAATGCTTTCCAATGTATCAGATGAAGCTAAATTAATCTCATCCAACAACAACCAATCACCATTTCTAACGGCTTGAACTAATGAGCCTTCAACAAAATTAAAAACGAAAGAATTCTCGAGGGAAGAAGACTGAATTTCAAAGTCCTTAATCTTCACTTCAAGCTCAAACCATTTATCTAATAAAATTGACTTTTCATGAGATCTCAACTTACGCTTTTTCTTTGGGCCACCATCTTCTTCATCCGAATCATTTTCAGATTTAGCAAGTAAGTCTTTTGCCATTCTGAGAGCTTCAAACCAGAGTTTAATTACATTTTTCCATTGGTTTTTATTGAAACATTTGGATAATATTTGAGAGAATTTCTCATTCTTCTTTTTGGAAAACGTAGCGATAAATAAATTTTCAAAGATTTCCTGTAATGGTATAGCGACAGTTTTGGTATTAACTGGTTTATAGCCCCCTAATAAATCACCAGCTTCCGTTTGCTGAGAAACATTTATAACGGTTAATTTCTTGTTCATCATTTTAGCAACTTCTTGAACAACTGTTGTTTTACCAGTACCTGTTTCACCAACTAATAACACAGGTTCAACCATTTGTATTGAGACACCAATTTGTTCCATTAATTTCAACGAATGGTTTGTTTTCGCAAACGATGAGTTATTACCTCCCTTCCTGTTTACGAATAATGCTTTATCCATCAACGATTTTTCCAAAGTAGCTCTTCCAATTTTAAGTTTTTCATCATTATTAATTAAATCAGGAGTATGCTTACTTAAAAACAAATTAATTCTTGACGTAGGAATTTCCAAGGTTTCCCCAATTGCATTTATCAATGGTACTAATGCATTATACTCTGTTACTGCACTACCAAAACAGTCAACAGCTTCAGCAAATATATTATCATATACTGAGGATTCTAATAATTGGCTTGAATTGTCAATACCTTCATTCTTAAGCATTCTATTACATCTTTCACAAAATTTCATCAAATCTCTGAAGGATATATTCCTTGGATGTGAACCTTTGTTCAATGAAATAAACGAACTTAACGAATAAATTCTAAGAATTTCATTGTAACACCTGATAAATGGCACTATAAAGTTCTTCAAAAGCGGAAATTTAGTTACAAGAATATTCCTCAAATCAATTTCTGTCGGAACAGCAACCTTGATTAGTTCCCACAACCTTAAACCTATTAAATCAGGTATAGTATCTTTCGAGGAATCGCCAGATATTCTTATAGTTGAAATTAATTGAAAGCCATTTTTGGCTTTAATTATTTCGCCTCTGGAAGGAATTGTTAATTCTCTCTTCTCCAATAATGTTAGTAAAACCGACAATACTTCGGTTGGAGCTTTGTCAATATCTTCAATTAAAACCCATTTACCTTCTTGAACTGCAGTAGTTAAAACACCAGATCTCCATTGGAAGGTACCGGGTTTTTCTCCAGAAGTATAAGTACCTAGCAATAACTTAGCATCAGTTTGTTCACCTAAGTGGATTTTAACAATTGAATCCTCATACGACATATATTGCGCAACTTGATTAATAAGATAAGTTTTGCCAGCGCCACTTCTGCCATAGAGCATAACCGATTTATTATTTTGAATATTATGAGCTAATTGTCTTAATACGTGAATTGAGTTTTCAGTTGGAACGAGGTCTGTTGACTTTAACTTATTTTGACATGTTTTTTCATCTTTGCTAATTAAATTTGGAACTAATATACCACAAATAGACGTAACTAGTGGATTTAAATCTTTTGGTTCCACAGCAAGAAATTTATCTGACTTTCCAGAATCAACATCTTTTGGCAACTTCGTAAAATTTGACAATCTTTTAGCTTCGATCAAATGCAAGAACCTATAATCAATAGACGGGTCTGACTCATAAGAGCCTTTTAAGGAATCTTTAAGTCCGATATGGCTATTCAACATCTCAATTTGCGATTTTTCAGAAGCATTCAAATATCTGCACAAAATTTGGATAGCTAGATACTTGGAGACATTATACTGGGTAGCTTCAATTTTCATGATCGCATATAATGCATTTGGAGTAATATATTGTTTAAATCTGCCAATATTCCAATAAATTAATCTATAAAATGCTAGCAAGATATGCTCTAATTCTTCGTGATGTACGGTTGGTATTGATGTATTGGAAATGTTCATCAAACTCGAAAAGAAATCGACTTTAGTTATAAAGTATTCAATCAAATTCAAAGACTCATTGCATAATCCAATCAACCTAGATAATGCAGAAAGTATAACTGAACCTGAAATTTGATTAGTTTCACCATTCATATGAGTTCTATTATATTCAAATTCAACATTTGTAGGGTTACTAATCCATCTTGACATTAAATCAAGAAAAATTGGTTCAAATGAGTAAAATATTGGGATTGTAGTAGATGGATGCAATGCAAATAATGATAAGTTATTTAAATTTTCATTAATGGTTAATGTCTTGTCAAGCTTAATGATTTTTGGAATATTCTTCAATGAATTATGATCTTTAAAAATCTGGTACAACGACTCAGATTTTTGTATATTTACAACTATATTATTATTCATATTGACCATTTGGGGGTTTCAATAAGATAATACAGATAATATTATTTTGTAATATAATCAGAATCGAAGTAGTTCTGCAGTATTTACTTAAGTGGAAAAAAAAAGTCTACGAGGGTCGATGCGATGAGATTCTTTTATATGAAGGATTGACTTAGTCTGCAAATTATTAGGAAGACATTCCCAATCTTTCTACTCATACCTCTTCTGATACCTGAAAATGCATTAGTTAATACTGCCAGAGGAATCGTATTGATTTGTTTTTCCTTGCAAGAATTTTGTAAGAATTCTCTTTGCAGACCTAGTGTAATTCTATTCACCAAGTAATACATGTTCTTAGGCCGCAAACGTATTATATTGTTAGAACAACTGACGAAGAAAACGGATAATTCTATTCTGTATGATTAAGTAGTATTCAATTAATAATGTAACCCCTTTAAAAGCCATATACGGTTAACATGTTATAAGTAGTTAAAAATTAAAAAAAAATTAGGACTCCTCATCAGGGGCTCGAACCCTGGACATTTCGGTCGACTCTTTTGACAGAAATCTTTAATCCTTAAAAGCCGAACGCTCTACCAACTGAGCTAATAAGGATTGTCCTTATCCAAATCAGGCACAACAATCGATTACATATATTTGTCCAATGCTTTCTAATTTTCAACTTAATCATGGACTAATTTATTCTTATCCAAGAATATACTACAATGAAGTAACAAACTTATGGCTCTGAAAATCACCATAAATTAATGAATTTTAAAATTTTAAAATTAAATGAATAAATATACACAAATTCTAAAAACTTACATAACATATATGAAATTAGATTACAGTAAAATCAAAGAGCCTAAATAATTATAATTATAATAAAATTAAATTAATAATATATTTACTTATTAAGGTTACACATATACAAAGCTAATTAGGCTTTAGGTAGCTTTTAGTAAAAAAAAAAATTGTTTCGTTTTTGGGTGCAAAAAGAAAATCGATCTTATTTCTGTGGTTGATCTATTTTACAATTCATAATTAAATTATATCTACAAACTAAAAAGCTACATTGTACAATTCAGGACAATGTATAGACTCCAAACGTATTTAATTGTTTCCTTTATCATTGGGTTGGCTCTTAGCATTAGTATTGCAGAAGAAAGTCAATCAATTTCGACTAATATTCTTTCATTGAAAGGTAAGTAAAAATATCACAAGAACAGAAATATTGAATTATTCTAACTAATAATAGCTATTAATGAAAAACATCTAAAGGGATTCTCTAATCCTTCTAATCTGTCGAATAGCGAAGATATCGAAGATTCATACGACAATCATAATCCTGATGAAAAGATTCCTGATAAATGTTCTAAAGAAATTAATCATATCGAAAGTTCAGCAGATATGAATATGATTAGAGATTGCAAAATTATTACCGGTGATATTGTTATCAATGACTATAAGGAACCTATTATTGAGTTCGGTGATATTATGAATATATTCGGAAATTTAGATATACAACGTGCTTCAAGCTTGGTTAGAATTGAAGCAGACAATGTCCATAGAATCGGAAATAGGTTCATATTGAAAGATTTAACTTCACTCAACTCAATTTCTTTCGCATCATTGCGGTATGTCAAAATTGTTGATTGGAAAGTGTTACCCATATTGAATGTTGCCCACTTCGGGAATGCAATAAAAGAAACTGAGAGTGTAACTGTTTCTGACACCTCACTAGTTGAATTTCCTGGATTCTTATCTAATAAGTTAGAAATATTAGATATAAATAATAATCGATATCTAGAATCTATTTATTGCAATGTTGAAAAAATTACTGGAAGATTACACATAGCTGCCAACTCAAGAGACGTTCGAGTTTCATTACCCAAATTACAGTCTGCTAAAAACGTAAGCATTCATGAGGTTTTAGATCTTGATTTGAATAATCTTGAAGAAATTGAGTCATCCATTAACTTTGTTAATAACCTTTTTATCAATTTAAGCTTGCCCGTCCTTAAATCTATCGGGGGTACTTTGAGTTTATTGAAGAATGAGAATCTTGGTAAGGTTGAATTTCCAAATGTAACAGAAATTGGGGGTGGATTAATGATCGTTAATAACACCAAAATTGATAGAATTAATTTTTACCCTAAACTAACAATTATAGGTGGAGCCATTGAACTAGTAGGTAATATTAAAGAAACAAACTTGAAGAATTTAAAATTAGTTAAAGGAAGTGCAAAAATAAAGTCCTCTGATAGTTCATTTGATTGCACTAAATGGACCAAAAGTGAACTTAGTTCAGTAATCAGAGGAGGTAAAATTGAATGTATTAATGCCAACAACGAAAGAATAACCGCCGATACTCCGACAGAAGGGGGAAATAACGACACCTCAGATAATGACGAGTACAGCGTAAAACTAGCTTCGAAAGGTGTAAACTTGAATGCAACAGCGAATTTGAAATATATTTTACTCTTATTCATTTTGATGCTTATCACTTAGACAAGGATTTATTATGATCCTTTGATCAATTTAATTCTTTGTCTTCACTACTAATATCTTGCTATATCCAATCAGACAAAGATTATATTCACTTTTTTTCAAGAACCTAGATGTTAGTCTTTATAGATATGTTCATTTACTATATAATTTTTAATATCAGGAGTCACCTTATAAAACCATTCCTTATTATCATTAAGAATATTGGACCTTATACTTGATGAGCTTATCTTACTCAATTCCAATGATTCATTGTGAGTTAAATGGATGTTAGAAGACCAGTGTTTGGGAATGTATTGTATATTACCATTGGAAATAGAGTCCAAATAGTCAAATTGTTTCTCTAAGGATATAGAATCATCAGATCGAGTGAGGCAGAAAAGATCTGAAGTTTCGAAAAATTCAGCCAATGCTGTTGCCAAGTTATCAGGGTGATAATATTTAGGGTCTAAAATTCTAATCAAAGTATCATATCCAACTAAGAATGATAATCGAATATTAGACATTGGAAGTTGTTTGTTATTCTTCATATAGGAACAAATGGCTTCTGATTTCTCGACAAACTTAGCATGATTGGTGAGACCCACTTTAACATCTACCTTCAACGATTCATTGATATGGTCGGCTAATTTAAACATCATTTCAATCCTATGATCAAACGATGCCGGCTGAGGAGTTAGCTTATCAGCATTATTAACTGATAAGAGAAGTAAAACTATCTTATCATCTGATGGTGGCTCATTATAGTTATAAATTAGTGATTCTCTAACTAATGAATAATGTCCTAAATGTGGAGGATTAAACGATGAATCAAGCACACAAATACGTTTAACTGTCTTTGATAATACATTCGATGGAGTGCTGTAAATAATTCTAAAAGCCGATTTACTATTTATAAATTCTTGTAATAATTTTGACATAGTTCATCAGATTATATTGATAAATAATTCGGTGAGATTCAAATTTAAACAACGCTGATCATATTAAGAATACGCTTATATTTAAAATTTTATTATACAATTTTCTTTTTAAAGCTATAGATCATTTAAAGCTCATCATGTTTACTAGAGCCAGCAATATCAACTAACTCAGCAACAAAAACTGAATTTCGTTAGTACTCTAATAGAAATTAAATATATAAATTTAGACGTAAAATAAAACATACCAAGAGTTGCCTTTGCAGGAATAGGACCAACACCTCTATCTCCGTAAGCTAAATGAGAAGGAATAGTCAATTTTCTTTTTTCACCAATACACATTCTAGTCAAACCTTGATCCCAACCTTGGATTACTTGACCAATGCCCAACTGGAAGGAAATTGGCTGTCCTCTCGAATACGATGAATCAAAGACAGTCCCATCCTCTAATTTACCTTCATAGTGAACGCTAATAAGATCACCAGGCTTTGATTTAACCTTGCACTTGTCGTCAGATACTGAGGTCAAGATTCCTATCATGTTAGTATACGTTCAAAGAATTAATACATTTGTATTCCACATACCGATCTGGAGTTCAGATGCAAAAGCAATTGTTGTAAGAAAGAGTAAAAAGAGAGATTTCAATAACATGGTTCCCTATAATGAAGAGAAAGATCCTTTTACTTGTTTGGCAATATTGAAAATTGAAAAATTTAGTCGCAACGAAGCAGAAAATTGCTATCGTTTAAAGTCAATAAAAGGGCTTAAATCGCCTATATGAATGGAGATCTACGAAAGCGAATCATATGATAATAATCTATTGTACAAGTATATAACTAACCAAACTAAATATTTTCAAAGTAATTTTATACAAAATTTATACCCTTCGTAAATTAAACCCCATAAACCAAACACATAAAGCAAACAAATAATAAAAATATTAATTTACAAAACAACGACCATCTTCTAACTCATCGATGGTCGATTCAATAATTTCGTCATCATCATCGTCTTCAACCAATTCAATAGTAGCGTACTTAATCATGTCCCATCTTTTCCAGAACGAAACCACATCAGTTAAATCATCGGAATCAACAAGATCTTGCAAAAAGTACTTCGCTTTGGTAAGACGATCCTTCAACGCTTGTAAGGAAGAAGAATTCGTTTTGTCACCCGTGGATACGGATGATTTGTGTGACTTTGAAATTTCGAAGTCACTTTCGTAATCGGTAATATCAGTAGTATTACCAAGATAATCTTCATCGTCAGTTGCAATTGACGAAGGAGTATTGTATCCATAAACTTCATCCTCAACAGACGTAGTTACGTCGCAATACCTTGCCCATGCTTCGTCAATGGCACCAACCAAATACTCGAAACAACGAGAGCGTGATGTCTTATCATCATCAGAAATAACCTTCTTGTCCAGATCTGACGATGTACTCATCTTTCTGGTGTTGTTAATGAGAGTACATCCGCTAGCGGACGTGCTATCATGTGCGTCGTTAGCCTCGTCATCATCGCTGTACTTCGAAACTGCTCTGCACAACTCCGAGTCCATACAGAAGGAAACCCTTGTCGATGCTCTTCTCTTGGCCTTCACTTGGTCAGCGTTGTAGCATGACTGCTCGTCTGATGAATCATCATTCTGATCGTCCGATGACGAGTAGCAAGCGATTGACGAAGGTAAAAGACTCCCACATACCCTCTTCGAAATAGCAGGACCTTGGAATGAGCTGCGACGCTTCGTGGTTTTGTTGTTGAACACTGGTGAACATAAAGCCATATTAATTCTTGATGTCCTGTAGTTATAATGTAGATTGGTATGTCGATTATATAATTATGCCGTAATCAAGTGCGAAATCAAAAGTCGTGTGATTACCTCAAATATATAAAAACAGCACAAATTTTTTTAAGTACCAGCAATGCACAAACTCTAAAAACGTTTGGTACTAATGTGCCGGCAAATAAAATGTTCTCCCTGAACGTACCAATAAAGGTGTCAGCAAACAAATGGGCGGCTAGATGAAACTAAAGATTCTGAAAAAGCCTGTTGATCAATCTATCAATAATATACGTATACAATACTGTTATATTATTTAATAGATGAAAAAATAGTATAGGTTAATTTAAATAATATGTTATATATTAAGTATACCTATAATAAAGGGGGTTTTGAAATGTGTGAACAAGAACTAAAAATGAAAATTAAATCCGGATTTCTGAATGACTTTAATGTAATGACCAAAATTCAGGAATCAGCAATTTATTTATGACCGACATGGAACGAAGACCGGGTAATAATTTTACGGTTACCCGCAGATAAATTTGGATTGTGATTGGTCAGACATGCACAAGGCCTGCTCAAATAGGAGATGTTTCATTTTTCATACCTTAACGGGACAAATATTACATAATCTGCGTTCGGTAGACTTGCTAATTCAGAAAAGTAAAAATATTACAACCAAACACCAAGAACATCACCAGTAGTGAGTGATTAATAGGAATTCATTTGGATTAGACAGGTACTATGATCGGCGGCGGCTGTATCGCTAGTGCAAGAGAATAAAGGATACTGCGGCTTAGTAATTACAGTAGTTGAATAGAAAATTGTCGTATTAAAATAGTCAGTAGTGAATGTATTGCAGCATACATTTTGCTGCGAATATTATGTGCAACTGTCGAGATAAGCCTGGGAAATCAAAATTCATCTAAGAACTTCTCGGCGATCTTCAACATCGATAAGGAATTGTTGGAACTAGCAGATTGTACAGGAGCCCTTGAATTGGAGTTGGAATTGGAGTCAGAATTGGAATTGAACGAATAGCTGGATGCTGAAGATAGAGGAGCCGCTGGATTCGAAAAGAATTTTGAATACCTAGGATCGGACTTTTTGTCGGTGGTGGAATCTTTGCCCATGTATTTGAGGAGGATATATTCAGCCATGGCTTTTCTCCACGATGAATCGGTAGACTGGTTTCCTAATTGCTGGGTGAAATAACCGTCGGAAGATGTCATTTCGTCATACAATTGGTTTAGTTGCAACTGGTTCTCGTGCGTGCCTTTTGCATATCCATATTGATTGCTGACAATCTTATCATCGTTCAAATGCGATTCCAATGATCTCATAATTTTGATTATGAATGACAAGAACTTATTGGCATTCTTACTATTGACAATAAATATCTGGTTGTTTATGAATCTTTGGTACAATATCTTGCTTAATGGGATGGTTAGCTTTAAGCCCATGAATAGCAATTTAATTGATATAATAATACACAGTTGCAATTTATCAATTAGTAAGTCGTTTTCAGTTTTATCATTTGTAGTATCGTCGCACATATCTTCATCAACAGGCATAAATCTGTTCCTACTAGTTGCGGATATTCCTTCTTCATCGTAACATAACTCTTCCCTTAATTGCGTAAATAATTCAACCTTCGTATCATAATCCAATGATACTAAAAGTGAATCAACCGGTGACTTATTGTCTATTGTTCTTACAATTTGGTCGATTTCGGTACTGGCAGCATCATAAGACTCTTTCGATATTGACTCGAGATCCAGTCTTTTGTCAGATACTTCCGAGTCTTCCTTCTTAAACGGAGTAAAATGCAATACGTTATTACAAGCTATGCCAATAATGTTTGAAATGTCCATAAGCTTGTCCAGGAGCTTGTAATCATATACATCCAACAAACCAATAACGTTCCTCTTCAAATCGCTCGACGTATCTTGTAATACAACATCAAGGTTCTTGTCTACTAACTCGTCAAATTTTTTATTTTGCTCGTTAAGATATCTTTCTATTCTTATTGTCTTCATATCACAATCTTCATTCTTCTCTTCCACGGTACTGAGCATTGTAGATTGCCCATATTTATTTTCTGGGCTATATAATTTACCCAGATTAAGCAGTGATTGAATGAGTGTCTCACTAGTGTCACTGTCATTGCTCCTTACTTTATCAGATGTTTCCTTGTTTTTTAATGTGTTAATCGGAGACGTTTCAATCGAGAAATCATCAAAAGTATCGCAGTAATTCAAACAACTCAATTCCAAAGCAGGGCCCACCCTATTATTCTTACTCATTTCTTCCGATCGATTACTTATTATTCTATTATGAATCGTATCTCGAGGCGAACGTTCTGCAACGGTTGATATTCCAAGTGCTGATAACGGCTCATCTATTCTTTCATCATTCTCGTGTCCAATTAAAGACGTGGGGATATATCCAGAATACGGAATTTTCCGTACCACCTTGCCTAATATTTCTCTCACGACCATATTAAATGATATATGCCAATACGATTATTCTACGTGTTGTAGAACACTATTCCAAAAGTGTTACTTAATTTAATTAGTGTGATAAATATATTTTTAAGGCTTTATATAAAATCACATGCTCACGCAGCAATCATTTGCAACTATATCAAGGATTGGAAGAGTTTATGATGGGAATAATTTGTATTCTTTCAATTGAAGATCAATATTAACATGTCATCGTTTGTAATCAAGTATATTACGAATAGGATATTCAAAGATAACCAGTGGACTAGATTTGGGGTGGAAGATCCATATTATGAATATGTACCAATCGATGTAGAGAATGAAAAAGTGAAGTATAAGAAAACTCCTAGGAGAGTGCCAGATGGATTATCCAAAAATGATGAAACAATATTGCATAAAGTGAAGAAAAAGGCGTATAGGTATGATATGTGGTTTTCTTTTTTGGGTATCAAGTTTGGATTTACTAATATTGTTGGAATAATTCCCATTGCTGGAACCCTTGTTTCGACGTATTGGTCGTTGACACTTTTGCAGACGGCAAGACAATTGGATGATGGATTGCCTTTGGACTTGCAACTATTATTCTTGTTAAATATTGTGATTGACTTTTTGTTGGGGTTGATACCTATAGTTGGTGATTTAGTTGAAGTGGGTTATAAGTCGAACCTGAGAAACTTTCTCTTGTTAGAGAAGCATTTGACCCGGGTTGGAGAAAAGAATATGGGTATAATCGGTGAAGATGAAGTGAGACCTAGCTTCATTAATGATAAAATCCAGCCGTTTGTGGATACTAAGGTGAAACCTGGTGCTATTAAGGCTGGAGAACAGATAAAGTCGTATATGCATTCGGGATCTGAGTCCCCTAACGTTGCTTTACGCTCTCTGCCAGCAACTATACAAGCACACCCGACAACAGTGACAACTTCTTCGTATGAAAGTCCTCTTTCGCTAAAGGGAGACAGGAATGACAAATCTAGTGAAGATACTAAGTCTATAAGAAGCTTATCCTCCACTTTAGGTAAAAAGGTTAATTATGTTGACTTAGATGAAGATGAAAAGTTTTTGTCCCACCATGTTATCAATCAGTAGTCACGTATTAGGTGATTATCATTGACATGTATGCGTTAAAATTATATTTTATAATATATAGACTTATTCACGTTAGACTTTCTAGGCTTGGAATATATTCTCGATTAATTTTAGATTTTTTTTTTTGGTCTCACAATATTCGATATTCAAAACAATTACCGTTTAAATTTAATTGTTAGAAATTCAGATATATTCAGAATGGTCGACAAGGACGCCAATAATGAACTTGATAATATATCACTTGTGTCCGAACAAGTGACTAATGGAGAAAATGGCGAATTGAATATTGAAGCACTGGAATCTACCGTTGGATCAAACGGCGCAGTCGCTGACCACGAGGAATCTGAGACTAATAATCGAACAGTAGATAATACGGAAAATGATACATTGGATAGGGATAAATCAGACGTCCAACCGAAGCATAGCTCACAACAAAGAGAAGCAGACTACTCGCTGGATGCTTTCCCTGTGAAGATAGAGGATGAACTGGTTAATGGTAAAACTTCAGGGCCTGATGAAAATAAAGATACAGCGTCACGGAAATCAATGGATGGAATATTGAACTTGTCAGAGAATAATTTGGATGCACCTAAACCAGAGGAATTAAATCCAAGCTTACACAGCTTGATGACTGCGTGTCAACAGGGTGATTTAACTAAAGTTAGTGAATTAATTTCTAAAGGAGAAGTCAAAGCAAACGATACGTTTAGTGATGGCATTACTGCTTTGCATTGGGCAGCAATAAATAATAGATTGACTATAGTTAAATACTTAGTTGAAAATGATCACTCTAAAGCAGATCCAAATTTATTAGGAGGTGAATTGAAGGCATCACCATTACATTGGGCGTGTCGTAATGGATTAGTGTACATTGTTGACTATTTTATTGTCCATACAGATGCAGATCCAACATTGAGGGATTCCCAGTCGTATAATGCATTGCATTTAGCAGTTCATAGCTCAAACATCACGTTAATTATTTATCTCCTACTCAGTTGTTGCGGATCAACTTCCTCGTCTAAACAGCTATATGTGGATGAATCAGACAATTGTGATCGTACAAGTTTGCATTGGGCTGCGTACCAGGGAGACTTATTAACTATTAATGCATTATTGAAATTTGGTGCAGATGTTTCAAAGATTGATAAGAATTTATTTATTCCTTTACACTGGGCATTTATGAAAGGTTATAAGACTGTTTTAAAGGTTTTAGCCGGCGCAGGGTCTAATATATTTGCGAAAAACGATCAGGGTAAGGATTCGTTTGAGGTTGCAAAAGATATGAATTGCTATGATACTTGGATAAAAGTGTTGAAAGAATGTGGTCGGAATCCCAAAAATAATTGGGAAATGAAAACTATCCATTTGAATCCAAAAATTGGCAAGTTAGTAACGTTTTTCACCCCATATGTTATTTTACCCTTGATGTTCCAAATCTGTTCTTTTTATAACGGGTTTGTGATTCCTAAATTATTTTTTTCAGTGATCTTATTTGCTGGATCAATTTATATCTTGCAAAAGTTTGTTATACCAACTTACTTATCAGAAGAAAAGGCAGTACCAAAATCTCCGCTATTGGCAGGGATTTTTTCAGGTACTGCTTTTTGGTGCATTGTAACTTGGGCTTTCAATATAATACCCACCCTTCTTTTTAAGAAATTCATTTCCAATCTAGTTTTGACTGCTATCATATATTTATTTATCTGGTCTTTCTTTAAAGCAATGTTTATTAACCCTGGATATGTTCCTGTTCCAAGTGATAATAGTGTTACGCTTGATCAAGTGAAAGATTTAATTAAGGTTGGGAGATTTGATACTGATAATTTCTGTGTTAACACCTTTGTTCGTAAGCCATTAAGATCAAAATATTCCAGATTTAATAAGAAGTTGATCGCTAGATTTGACCATTACTGTCCATGGGTATATAATGATATAGGCGTGAGAAATCACAAGTTATTCGTGGTATTTGTTTACTCTTTGAACTTGGCAGTTCTTCTTTTTACACATCTATCAATTAAACTATTCAAAAATACAGAAAAGATGGGTGGGTATGATAGTGATGATGAATCTCAGAAGTGTTGGTTATTATCAGATGAATTATGCGTGGGCTATAAATCTCATCATTTTCAATTTAATTTAATGGTTTGGTGCTTAATACAATATATTTGGATAGCCTTTCTTTGTTTGGTACAAACATTTCAAATTTTGAAAGGCTTAACAACCTGGGAATTTAGCTCATTAAATAATAGGTTACAGACTCATAATGGTTACAACCATTCTACTTTACCAAAAGACTTTGATTTGACATCATCTAATACCAATAGATATAACTCTCCTAAGCAAAGTAATGGCTTTAGTATATGCTTGAAATTAATTGGTTTAGATCAAGTTGTATTAGCTATAAAGTTAGGGGTAAAATCAATCTTTTCGCATACATCGAGTGTTGAAACCTATGATCCACTAAATGAATTTGAAATTCCAACTGATTATGGGTTTAGGACAAATTGGCTAGATTTTTGGTTCATTGGTGACATTGAGTGGAGAAACATATTTTATTTACCTATAGAGGGTGAGAATAATTTAAATCGAACGGTCGTTGACTACTACAAACTATATGAATACCCTCCAAAACTAGCAGATGTGAATGCTTGATATTTAGAGAGAATAGAATATATTAATAATATTCAGTGTAAATAAATAAATTATCATATATTACTCTTATTGTAAAACAATATTTGGATTGCAGATTCCAGTTAACGCGCCTGGTAAATTTTTACAAAAAATGGTGAAGTAAACGGATGTTTATTCAATATGTAGGATATTTAGGTCGACATAACAACATTGATAATGAACTATAGTCACTATTGAAATAAATTTCAAAGTAACTTGTCAGACAGCCACTTACACCCACCCAAGTTTAAAACATCCGAAGAAGTATATAAAAAAGGGTAAAGATCATCGCTCCTTTTGTAAAAATGAGGAATAAATTCCAAATCTTCAAGATAAAAGGCAAACAAATAATAGATGACCGAATCGCTAAGGATTACAGACAAGCTAAATATAGTTCTCACTTTGAGGGTATAAGGGTATCTCACTCATCAACCAAGTTGGATTCAGTGGCTCTTTTGAAGAGTCAAAGAGGGACGTGACCTATAGAAATGATCCTATGAAGTACGTCGACAAAGAAAAAAAAGGAAAACATTCAAAATAACTTTTGATTACCGTACTTATATAGTTTTTCAGATGGTTACGAACCAACGCACCCATCTTCAAATTTTTTTTATTTCTAGGGCACCGTTACACCGGGTAACAACTGCCATACTTATGGTCTATTTAGGGTTTTTTATAGATAATAACTGTTTAATAGCTAAAGAAGATGCCATGTTTAGGAAAAGAAATGGATATTTTGACAAGTTAGAATGTCCAGAGCTACGTAAGAACAAAAAGTGTACGATTCTCAATTGTATTTTTGACCATGAATTGGAACAGAAAGAAATCAATTCTAGGAAAAGGTCCCTAGAGACTGATGAATTGCCAAAACCGGTTAAGAAACCTGATAAGCCAGATAAACCTATATCGGAAGTAGAGAAACCACAAGATACCTCCTATACCATCCCAAAGGCTATAAATCATTTACAAATACCCAGGTCAGATAGAACAATCAATGTCAAAAGGATTGCTAATTATTATCTCAGTTTGAATCACGACACACCGAACAAAGATGCAGTTGAAAAAGAACATGAAATTGCAGATAGCAGTAATAACTTAGAGAAATATAGGGCCCTTATTACGGCATTGTTGGAAGAAGACAAAGAAACAAGGGGTGAAGATCCGAAATTTATATTACCAAAAGAGATCAAGCTGACAGCACCTGCAACAATTCAAGTTCGGAAAAAATTTATCCAGGTTATGATTGATGCATTGAAGAAGACTGATCCTAATATACGAACTCCTATACTAAAGGCTACTGAAGAAGAGTTTAATGTGGCTACTGAGTGCACGGCAAATACTTATCCACAATCAATTAAGAGGAAAATTTATGAATTGAGAAACCCAGAGAAATTTGAGAAGAAGTCTAAAAAGCTTACCGAATCGGAGTATCTTTCTAAGTTAGAGGAATTAGTCATACCAAGAGAAACACTCATAAAATATGGGTATATCATGAATATCCCTAATTCGGTGGTACCAGAAAATATCAGAACATGTAGAAGATGTAACAATGAATTCAAGCTACACGAACAACTAAAGCCCATACAATGTCATTATCATTCTGGAAAAGTAATTAAGAAAGACTCATTTAATAAAGTATACGAATGTTGTGGAGGTATAGTTGGCGGCGAAACAGATTGTTGTGAAGTTTCAGAACATCATGTCTTTTATTGGAATAGTCCAGAGGAGATGCAATATGCATTACCATTTCATAAGACAAGTGAATTGCTTGGTGTGAATAGCCAAAGTTTTAAAGCTGTCGGCATTGATTGCGAAATGGGGTTTACTACTAGAGGCTTCGAATTATTGAGAATTACAGCTGTCGATTTTTTCAGTGGCGAAGATATTATTGACATTTTAGTCCGACCAAAGGGGGATGTTATTGACCTAAATACGAGGTGGTCTGGAATTGCAGAGATTAAGGAAGAAGCAATGAATTTTGAGGATCTGATTCAACTTCTAGGTGAAGTTATCGATTCTAACACCATTTTAATTGGTCATGGACTTGAAAATGATGTGAATTCTATGAGACTTATACATGAAAGAATAATTGATACTGCCGTGTTATATCCGAAGCACAAGACATCTCCTAAGTTCAGATTCCCTCTTAAATACTTAACTTTCAAGTATTTAGGCAGAACTATTCAATCAGGAGAACACGACAGTAGTGAAGATTCTCTTGCTGCTATTGATGTAGTTAAATATTTTATAAATCAAGAACCATAGTTAGTGCTGTGCACAACATACCTGACACTGGTTGCAAAATATATATATATTTTGCAGCCTCAAATTAACTGAATATATTTATTCAATGAAGAGTACTTTTGCCATAAATGTGTTCAAATATCTGGAATAAAGTACACAACAAGAGGATTCAAGCAATTATCGCTTCTATTTTTTGCATTCACTTATATTACGGTTTAGTATATATAATATTCACTCAATAATAACCCGTTATAATCCAAGGTTGTAATATTTGATACTTAATTTATATAAGTTGATTCCTTTTTCTCTATTGAATATGCAAAATCAATTATAAAGCCTTCTCTTAAGATAACGCTATTCTCCATGTGTCTCGAATAATAATGCCATTTAAATGTTTATTTCCAACTGTATACTCTCATTCAGGTACTTTTCTATATTTCGTGGAATAGGAATAATATCAACAAATTGGCACAAGCTAAAGCCTTTATTGGATATTATTTGGCAACCTTTCATATATAATCTTTCTATGTGGGATTTTTCTTTATTGATATTTTTGCAATCTGTGCGATGATCATATGTAGTGTATAACCCCCACATTGCTATGACGATAAAAATAGAATATACTTTTTAGATTTATCAAGAACAAGTAACAAGTATAAGAAGATGTCTTTGAAAGTAGTTATATTGATTGGAGGTGAAACTACCGGTACAAGGTTTAGACCTTTGTCTATGGATACACCCAAAGTTTTATTTCCAATTGCAGGTAAACCCTTGATAAGCCATATAGTTCAAAAGATAGCTGAATTAGGAGACGGTGAATTAATTGAAGTTTTTCTCCTTGGATATTTCACTGATTTGAAACCGTTCGACGAATATATTGCAGAAGCTAAGAAAGAATATTCTAACGTGAATATAAAATATTTGACAGAACCATATTCTATGGGGACTGGAGGTGGCCTTTACTACTTTAGGGATGAAATATTTGGTGATGGGACATGCGAAGAATTATTAGTTATTCATGGAGATATTGTATGTAATTACCCCTTCAAAGAATTAATACACTTCTATGAAATGAGTAATGCAGACTCTGTGATTTTGGGAATCAATCCTTTGCTTCTCATGAATAATTATCAGAATGCGACCCAAATACAGAACCATACTTCATTCAAGGTGTATGGTAATATCGATACTTTTAGTAAATATGGTACGATAATTGCCAATAAGTCGGATTCTAACGTTGTTCATTATGTTGAAAAGCCATCTTCCAAGTTCTCAGAATTTCAATTACAAACAGAGTATAACACATTAATTAATGGAGGGGTCTACGTTTTTGACAAGTCAATATTAGGGTTTCTTGCGAAGGCCCAAAGTCATAAGTCTTCAAAGTGTAAAGAATATGATAGGCATAATCTAGACAACGAGTCTATAAATTCCAACGTACTTTCCCTCGAATTGGACGTTTTGAAGTTCTTACCTGAAGCCAAGAACCAGTTCTTGACATATAAGTCTGATAGTTTTTGGTATCAATTGAAAACCCCCATTTCAGCTTTATTTGCAAACATCTTTTTCTTGGAAGAATACAAGAAAAATCAAGTTTGCAATGATTTGTCAACTCCTTCGGATAAGATAATATCACCAGTTAGGGCTTCAAAGTTTGTAACAGTTTCAGAAAATTATATAATCGGGCCAAATGTTTCGCTTGGTAGAAATGTTAAGATTGGAAATGGTGTCAGAATTAAAAACTGTATCATCTCGGATAATGTCACTATCGGTGATAACTCCTTTGTTGCAAATGCCATTATTTCTAAAGAGGTCAAAATTGGAAGATGGTGTCGTATTGAAGGAACATTTACTAATGACACGATAAGCAAGGACATAAATCAAGTCAGGTCAGACGGCTACTTTAAGCTTATCAACAATATAGTTGTTTTATGTCAAAATACAGTTGTGCATAATCAGGTTTTAGTTTACAATTCAATCGTTTTGCCCCATAAGGAATTAAAAAATGATGTGAAATATGAAATTGTCATGTAAAGGATAAGAAACAACTATATCGAACAAGACAAAGTGAGCTCTGTAGTGCAATACTGCTCAACGTTACATTTTAACAGAGTATATATCATTCATTTTGGTGAATATAGTCTGCCAAATTAGTAAGATTGCAAAATCATAATTATATTACAGCACCTTCCCTGTTTTTTGGTCTGAATGATATATTGATTTTAAATTATTAGTTATAATTGTAAATTGTAAAATCATATCGGAAAACCACAATAAACTTGCTATTGTAGGATTTGAAATTGTTGCTGGTGTATAGATGCCAAAAAAAAAAAATCAATTGCAACAAGACGCGATCTACATCCAAAACGCGATTATGGTGTTTTCATAATGAAATCAAATAGATTTTAACCATCCTTATTCTATAAGTATCTTTTTATTAAAATTTCTTTATACGACTTGAACATGTCACTGAAGTTGAAGAAACCATCTACTCCAAATAAGAGTGCAAGTAAGGTGAATGGAACTTCCTCAGGAAGTGGTTCCAAAAAGAAGCAACTGTCTCTTATGTCATTCTTTAAGCCTGCTAGTAAACCTGGACAGGAGTCTTCACCATTAAAAAGTAAAAATAATAGTGAAGTTAAAGATGGAAGCGATAAAGAGAATGAAAGAAGTATACTAGAAGATACTCAATTAACAGATACACCTTTAACTTCAGAAACCAGTGCCGCCGTGGATACAACATACAAAAGATCAAAGCCCGACTTTCCAGGGTCATCTCCAGTCAAGCAAGATAACCTACAAGAGAACCCTAAAAAACCTTTATCGGATTCATCAAACAACGCTGTTCCTAATTCGAGTCCAGTTTCGAAACGTAGTTCGAATAAATCTATCAGCTACGCAGAATCAGACGCGGACGAGGATGCTAATATTTCTCAAGCATCCCGCAAAAGAAGAAAGATCGTGGAAAGTGATGATGATGAAGATGAATTTAATCCAGAAGATGCAGAAGCTGACGAAGAAGATGACGATGATGATATGAGTGACTTTGTCGTGGATGATAATGATGAGAGCGGTATAGATGACGAAGAAGAGGGGATAGAAAATGAAGACGAAGGCATAGAAGAAATCAGTATAGCAAAACCAAAAAAGAAGATTAGAGCTTCTGCAAAAATAGAAGTAAAAAAGGTCAACACAGACACTGTACCATCGGGTCAAAGCTCATTAGGCAATAAATTTAAAGCAAATTCCTCTTACACTGTATCTTCAGGTTCATTGCCCAAACCAAAGGATTCAAGGCCATCTTCAACTATGACCAAGAATAATAAGTTTTCAAAAGAAAATGAAGAAAGATATCAATGGTTGGTTAATATTAAAGATGCAGAGAAGAGAACACCCGACGATCCTAACTATGATTCAAGAACGTTATATGTTCCTTCGTCAGCCTGGTCAAAATTTACTGCATTTGAGAAGCAATACTGGGAGATTAAATCTATAATGTGGGATACTGTTGTTTTCTTTAAGAAAGGAAAATTTTATGAATTATATGAAAATGATGCAATGATTGCAAATTCTCAATTTGATTTAAAAATTGCTGGTGGTGGAAGAGCAAATATGAAATTAGCTGGAATCCCAGAGATGTCTTTTGATTACTGGGCTAAGGAATTCATCAATCTGGGTTATAAAGTCGCTAGAGTAGATCAAAAGGAGACTTTATTAGCCAAAGAAATGAGAGGAGGTTCTACTAAGGAGGAAAAGATTATTAAAAGAGAGTTAACAGGAGTATTAACTGGAGGTACGTTGACCGATTTAAACATGATAAGTGATGATATGTCTATTTACTGTTTAAGTATTAAGGAAGAACAATTGGACAATGGTAGCAAAATGTTTGGTATCGCTTTCGTCGATACTGCAACATCCGAATTAAATTTAATCGAATTTGTTGATGATAATGAATGCACCAAGCTAGACACCTTAATCGCTCAGATTAGACCAAAAGAAATCCTATGCGAGAAGAATAATTTATGTTCCATTGCTAATAAGATTTTGAAATTTAATGCACATAATTCGAATCAAATTTGGAATAATTTAAATCCAATTTCGGAATTCTGGGATTATGATTCAACATTAGAAAATTTGGTTAAAAGCAAATATTACGCAGCCGAAGATTTAGATGATTATTCTAATTTCCCTAGGATTTTAGTTAGCTTCAAAGATAATCATAAATGTGCGTTCAATGCATTTGGGGGGTTGTTATATTATTTGAAGTCATTAAAATTGGATGAAAGTATCATGACCTTAGCTAACATTAATGAATACGTTATTTCGAAAAACTCTTCTAAGCATTTAATTTTAGATGGTATTACATTGAATAATTTGGAAATCTTAAACAACTCATTTGATGGCGGGGATAAAGGAACTTTATTCAAATTAGTGAATAGGGCAATTACACCTTTTGGAAAGAGAATGTTAAAGCATTGGGTTTTGCATCCGTTGATGAAGATAGAAGACATTAACGAAAGATACGATTCCGTAGACTATTTAATGGGTGAAGGTATAAAATTCAGAGAAATTTTGGAACATGCATTTAATGGTTTGCCTGATTTGGAAAGATTATTGGCGAGAATTCACAGCAAGACGTTGAAATTTAAAGATTTCTTGAGAGTCGTAGAAAGTTTTGAAAAAATTTCGAAATTAGTGGTAGATGTTCATGATTTTTCAGATAGTGAAACGGGGTCTTTACATAAGTTTGTTAATAGTTTTCCCGCAGAACTAGAAAATTGTATCAAAGAATGGGACGATGCATTTGACAGACAAGAATCAATGCGTGATATTGTCGTTCCAATGAAAGGAATTGACAATGAGTTTGACACATCCCATGCTAAGATTAATACGCTTGAAAGTGAATTGAATGAGCATTTAAAGATTTACAAGAAGCAATATAAATCCAATGAGATTTGTTATAAAGATTCTGGTAAGGAGATCTTTTTAATAGAAATGCCAAATAAGATAAAAAATATACCAAAGGATTGGCAGCAAATGGGGTCAACATCGAAAGTCAAGAGATTTTGGTCGCCAGAAGTACGAAAATTGGTTAGGGAATTAATGGAACAGAAAGAAACGCATAAGATGGTTTGCGAGACTTTGAAATTTAGGATGTATGAAAAATTCAATAAAAATTATTCAATTTGGATATCAGCCATACGGAATATCGCTAATATTGACTGTTTAATTGCATTGACGAAAACTTCTGAATCTATTGGATATCCATCTTGTAGACCACAATTTGAGAAAGCAGATAAAGGATTGATCGAGTTCAAAGAATTAAGACACCCCTGTTTTATTGGAACAAAAGAATTTATACCCAATGACATTTGCTTGGGAGGATCAGAACCGAATTTTGGACTTCTTACGGGTGCAAATGCTGCGGGAAAATCTACAATTATGAGGACAACTGCATTAGCAGTCATGTTAAGTCAAATCGGGTGTCATGTTCCTGCCAGTCTGGCACGGTTGAATCCAATCGACAGAATTATGACAAGATTAGGGGCTAATGATAATATAATGCAAGGAAAATCCACATTCTTCGTTGAATTATCAGAGACTAAGAAAATCTTGAGTAATGCAACTCCAAACTCATTGGTCATTTTAGATGAATTAGGAAGAGGTGGTTCTTCTAGTGATGGTTATTCGATTGCTGAATCTGTTTTATACCAATTGGCTACTCATATTCAATCGTTGGGTTTTTTTGCAACGCATTATGGTTCTCTAGGGTTATCTTTTAGGAACCACCCTCAAATCAAACCTTTGAGAATGGCAATTTTAATCGACGATCATTCTAGAAACATCACATTCTTATATAAGTTAGAACAAGGAGCTGCACCGGGATCGTTTGGTATGAACGTGGCATCTATGTGTGGCATTTCTAATGAAATAGTTGATAAGGCCGAAATCGCGGCAAAGGAATATGAGCAGACTTCAAGAATTAAGAGGCAGAATGATATAAGTAACGCGAATCTCAATAACTTGAGCTTAGGGTTACAGAGTGATTTTGCTTGGCTAGTGAACAATTATAAAAAGCTTTCTGAGGATATTTTGGATTATGATGAATCGGTGAAGCAAAATGCTTTGACTAACATTTTTACTATGGTAGAAAATCTATAATTCCGCGCACATATTTAAACAAGTCAATAAATTACTATTATATACTACTAAGTTCTTTAAATAAAACAAGTTAAATAAAAACTAATAATCAAATCAATATGCTTACCAGATTAGGATTAAACACTACAGCACCATACCATTTTTTGTTCTACTCTATCGTTTTCGGGGGTTCAGTGTTCCATTCATTCATTGTCTCCCCAATTGCTTTCAAGCATTTATCGAGACCAGAATTCAGTAATCTTCAGAATAAGGTCTTTCCAACTTATTTTCTTGGACAAGCATTATCACCTTTGGTATTAGGTTTAACGACCCCATTAAAGTTATGTCCATTCACGATTGGATTATTGGCGTTATCAAGTGCCACCGGTGCCCTCAACTATTTTGTTTTATTGCCTTGGTGCCAACAAATTAAAGACCAGAGAAACAAATTGGTTAGCGACAAGTTACATGAAGTTATTGAAAATGGTGAAGTAAAACCTTCGGAAGAGATGGTTAGATTAAATAAGCAATTCGGTAAGTACCATGGTATTTCTTCTTTGGTTAATATTTTATCCATTCTTTCTCTCGGGGCGTATGGGGTTATTTTATCCAAGAGATTACTCTGATGGCTTCTGTGTTTCGTCAACTTGCAGAATGAATGATCATTTAATCTCTACCACATTGTTATTCTTGCGAATGAAATGCTTACTTGTATATAGACTACATAATCTTGATTTTATATGATAATAATATGCTTGAGAATGATACAATTGATAATAAACAAAATCAATGATAGTTTTTTTTCAGAAATTATTCTTCTTTCTTATTCCTATCCATTTTTTCCTGTTCGAGCTCTTCCTTGTAAATTATTGGATAAAGGACAAACAATAAAACGTAACCTAAAGATAAAACATTTGCACCAAATATGACAAAGTAACAAATTATCCATGAGATGGATAAATAAGGATTCATAAGTAACCGCTTCATGATCCAAGCATAATGAAATAAGATTAAGATCATAATTATGGAACCAGATACAGCAAACTTGATGTCCTTGACCATCTTAGGAGTTACATTTTCCTTAATAGTTTCTATTGATAAAAAAGAAGGATTGGACCGTTTAGGCCTAGCAATTGGAGGTGCCAGCGAAGTTGAATCAGACATAACAATATTATATAAATCGATATTTGTTAAATACTAATTTCAATTCAGTTACCTGCGACCATGAAAAGTGATAAAAAATAGTGGATGTGAACGGCGCCAAAATTATTGAAGATGGGACGGATTTGAACTAATACAAATAGCGATGTTACGTCAACAGATTTATAATGCCATAACCTTCTAATTATCATTTAACAGTACATTACTATGATGTATTAAAACTATTATAAATAAGAAATAAATTATACTTTATTAATAAATAGATAAATAAATAAATAATAAATAGTAATAATTCAATAATTATATGAAAAACTTTTCAAGAAACCATTTATAACCCTTTTACAATTCCTTCATCAACTTTTTAAGAAAGAATCTTTGATTCATTGTCAATTAAAAATTTTCTAATTTGTGATAAACTACCACTTAACTTTTTAAAGATACAAACTTTAATATTTGTATCATATATAAAACCCAAAATTAATTCACCAATTTTCAATATGTATAATGTCTTTTCTAAACTATAATTGTACTCATTCGATAAATTGTTTCCATTCAATGAGCCTAATTCACCATTATTCCCATTTGAATATAAATATAAGTTGGTGAATTGATTCTCTAATTTAAGATTTTGATATTTGTTCTTTAAGAAGCTTTCAATCTTACCTAAGATCATCAAAACAGCATTAAATCTTTGATTTAATTCAGACCTCAAACTGTTATCAGTTTGACTGTCGTTATTTTTTCTTATCAAGTGGATTGAAAAAATCGACAAAATAGAAAATACATGGAATAACATTTGTAAGTGAATCGAATTTTTAGAAATATTGAATTCATCCTCATATACCTTAATATCGATTAATTTCTCAAAAACGGTAGATGTGCTTTCATATTCAGTAATCAAATTTCCATTACTAGCAGGATCGTGCATAAATTTCAAATCCATATGAGTATCGAATGCTGAGCTATTAGAGTTATTGCTCTCGGTTTTGAATAAGACCAATTTCGTTATTATGATGCAACAATCAACAATTCTAAGATAATCATAATCACTGATTTCATGTATAGTACTCAAGAAACTATTAAAATTGGACGTTAATTCATCAAAATTTCTTAACCAACTTTGTTCCTTGACGTACTTGAAATCAATCAATGAAGTAATTTTAACAAAATTGACAAGCAAAGCATAATCCAACTTCTGTTTCTCAAAATCATTGGTAGATTTGTAGTGAAACGAGTCACCAATGGTTTGATTACCATTGATATTATCATTTGCTATTGGGAAGCTAAAACTAGGTGATCCAATATAGCTGGTCAAATTATCTAACACTGAGAAAACATCCATATTCTGCAATTCTGGGTATTGTTTACTTTCATAAATACCATTGACTATCGATACAAATCCAAATTGACTTAAATTATTTAGCTTATCACTTAATACATCATCCAAACCCGTATGCACATCCGTCTTAGTAATTTGGTACAAAATGTCGCTAAACACCATTTTGTTTCCATTTGGATTTAAGTAATCATTCAAAGTTTTATTTGTATGATTGTTTTGGTTGTATTCCTGGAAAGATTGGTAATTTTTAAAACTCCATAAAAACTCATCCTTTCTAGTAGGTGCTTCCAACAACCCTAAATCATTGATGCTCAATGTTAAAGGAACATTATACATCATTAATAAGAAATTGGTCAATCTATAGATCATGAAAACAATTCTTATTTGCGATTGAATATTAATGATATTCTTGAATTTGATTTCATCATTGACATTGAACGACGTTGTTGAAAATAAAGAATCATTCTGCAAAAAATCATTTGACTTGATTTCATTCATTTTATTATAAATATCTTCATCTTCACCATTGATCGAGAACAATACGGTTCTATTACTCTTAATCGACGTTTTAACCAACGAGTTTAATGCATTCAATTGCCTTATTACAATGTAGACATTATTCTCATTATCGGAGAATAATCCATATATTACCGATAATGTTAATGACTGAATCAACCACAATGGATTTGTAGATTGCGGAGTCGAATTAAGTGCAGAGTTAGATGCAGCCTCATTAACAGAATTTTTCCTACTTTCCAAATAGATATGAATGGTTCTCCTAGAAGCTTCATATAAATGCTCCGAATCGTTCTTATTATTTGCTAACAACGCACCAATAGTGGCTGTCAATAGAGGCAAGCAAACTCTAGCACTTTCATTTGATAATTCTTCATTAGAAGTCATACTCATAATCTCATACTCATTCAATTTTGAGATATGTATAAATGGGAAATGAGACAAGAAAATATTAACAAAATTGTTCGTATAGAATTCCAATTTTTCGTTCGAAGGGATGGTTGGTGTCATTATACCATTAATGGGATATTTACTCAAAGATTTATTGATCATGTATCTGACATTATTGGTAAATAATTTGTTTTTAGAATAATTACCAGGCTTAAAAGAGTTCCTTCTTTTGCTGCCAGCTTGTTCAATATTCATTAAGTGGGATTGGTTTAAATAATTATGGTCAGTTAAAGATTGTTGATGAATCAGATGTGGATTCGGTTGCGGTAATGATGTTTCCGATTGATATTGACTTTGTGAAACTGACGGAGAGATCATTTGGGGTGAATTGGTTTCCATGCCACTGGAGGAAACCGAATTATTATCGCCATAAAATGAATAGCCATTAGGCATAAATTTGGCATTAACATCAAATTCGTTGGTCAATTCTCCTATATCATTTAGGAAATTTAAATCAAAGTTTTGGCTACCTGTTTGAGGATTATTGTTATTAGCATTGTGATTATTATTATTATTATTATTATTATTATTGATATTATCTTCAGTGAGGCTAGGGTTGCGTTTTAAACCGTTGGCATTAGTATGGTTGGTATTATTTTCGTGATTCATGCTTGTCATTGTGATTTCATCATCATCTTCTTGCTTAATTGGTGTTAGATGGTTAGCTAATTTGAAGTGGTTTCCCGAACTTGCCATCATAGACTCAGGTATATCGTAAAAGGAATAACCATATTCCTCGTTGTGGGGGTTATTTATATGGTTGTTGGTATTGGTCGAAGTTGAAGGTGTTATCTCATTATTTGAAACAGTCGCACTAGGCATCATATACTGTAAGCCATTCAAAGAATCGAACGTGTTGTATGACGACGTACTTGCCAAACTGTCTGACCTTAACGCGGGCAATTGTCCTGAAAAAGAGCCTTGGTGTGATACGCTTGCTGGTACATCATTATGATCCAAAGACATCGATGTAATGGAGCTGTGTCTTGGTAGTTTGGGGTTACCTTTGGCCCCGTTTAAATTGGCACCATTGTTAGCGCCATTGTGAGCACCATTCGAATGCGTACCATTAGTGCTGTTATTATTATTATTATTATGATTATTATTACCGTTATTATTGTCGTTCATACCAGGAATAGTCGATAAGTTATTTAACCAAGCGTGGTCGTCTGGAGTACCAGTTGGATACAACTGGGGAGTAGAAAACTCCACATGGTCGGTGCCGGGATAAAGATCGTTAAACTCAGCCAAACCCATAGCGTAGTTTCCACCAGACTGAGCCGAGAATGACGCACCTCTGGTTTTGTCTATTTTTCTTCTATCGAACATCTGTTTGTGCAAAGACGTGCCAGTAGGGCCGTCCTTTGCGCCCGAACTGCTGGCAGACTTCGACATGGGCGACGCTTTGTGGTTGAATAGGTTGAGGTTGAACAGCACAAGATCAAAGTCGTTATGCGACCCCGAGGGCGGATGGGAGAGCGGCGATTGTGACGGGTGGCCGCTCGAAGGGTTCGTGCTCCCTGGAGACCTGGTGTCCTTCGCCGGTGTCATCGACACCATATCGTCGTCCATGTCGAGAGCATCACCCATCGATCCCGAACGTTTGATCGACTTTCTCCGCAACCTGGTGATCGCATCGGCACATCCAGCATGCAACTTCTGCGCGTGTCTCAACAACAAGTCTCTCCTGGAAAACTTCCTCTGACACACACCACAGCTGAATGGCTTCTCCTTCGTGTGCGATCTCTCATGTCGTCTCAAGTGCTCCAACCTCGCAAACGCCCGCGTACATATCTGACACACAAATAGCCGGGGTTTTCCTGACGGCGTGGTACCGTAAGCAGTGAGCTCCAAAGGTATGCTCTTCTGCTTCTTATTAGCCCCCGTCTGTCCTCCTCCATTCCCTGTATCTTCTGCTCCGTTTTCACCCTCCAATTTGTCTACCTTATTGGGAAATTCCATCGACATTGTATCTTTATTTTGCTGAACCTGAGAATGCATATATAAACTTCTCCAGCTCAAATTCCAAAATTAAAATTAAGTTGTGTCAAGTATCTTATGGCTGTGTCAACTAATATGCCTTCCGAATATTCTCTATGATTGATTGATTGAATCTGTTTCCATAAATTGATTCTCTCCCTGGATACTGCCCAATATATGGTCTGGCGCTTAATTAATATGAAAGAGCCAACAATTTGTCTAAACGAGAACCAAATGGGCCCCAAGGCCCTAACCTGCAAATATTTATTACGTGGCCAATCCTGGCCACTTGGAATAACCTGCAAAACAACCGGAAATTACTCAGACAAGTTTTTGTGGGGTGCAGCTTATCTGAAAGGATGATTGAAAATGGAGTAAAAATGGGCGGCGCGTGCTGGTAGCCGGAGTGGCCCGCTGGTGCCAGTCGGCCACTCCGGCGGTGTTGTAACCGAAACAGCATGTCGCTAATACGACATATTATATATCGCGGATGATATCGCAACGGTTGGTTTTCGACTACGACGAAAATGCGACGAGTGTGGCAAAGGAAGAAAAATAATTTTTAATAGCTGAGCACACGTGACATTAGTCTTCTGGTATCAAAATTTGGTATCAAAATTTGTTATATCGAAGCCTGAGTAAGCATAGTCCAACCATATCTACATACACACGCCAGGATGTCAGTGATAGAAATAGAGTCTGAGTCACAGTTCACAGAGTTGACCAAATCGGACGCTAGCAAGTTGATTGCGTTGTATTTCCATACGCCGTGGGCAGGACCATGCCAGACGATGAACTCAGTGTTTAAGACGTTGGCAGAGGCCAACGAGTCGGTTTTGTTCATATCAATCAATGCGGACGACCACCCGGATATAAGCGAGCTTTTCGAGGTATCGGCGGTGCCATATTTCATATTGATTCGTAACTCCACCATTTTGAAAGAGTTGTCGGGTGCAGACCCCAGGGAGTTCATAAGTGCGTTGAACCAGTTCACAGAGCAGAAGGGCACGGCTGCTCCAGCAGCAGCAGCAGCTGCTGCACCGGAGGCACCGGCACAGGCCCCAGTCGAGGAATCACCAGAAGCGTTGAACGAGAGATTGAAGAAGTTGACTGGTGCAGCACCGGTGATGCTTTTCATGAAGGGGTCGCCATCGGCACCGCAATGTGGATTTTCAAGACAGCTCGTGGCAATTTTGAGAGAACACCAGGTCAGATTTGGGTTCTTTGACATCTTGAAGGACGACTCCGTCAGACAGGGTCTCAAGAGTTTTTCTGACTGGCCAACGTTCCCCCAATTATACATCAATGGAGAATTCCAAGGGGGACTTGATATCGTCAAGGAATCGATCGAGGAAGATTCGAGCTTCTTCGAGAATGCGGTTAAAAGTGCTTAGGTATTTATTTTAATATATAACGTGTATTATTCACTATTTATATGCTAGTAGTTTTTAGCCAGGATGAGTTGGTCTAGCTCGGGGTCTGACAGAAATTCATCCTCTGACTCCAATTTGTGCGTTTGGCTTCGCGACTGCGTCACCAATCGGCGGATCTGAGTCTCGTCGATTGAGTCGTTGAATATCTCATCATCTGAGTCGATGTCCGTCTCTATGGGGTCGCTCAATATTTCTTCATCTTCTTGTATTGTTTTCATTTTATCGTCAATATCCATCTGGAATTGGTCCTGTGCATACAGACTGGCTGTATCTTCTTCCAATACGGGCAAATCTCCGTCGGATACGATTTGTTTAAACAGTCCGCCTAACCTGCCGTATTTTAATTTATTATGTCGTTGCTTGTTGTAAATGAGCGGTAAATAGTAACCATCGATTAAATTCAAATCGTTAAATGATGTCTGGCATTCATTAACTACACTTCGATACATACTAATTGCTCGTTTAGTTTTATTGTATTCTTTTATCATCTTGAAATGGCGAGGAAATTTGACATTCATACGTTGCGATTGTCTCCCGCTAACCCTGCGAAGTTGATTCCGAGTGGATCGCATACCTGTTTCTTTACCTTCATCAAAGTTATTCAAAATGTCACTTATGCTTAAGTTGTCGGTAATTTCGCTTGCAATATTTATCCCATAATTCAGGTCGTTGTATATGTGATAATTCTCTAGTATCGACAAATTTAATAATGAATTATTTCCATAGTTGTCTAATACAGTCTTTATAGATAGGTAATCTGATTCTTCCTCATCTAAATCCCGGTATTTAGAACTTGAATATATCACTTTCCCTATAGCATGAAATAAATTTAGTTGGTTCTCTCGTAGTGAATTGAAAATTTCTCCCCTGCCTTTCTTAGATAACCCTGACCAGAATTGTAAATTAGATATCGCCGATCGTATATCACCACTTTCAATTATGTGACTTGAAAAGTCGTTAATGCTAGTCTTTGCGATACCTTTAAACGTCCTTCTTTCTTCATTAATGATTTTATTTATTGACTTCTTCATAAATGAAGCTGCAATCGAATTGAATTTAATTTGCTTGACCTTTCCACGTTGACTTAAAAACTCTCTTCCCAATAAAGTATCCACAGTCAAGTTATTTTCGATATTAAAATAATCTTGATTTCTTTGTTCTTGCGTTAGTTCTATTTCACTTAAGCATAGCACTAATGGCGGTAATTGGTGATCTGTATTAACCCATTCGTTTAGATTACTTCTGAACTTCGACAATGTATCTGCATGGAATACATTTGGTAAATCCTCGACGAGTATTATTGATAAATTTGACCCTATTCGATACCTTGCATCGTTCAAGAATTCGTTGAATTGTTTCGATTGTGGTGTATCAGTGACTATAGTGTCAATATACTCAATCCAATTATCATGCAGCATAGATTCTTGTCTCGTCATGTACGATTCAAAGTTATTACTTGTTGCTGAACGAGGAATGATCTCATTCGCCAAAACTTTTATAGTAGTTGATTTAGAGCTTCCTGACGGCCCTGTAAGAATAAGTAACTTAGTAGGATCTATTCCGGATATCATATTCGATAGTGTTTCCTTAACCTCTTTCAACTTCCTTGGATTTATACATATATTTTCAGATCTAGTTGGAGTATACTTATCTATCCATTGCTGCTGAAAGGTATCCGTGCCAGTCTGTGTTCTTTGTCTTTTGGAGGGAATAAATTCCTCAGACGCTTCAAAGTCGCTTAGACTTTCGTCACTCACATCCTCAGTCTTCGACAGTCTATTTTTATCATCTTTCCTCTCTCGATTACGTTTATTGTACATCAATATTGTCAGCTTGATATAACATGTTCCTAGGCCTACTAATCATTTTGATATAACAAAATCACGTGAGTATTACTAAATAAATATACATTAGTTCTTAAAGGCCTCATTAGACCTGAACATTGGCACAGGTGTTTCTACTCCAGGACGGTTATAAAAAACACCTTGTGCCGGACCATGTGGTGGATTATAGATAAATTGTTCTGGTGGTGCAAAAGAACCATTATATAGTACGTTGGGTACGAACAGTTGATTAGGAGTATAATTCTTGTTTGCAGGTACGAATAGAGGTATCAGAGGTTGCACGTTTGCCATATTCTTCACCTTTTTATTATCCGGATACAATATCCCGCTATCAGATTTTCTTTTTTGACTTTTAATTAAAATTGAAGGATGCTGCTTACCTTTCTTTCTTTGAAGATATTTCATATAATTCGAATCATTTGGTATTTGTGATTTTATATTATCTGTATATCTAGCCACTTGATCTGTTGAGCAGCCAGGCAAATTGTACCAAAATATACTGCAGCTTTCGTCTTTGAGTTCTTTTGGAGCAGTAAATTCAGGTGTCAATACTTCTGTAATAAATTTATCTTCTTTGAACAAACTTAGTTGCGAGTCTGTTTTGATACCAGTAATCTTTTCATCATCAATAACACGCGCAGACGCTATTTTCTTCGGTTTAGGTTTCGATTGTCTTGCTTTTTTCAAGTTCCAGAAGTATGCATTATCAATTACTTCGTTATTTCCCACTATTATGTCATCATAGGGTATTTCGATTCGTTCTCTTAAATGTGGATACGAAACAACCTCTATAGTACTTTCTCCAGGATTATTCGAAACCACATACCCACAATAAATTTCCTTAGATTGATGAGAAGTATCAGGCAAAGATATAGTGAATTGAATTAGAGAGTCGAAAGGTATCTCTGATATTTTTGATTCTTGTTCCTTCTCGTTTCCTTGGGATTTCTTTAGTCTATGGTATTTGCATACCATACTGGCACCAGATAAATCATATAGACCACCACCTCCTAGGCCACAAGTGCCATGAAAAGCTCTCAAACACTTTGACTGATTGCATTGAAAGCATGCCCCGTGTGATGGCTTTTTACTCTTAGGGGAATTAGGATCACAAACCACACATTTTAAATTCTTTTGTGCTGTGGAAATCTGTCCTAGTCCTCTTACTGTACGCTTATCATTGTCAATTTCAAGCTCATTAGTAAACATTTGAGCACATATCCTATGGACTCTGTATACTTTCAACGTCTTCTTATCCTTTAAATCAGAATCTAATAATTGAAATTGATCAGACTTCGTCAACTTTTTCGGTAAGTTATTGGGGCATAAATAACACTCATATTCAGGTTCTTTAACTTGTTGTATCACAGGATCAGGCTTAATTTGTTTTTTATTCACATTCTTCTTCTTACCTTGTGACAATGTAGTTTTTTGTTGTTCAGATTGATTACCGCTATCTGATTCTATTCCCTCTTGCTCTTGTACATACTCATACGGTATTCCTTTGTACTTGCAGTATAATTGTTGAACATTAATACCGACCGAGTCACTTATACATTCACATTTCTTAGTTACCTCTCCATATGGGAACCAGTCATCTAGAGCAAAATTAACAGACTCGGCCAAATTATACCCATAATTAAAGCCGGCATGATATCCATAGGGGTATGTTATTATAAATTCACCTTCATTATGGATTATGCTATTACATTTTATGCCATTCTTTGCTAAAAACTGAGGTGACACAAGAAATGTTTTATGTCTCAAGAATTCCAGACAATTTCTATATTCCTCAGGGAAGGTGTCTTTCATAAGTTCAAAGAACTTTCCCGAATCTGCTTGTGAAATGGAATACCATTGCTTTGGTGCACCAAAGTGTAAGTAGTTGATCGAATATAAATCTTGATCTTCTAGATGCCAGGAAAACGTTGCTTTCCACAAACCAGCGTATAAATAAGCATCGTTAACACCTGGTAACTTTGCATCCATCAAATCCAAAATATTTGGTAAATGTGCTACATTCCAACTCTTAACTGAGTTAGAAAATAAAGACCCTATCAGATCTGCACCATACATTGGTTCAGCATAGGTGAGTGACTTCCAATATGTCTTTTCCAACTGCTCACACCTATCAACCGTGAATTGGCTAGTGTCAATATTGTAGGAGTTCTTGTTCTGCAGCAGGTTTATGGTCGATTTTGCATTCATTTTTGATACATCTTTAGCATTTCCCGTACGTTTCACTGAACCGACTGTTGGAGGAGGTACACGAGGCTTACCCTTCGGGGCTGGAGGCTGAAAATTTGATTTTTCTGACAAGTCCTTCCATTGAAATATGTTGTAGGTCCGCGGTCTTTCAATATTCTGCTGTGAATAAATACCAACTCCAGAGCCATTAATGTGCTGGACAATTGGGTTCTTGATTTTGATTGATTCCAAACTTTCCTCCGTATAATTCAATGTCAAGGTATCTGACCATGCTTTTGGTGGTATTATCTTTACTATTCCTGATTGCATACCATACTTGTTAATTGCCTTATTAAACTTGTAGAAATCCTGAAATTGTTTCTTTGTAGGCTTAAAAACTGGAATTCCACCGGAATAATGGTCCGGCTCCACTACTAGGGATGGATCAGCTTCATATATACCTTCCATATTTAAGTAGTAGCTCTTCAAAATATAATGAGTTGCAATATCGTCTGATCTTTTAATAATGTTCTTTAAGAATGAACTAAAGTAATATCCGGGATTCGGAATTACCCTCGAAACTCCGGAATTCGAATTCTTCGAATATATTTCACTTTATCAAAAGAGATACTGAAAAGAATGAAAAAGGCAAATATACAAAATGGAACAACGCAGACCAATTAAAAGTAAACCGAATACTCAGGGGATACCAGATGAAGAGATATCTACTTCAAGAGTGATAAAGGCACTCTTTCTTACGTTTCTTTCGCTATTTGCAATCGTACTTTGGGGTTATCATTCAGTGTGGGCAGTTCAGGTGATGATTTACAATACGTATGGTAATTTCTTCAATAATTTAGTATTTGGGCCAGGTACTTTAATTGCTCATGGTGGATTAAGTATTAAACTTGTTACTTATTTAAATGTGATACTATTAGATGATAAGATCGATGCAGATCATAAAAAGTATCTTTAAGGATGTAATATACATATATATATATATGCAAAATGCTATGTAAATAATACTTACAATATAATCAAATCATTTCATGTCCGTATATGTAATTCCTAATTCATCGCAATATTTTTCCAATACGTCTTTTTCTAACTTGACACATACTGG
This sequence comes from Debaryomyces tyrocola, assembly GCA_900006135.1. Lineage (NCBI taxonomy): Eukaryota > Fungi > Ascomycota > Pichiomycetes > Serinales > Debaryomycetaceae > Debaryomyces > Debaryomyces tyrocola. The sequence continues at coordinate 805,615 of LN874555.1, forward strand.
ACCTGATGCTAACCATTCTTGCAACATACATAAATTAATTGGTTCAAAACTCAATATTTTATCAAGCCAGTATTGATTTTGTTTCAAATGGAAGCTAATTCTGTTATAAATGTTTGCTTTAATTGTATGCTGCGATGCAGTCATCGGTTTGTCCTGATCGTCATTTAATTGGCTCTGACTGACTAATTTATTTGTCTCAGAGAGAATCTGGATCATTTTTTCTTTGCCTTTGACTGGCTTTAATCCCCATTCCTGAAATTTCGCCTTCAAGTCTTTTGTCGACATATTATTAAATTCATCTTGAGTTGGTTCTAAAGCGTTGGAATGAATATGGTCTTCGTGTATTTTCTCAGAATCAAATGCGGAATCAGCAGCTTGTGACGTATGCAACAGTCCTAGAACATTAGAATTATCAATCTGTGGACTTGACGGTACTTGCAAAACTGAAGTATCATTTTCATTTCTGGGATTGCGTCCTAGATTTACCAAATCATCCGTATCCTCAACTTCTCTTGTAATTTCAATCACGCTTAAACTGTTGTCATGCTTTCCTTCATCTTCAGAATCACATATTTCATTCTCCGAATCAACAGGCTGACGTTTGGTTTCAATTGTCTTGATCTTAACTTTGTTATTTTCATTCATTAATTTAACATTTAAACCTCCACCAAATGACAATCGAGATGTGTGATATAATTTGCGTTTGTTATGGGCCTGACGTGTTGGCATAGAAGAAAATATAGCTTCTTCTTCGCTATCTTCAAATTGATATTGAGAAGGAATTGGCTGTGCTGAAGAGAGCTTGAATTTAGATTTGGCAGTAGAATAAGCAGATGATTCCTCAGAAACAATTCTCTCATATCTGGGTGTAACACTATTAGATCGTATCAGAAGCGGTGAGCTATTACAATGCAGTCGAAATGGAGATGACATTATATTTTTACTCCCAGGAGCTCTCTTTGTCGGAGTCTTAAATAATTCTGAATCTTTCATAGGGGACGATATTATGACCTCTTCCTCTTCATTATGAGACATAGGGTCCCCTTCAGTTATTAACTTTGTTTTACCTCTATTTATTGAACTGGAGGATATTTCGATCGGTGTTTCTTGCGTGCCATGTATTGCTTGAGGCTGTCTACGTGCAGTTTGGGATATTTGAAAATTATCTTCTGATACTTCAACTAGATCTCCTGTTATCGATTCTCTCTGCCGCGGTTGAACAAATGGAAAGCTATCAATTGACACAGCGGTTTCTACTGAGTCCTTTTGATGAGAGAAAAATTCGTTGCCATTAAACTCGGGATCATAGATCGAATTTTTGACCTGAATCTTTTGATCCGTTAGATGGAGAGCTTTATCAGATTGCTCACCACTACGGCTTAAGCTTACCCGTATAGGACTGGGCTCAGGCGACGAATCCAGAACTACATCAAATTCACTGTCATGAGTATCCTCAGATTTTGTGGTATTCATTACTTGCGATAATGTCATTACAAAGGGGCTTTCGTTATCTGACTCTTCTAAATCATTTTGCAATATCGTACTCTCATTAATTATTTGTTCAGAAGTCAAATCATACAACCATTTCAAGTCTTCATCCGAAAACTCCGTATCTGGAGGTGCAGATGCTTGCGACCATATGCTACTATTATTTTTTGGATACTCTGATATTAACTGCGATTGGTTTTGGATTTGAATTTTATGGGTGATATATTTAAGACTCTTCTTGGTCCTGGATGACAATTCTGGAAATCGTAACCTGATTCTTTTAATAATGTCAGTCCATTCTTTCTTGGTGTACAATATTCTTGATTCATGTTCTGTTTCAGGAAGATCAGACAGTTCTAATTTCCTCTTTTCGATACTTTCTATTCTCTTCAAAATATCTCCAATCTTTTCCTTGTGGCCTGAAAAATATTGAAATATTGATAGCTGAACATCTTTTTGCCCCAGCTTCTGATTAAGCTCCTGAAACGATTTCCCTTTATTATACGTCTCTTCCATTAACGAAGTCAAACTTTTAATTCGATTTTTATCTTTTTTAGGTCTTCGTTTAGGTTTAGTGATAGACGTATCTTTGTTTTTACTTTCTAAATTTCCATTCTGAAGACCACGCGTGTGATTTGGGATTGTATCCATATTCTTAAACTTCCTCAAGCGTTCAATCCTTTTCTTCATATTCTCTTCTTCTTTACTTACTTCATCAAATTCCTCCAATCTTCCTTGCATTTGGGTAGAAGCGAAATTGATATCACCAATACTGTCTTCGGTTAATCGAGACATTTTGATATTATGCAAGTGTAGACATAAGTATTTTAACTAGTACTGTTAGATTTAGTAAGTCTGTGAGATAGAGATAAGGTGATCTATATGCGTTAAATATATGATTTATTGACATTATTTACTACACAAATAAAACGCGAAATTTTTGAAAATGCCTATTTTTCCAACCCAATGCTTAACCTTTCCTTCAATTCAGGCTTTACAATCCAATTTCCACTTTTCTTATTATAAAAGGCTATGTCTTGGATCGTATGTTTTAATAATGCCTTAGTAAAAGTCTTGAATTCCTTTTTAGACAATTCCACCAATGTACCAATAGTGAAGTCATTATTCTTTTCAATAAACTGAATTAGTTCATGAATAGCTTTTGGATCTTTAATCGTTGGCTTTTGTGCAGTCAATATATTAGGCAATCTGTTGGTATTCTTACTTGGACTTGTTCCTTGATTTTTCAGCAGGTTGAGGGAGGTAGTATGTTCCGTAGTCTGAGAGTTAACAACTTTCTCTTTGCTCACTTCCCAATAATTAGTGAAAGGATCTATCGAGAAGTCAATATTTATATCCAATCTTTCGTACTTTATTTCATTAAAGAATTCGTGGTCATTCTTATCATCATTATTCCATTTACTTATTGCCACTAATGGACCCATTATTCTCTTTTTCTTTTTCATTAAATCATTACTCTCTACAAAATCATCCATCTCATCTTCATCGTCTATATCATCATCATCCTCATCCTCATCGTCATTATCAATATCTTCGCCTTCGCCTTCATCTTCTGCATCCTCTCCATTCCATTCCGCATCTGAGTCATAGCTGTAATCTAATCCTGATTTGGTTGTATCAAATGGATTTCGTACTGGTAATTTAGTAGACACATGGTTTGAGGAGCACCATGTTCCAATATAAGGAGGCTTTGTATTTTCGTAGAACTGTAAATACTTCATTGGCAGGAGATTTTGGAACATCTCATAGATCTGTGATTCTGTCGCTTGTGAAGAGTTTAAGGCATTAACAATATCTTGAGGAGTGGTGAAATTCCTTTCTCTAGGTTTCGGCTTGCAAGCTTTAAAAAAACTTGATATATCCGTGTCTTCAGATTTATTGTTTACGGCTCTTACAATCGAGTCAAAATCCGCTATCGATTTCTTTAATCCAGAATCTGATAACTGAATTGATGGAGCCATTTTAACATTTTTCTTTTGAAAAAATGGTAAGAAAACCTTATTGTATATATCGGTTTCTTCCTCCTTTTCTTTACTTTCGTCATTGCTTAGATCTACTATTTGGGTGTCAGTTTTCGGTTCATTTTTTATTGGAGACGACTTGACCGTCTTACCAATAGTGAAGAAATTGGAAATCTTCATTTGACTCCTTTCTTTCGATTCTTCGGCCTTTCTTTTCTCTTCTTCAGCTAGCTTTCTTTCATGGTCCTTGCGCTCCTTAAGCTCTTCATTCTTACGCTTTTTTTCAAGCCTTTGTCTTTCTCTTTCTTCCTTTTCTGCAAGCTTTTTCAATCTCTCTTCCTCTTTCTTTTTTTCTCGTTCTAATTTCTCTTCTTCTAGTTTTTTACGTCTCATTTCTTTCTCCATTTCCTTCTCGTACGCCTTTCGTTTCCTTTCTTCTTCTTTCATTTTACGTTCTTCTTCTTTGCGTATTCTATCTTCCTCCTTTTTCTTCTCTTTCTCAATTCTCTCCATCTCCCTTTGCTTCTGTCTTTCGAATTTCTCTATTTGTTTCTTGGTAAGGGTCTTTGTTGGTGACGCTTCATTCCCTTCCTCAATGGGGGATGGACTTGAATCTAAAGCACCTTCGGGGGTTGATAATCTTTGCTTTTTGGTCTTGGGTGTTTCGACGTCTTTACTTTCATCTTGCTGATTTCTTTTTGGAGGATTTACAACCTCTATAACTGCATGATCTTGTAATACCTTATCGGTCTGATCATCCATTTTATGTGTTGGAGTTAGCGAAGGGGAATTATAAATTGGAAGCAGATTGCTCATTGAAGCAACTATTTCTATATCTTCTCTTATGTCTTATATCTTATACCTAACGATATAATGAAATATCCAAAACTTTGGTGAATTTTTCTGTAGTACGCGTCTGATATCAATAAAAATATTCTTTCGTGATAATCCACAGTTAGTGCACGGAAAAAAACTAGGATATTCCAATGATGACTACTACAAAACTTTTAAACAATCTAATATTAATTTTAATGTATATAGATATAAATTTAATTTACTCATAGCTCCAAGAAATGAAAAAATGTCCCACTAAAAATACAATTGAAAAAAAATGAAATGTAAATGAGCTCTTAAAAGTTCGGTATGTCTAAATGGAAGTATGGAGTATTGGTGCCTACGGCAGCAAAATATTCGTCATTTATACCCGATTCAATGTCTTTTGTTTTAGAAGAAGTAGCAATGTTTACATAAGTAGTATCACTGACTAAACCATCCTCGCTGTATGATCCAAAACCAGCATTCATTAATCCCCTTCTAATCCAGGGAGATAAAATACCTGAAAAATGAAATTCAACTTCTCTATCAGCATATATATTCAAGGCTTTACGCAAATCAACTAAAGCCTGTATACTAGTTACATCAATTGAAGCAACTGTAGAAAAATCGAAATGAACAATCTTCAAGATTGGTCTGTTATCTTCTTGCTGAGTCTCTACCTTAGAATTCTTACTTTTAAAGAATGGAATCTTCCATTGCAATGGGCCTGGGTCATTCCAAGGTCTGGAACCGGCGTCGTTAAAGTCATATGGTTTGCCCCTTCTTGTTATGCGTTTTACCTCATCTGTAACTCTCTCTATTTGAATAGAAGCGTTAGGATATGTGAATGCTTCAACTGGTTTATAAACAATGACTCCTGGTGGTGGAGGCCTGACATGTAAGTCACTATTAATGTTTTCTTTGGTTAATGGAACCCACCTGGTGTGGAATCTAATATTTGGATTGTTGTCGAGCAATTTATGAGTAGATGGGATAGTAGCAAGCGCTTCCTTAGATTTATATTTATTAGATGAGGTTGCTTGGTAATTGGATGTATTGCTCAAAACTTGATGGATTTCAATATCCTTCGAAACATCGGAAGATGAATTGTTATAATTCGCATCGTCGTTAATAGTTGAGGAGCTGTCCGAGTTAGAATTATCAATAATTGGATTGATAACTTCAGCAACTTGAATTCTACCCAAAAAGAAACCTTGAGGTTTGGAAACACGGAATAACAAGACTGCTGCAGAAGCACAAATTGCAAAGTAAACACCATTCTCGATAGATGAGAAGACAGTAATAATAACTGCAATCAAAAAAATTCCACAATCCAAGGGACTAATTCTCCAAAAATTCCAAGTGACTTTGTAATTGGCAATCAAATCAGAAACTGCATGGATAATAACAGCAGACAATACCGCCTTTGGGATATAGTAGAAAGCACTCGTCAAACAGTATAAAGCTAACAAAACAACTGCACCTGTGAATATACCAGCTAAAGGTGTTCTGACACCACACTTGGCTTTTAAAGCAGATCTTGAGAATGAACCAGTGGCAGGATACGCATTAAAGAATGTACCAATTAAATTATTGACCCCGATAGCAATTAATTCTTGATCTGGTACAACCTTATAATCATTAACTCTACCAAATGATTTTGAAATGGCTATATGTTCTAATAATAAGATAATGGTAGAAACTGGAATCTCAGAAGCCATCAGGGAAATAATATTATCTGGAATGGTCATGACACCGACGTGTTGCAACCCAGAAGGAACTTCACCGATAGTACTGATTGGTGGTTTGAAATCCGAAGCAGGGCCATCAAACGCAACCTTCTGAGGATGAACAATACCCCAGGAAATTGCAGTAGCCACAATTAAAACGATGGCATTTCTTAAGTTTTGTGAATAGAAAAACCAAAGCTTGTATCTTGGCCATCTTTTCATTGCAATTTCAGTCAGAAATTTCCAAACATACAATATAAACAAACAAACCAAACCGAATGCCGCATCCACTGTTGTGTTTGGCAAGTTCTTTAATGTATTAATGACCACCATATATGAGGCATCTCTAGTATTGACTAACTTGTTATATCCCATCAACCCTGGAACTTGTCCAACAATAATATTGAAGGCTGATCCGGACATGAAACCCATGACCGCTGGAATAGAAATAAACTCCAAGATAAATCCCAATCTTAAAAGACCAATACCAGTAGCGATACCACCACAAATTAAGGACAAAAATGTCGCTATTTCCGCCGGGTCATATTTATCTTCACCTACTTTTGCTTGAACATGCTGTATCACCTTACCGACTTGCATCGACATGACAGCAACCGGTCCAATAGAAACATCTTTTGAGGTGGCAAAGAAGGAATATATGAAGACACCAACGAATGATGAATACAACCCGTATTCTGCTGGTAAACCCGCTAACTGGGCATATGACATCGATTGTGGAACTAAAACAACACCAACAGTGATACCTGCAATGAGATCACCGTAGAGCCATTTTCTATTATAATGCAATATCCATCCGGCAATTGGAAATAATGAAACGAGATAGTTTGTTGCCTTTTGTAATGGACTACCAAATACCTCTTGGCCCCAGTCCACCACTGTCACTTCTCTTTCATTATACAGAGGCACTAAAACATTGCTATTCTTTATTTCGTATTCGTCGTTAGCGTAGTCGAAATCATGCTCTTGTGCTTCAGGATTAAACTCCTGTATTTCTGGTACTTGTGATTCATGAACCGACATTACTAATGCAATCTGTAGTACAAATGATATATGCAATAAAACCTAGTCAAACTAAATGCAAAGGACCGTCTTATTCTTTATAATACTTTCAAATCTAATCGTCGACGATAATTTACAATAAAATTTCCAATTCGTTATTCGAAATCACTTCATAGACGTAGGTGTGGCTATTCAGCAACTGCTTACTTAGCTGCAATTTTGTCACGATACTTGACTGTGGAAAACCACAGTTGTTCAAAGTCACGTGTCGCCTCCTTCAGACTTTATCATACCTAACCAAAGTCTAATTTGTTGAATTCTGCTATATACTTCGAGGATATTAACTAAATCAATGGCATCTACAATATTTATTATTATCAGGTTGAAGCCTTTCAATGTGAATGAGCCAGAACTATTTATTGTTGGAGGGCCTTCTATCGGATGGAAAAGAACAGAAATCTGTTGATGCGATTGCAACCATTCACGTGAAAAAACCTAAAATGTGCAAAGAACGATTACGTAATGCTTCTATCTTAATCATGATACACAAAATACACAATTTGAAATCAGTTAAACTTCGAGGTATGGACGCCACGAATGTAATTCTATTAGCCTGCCACATGCATGTAAGGCTGTAGCATATGCTCTTGTAGCGACGTAAATCGACATAGTGATAAGTCGTATATATTTCGTGATTGTGTGTAAGAATAGCTAATATATTGAGGAGATACTCTATAGAGATCATACATAGAACATGTGTCAAAAAGGGTAATCCGGATAGGCTGGAAGAACCACTCTAATGAATCTAATTAATCTTTAATGATTTTAAGTTTTCCTGTTCCACTAAATCCACCATGTTTCTGAATTCTTGTTGTTTGTAACATTGTTCCAAGAAAATCTTGTACTTCGCATTTAACAACCTACGGTCAGGGTGGTTCTCCTTAGAAGGAAAAATTACTCTACCAGGACCAGTCATCTTTTCCATAACTTTCCATAATTTGTCGCCAGGTTGTGATTCACCGATCGACTTCTTCTTATCGAGGGTTGATAATGGCTTCAAACCTAACTTATTCAATTTTTGAGATAAACCTTGTTGAACATTTTGCTTCGAGCCAAATGATAAGGTTTGTTCTTCTTCTGAATCATCTTCATCTTCGGAGAGTGCCTTTGCTGGTTTTTGCGAAGCTTGGTTGAAGTAATCAACGCCTTCTTCCTGGGTTGGTTCCAAGTGTTGACTGCCTGGGTTAGCGTTAGCATAAGCTAAAGCTGCTATGTTTGCCGTCGATGCTGTTGCGGTTGGTGCTGTGTAAGGAGATGGAGGACCGTCACCACCAGCTAAATTACTTTGGGACTTTTGGGTGGATAAGACCGAAGATCTTCTCGATTTACCTCTTGTAGCAAGATGTTCACGAACTGCATCTTCAGATGCGACAGCACCTAATAATGCAGAACCAAAAACAACAGCAGCATCAATGTAACGAGGAATGATAATTGCCAAGCCAGTACAATCAGCCAATAATCTCATCAATAAACCGTTACGACATTGACCACCACTCATGAAAATACAACTGATATCATGACCGGATTTCCCCATTTCTTCCACAATTTGTCTAGTTTGTTGAGCGATAAATTCACAGGCACCGAAATATTGGATAGCCAAATCATTGACTGATGTGTCCATCGATTGACCAATAATTGAAGCCTTCATTCTTGGGTCGGCAATTGGTGATCTATTACCATGGAAATCACCATAGAAAAACATATGCTTAGCCAAACTGACGACTGATCTACTCTCATTTTCATTAACCAAGTTTTCTAAAGTTGAATTCAAATAGTCAAACTTAGAAATGTTAGAGGCATCTGCCAAGTGGGCCAATTCTGAATGGGCAGGGTGATTTGACAAAACATGTGCCAACAATGCACCGGTACATGATTGTCCACCTTCAGCCAACCAGTATCCAGGAGCCATAACATCTTTATAAGGACCCCAAACACCTTGAACAAAGCATGGTTCCTTAGTCATGGCAATATGACAAGTTGAAGTACCAGCAACAGCTGCTAATCTACCACATGAAGTTGCGATTGAGGTTTCACCTTGTTCGTGTAAATGTGGTACATCAACTTTGGCGGCAACAGTACCAATCCAGCCCGCATAAGCATCGATAACACCACTACCAACAACACATTCGGTGGTTAAGCCTAATTCTTCTGCAGCCTTGGTACTCAATTTTCCAACAATATCACCGGCACTTAAATAAGTACCATTCTTGTCTGGAACACCTCCTAATCTACGGAAGTTATCTTCGACCAATTCATCCAAGTCAACCGAACGTAAAAATTCCTCGGACCAACCCGTGGTAGAGTTATCAACTCCTAATGGAACGAATCCTTGCTTACAGACAACAGAACAGAATGATCTGGCTTCAGAGCCGGTAGCCTTATGGGTCAAAAAATCTGCCAAATCGTAGAATTTGCAATCCTCGATTCCTCCAGGTAAGTTGTGCTTCAACCACTTCATTTTTGGCAATTCCATCTCAATGGACATTTGTCCCCCGACATACTTCAAGCACTTGTCTCCGGTAGCATTGATAATATTGGTTTCTTCAACCGCCCTATGGTCCATCCATAAAATGATGTTCTCCTTGTGGTCGCTGAAATCTGGACCAACACCAACAGGCTGGTCTGTCGACTCACGAATCGCAACCAACGAACATGTAGCATCAAAACCTACACCAAAAACCTCGCTTGGGTCTACTCCGGACTCTCTGATACAATTTTTGACACAGTAGCAAATCGAGTTCCAGATCTCTGTCGACGATTGAGTGATGTAATTAGGCTTCAATTCGTGTCTAGTGATTGGTCTTTCACTCAATCCAAGAATTATACCATTGGTGTCAATAATACACGCTCTGGCCGACCCGGTACCAACATCAACTCCGACGTAGTAAACGTCTGGTTGTGGTGGCGGTTGATTGAAAAAGATAGATGATTTACGGGATGCAAGGCTAGTGTGAGACTTTGATTGTGGTGGCATTTTGAATTTATTTATTACTTTAAATCTGTATTAAACAACGAATTCTAATTATACTAACCAGTTGTTGAAAATTAAAAGAATTATGTGGTTATCCTGATATTTTATATAACTATTTTTATCTTACCGGTAATTTGATCATCGCTAAGCAATTATAACGTATCAAGCGTAGGCAGTATTGCTTCAGAGGGGGTGTGCATTACCTGCATACAACCGATCAATCTCATATTTCACTAAATTTCATTATATTCAATAGGCACATATAGACCTTGATGTTAAAATACATATACTATACAAGGGTAGGTTGTCACAAGTGCCGTACAGACACTCAAAACGGTGAATGTAGGAAGTAGCTTTGCAGCGTCGGCCCTGACGAGTACAATAGGTACAGAGAATCTAGTTCTCAGCAGGAGGATATTTATCGACAGTATCCACCAAAAAGTCGAATTGTTCCGTATTTTCCACCGCCGATCTTATATGCGACGCTCCGATTCTTCTGACGCCCGCCTTTTTGGCTTCGATGATCGATGCCTCCACAAGATTGGCCATGAAAATTTCCAATGCTCTACCTACAATCACCGGCGTAGCCTGGGCTACCTTACCTATATCTTCGTCTGACTGCATAATTTTCTTGATTCTGGCAGCAGGAAAGTGGGTTTTAATTTTCTCGAAACTTTCCAATATCACTGCTTGGGGTACCTTGCCGTCGTTAGTGGTGGTGTCGCTGCCATTGGCTTCTTCCGGTGTTTCTATGCCCGAAGAATTGGTCAACGATGGAGGGTTAATAAGACTTTGTATATCTGACATAATATATTATGTAACGCGTAGTGTAATTTTTTTCTGTCCCTTTTGTAAAACTTGACGGAATTGATACGGTTTAAATATACGATGATAAAAAAACACCCGAATGGGTAGTGTACGTGTTCAATTGGTCCTGACCGCGAAATAGGCCAACGAGCAACCAGGAAAAGCGCGCGCAATCTTCACAGCAAAAATATAGCAAAAAATGATGCCTTCAGCCAGATTCGAACTGACGATCTCCTCATTACTAGTGAGGTGCCTTACCAACTTGGCCATAAAGGCGTACTTTCTAGTCGCTAGTATGGCGAAGTACTAAGAGACTACAGAAGAAGACATGTTGCGAATTTAAACTTGGTGGTGAACTAGCACCGGGTGTTGGCATTATGCTCTATTCAAGAAGGGCGATAGATTCAATCTCTGTTTCGACTTGGAATCCATCTTCTATATAGTATTTCCGTTATTTTGTAAAGCTTGAATATATTATACAATTTTTCGTTGGCGGATGAATAGGATGAGTTGACAACCGCATCGAATTCTTCGGCCGTAGGACCATCAATAAATGTTAATACAAGGTTTTTTTTGACACCACCTATGACCCGCGATATAGACGAGATACTGGACCAGTCGTGGTGGCTTTCCGACATTATTAGGATCGCATGTTCGGCGTGGCTAAAGGGTGGGCCCCTTTTGTAGAGCAACATGTCGCAACCGAACTTTATTCCAGACCTCACACACCAACCCAAAGACCTGTAATGGTGGTAGACGACGTATTCGAGAATAAACGGGTTATTTGGCGAGATATCGAGTTCACAACATTCGGAAAAAAGTTGCGGGAGCGACAAATCAATGTTGATGACATTGAGGGCGAAACGTAAGAAAAACACCTCAGTTTTCTGCAACTGCAAATATTCGAGGTCCAATAGGGTGCCATCGTGAATGATGTTCTGGTCCTCGATCCTGAGGGCCTCCAACTGAGACAACGCCTGGTTGTAGTTGGGGTTTTCGAGCCTCAGGGCGTTCAAACTTTGACGCACTTCTTCCAATGTTTGCAACTCGGCAATGGAAATGTTATTTTGTCGTTGTTTTAGCTCCATTTCCTGCAATTTGCTTCTTTCTGTCTTGAACTTCTTTCTCTCTTCTCTTCTCATTCTTGTTATCTCTTCACTCGTGATATCCAAGTCTTCATCGAGGTTCAATCTCCTGCTAGTCCTAGTCTTCCACGACGGATCTGACCTAGACAATGTTCCTTTGCCAAAAAATCCTTGTTTCCATAAGTTTCGCATATCCTCCTCATCAGTAACTTTAAACACGCCGTCTTCATAGACCACCTTAAATGGTTTGACACTCAATTGAGGTACCATTCTGGCCTGTATATTCAAATACTGATATGCAAAACATATCCACGACACTGGGTTGTGCGGGTATATCTGAGGTAACCTCCCATACTCATCGGTAGACAATATTATGGGCAAAGCATTGGCATATATTTGATTGTTATTTACTCTGTTTCGTTTTCCCATTTCTATTCCTGTTAGTAAACATCATTCGTATTAATTTGGCATTAACCTTGAGATGGACATTTATGTATCAGATACCGTTGTAGTCTATTGAGAAATCATGTGCTCACATCGATCCGAAGAACTTAAAGACACTGTAATCAAGTTATCATCATAAAATAATGTTCAAAATTTAAATAGGTGCAAACATACTATTTCGATATTATTCAAATAAATGGGCAGTAACCAGACTATTCCATCATTGATTGAAATCTGTAAGAAATTGGTCCTATAAAAAACTTAATACTATTTTGGGAGTAAAAATTTTTTTGGATTTTAAACTAAATTCTATCACGTCCGGGTAATAGCATTATTCTCTTTAGGGCTAATGAAATTGTTCCGGAATTAACAAAACAAATAGATATTCTATATGGAGGTCCTATGGGGTCCATATTGGTTGGGAGGTCATAGTGTGACATTAAAGAAAAAGAAAGAGTCAAACTAGACTAAAGAGATTTCCATAAATGCAAAAAATTAAAAAGAAATATGCCGGTCCCAGGAATCGAACTTGGGTTTCATCGGCCACAACGATGTGTACTGACCACTATACTAGACCGGCTCTTTCATGTGTTTTCGGATTTGAAGCAGTAGGCATTACTAGCACTTGTTAATATATCTTTGGTTCTCAAACGACTGTCTTATAATCAATATGAAATCCTTATCTCTTAGCAGTAGAATAGCACTAACCAAGTAATGATAAAATGCACGATAAATCATTTCATTGCCAGAAGTGTAATGGAAGGGTCAAACTTGATCCCTCATTAATGAAGCTTAATCTGGCCCAGGTCAATCTATTGGTAAATAAAAATAATAATGAAGCTTACAATGATGATGATATGGTAAAACTTGATCCAGCAGACTTTATACCTAAGGAAAGATTAGCCTTGTATGATGAAGTTAATAATAACGGGCAAACACCAATTCATTATAGAAATTTGATTGACAATAATGAGCAGGACAAGGAGAGTAGTTTTAATTCCAATATATTTGGAATGCACAACACTGAAGATAACGAGAAAGAAAACGATTCTTCCCAAGAAAACGATGACGATCATTATATCATTATATCATCTAGAATTAATACGTTAAAGAAGGTATTTGGAATTCTTTCTTCGAATCAAGAAATTGATCACCCTTTATGCATTGATTGTTCCAACTTATTATTAGCAAACTTTAAATTGAAATTCGATCAAAATCAAAGAGAGAAAGAGTACTACATGTCATTTTTAAGAAAATTAAAGGAAAAGGATAGCAACGAAATAGACAATAATGATTTAGATTCAAAATTTAATGAGTCTATAGATGGTTTTGAGCAGCAATCCCAGCAAAAACAAGAGAAATTGCAAAAACTCAAACAACTCGAAGAAAATAAAAGCGAACTAGAGAAGCAATTAAATGACTTGAAGGGTCAATTGAATAAGCTTAATGAAAGCGAAATGAATGATGTTCTTAAATTAAGGAATAATTTACTGCTAGAATTGAAACTGAAATTAAACAAACTCGAGCAATCTAAATCCTTGTACCAGTCACACTTAAACCATTTAGACAATCTAAGGAATTTGAATATATATAACAAATTCTTCCAGATATCGTTTGATGATAAGGATACCTACGGTACCATCAATGGCTTTAGATTAGGTTACAAAGTTCCGTGGTCTGAAATTAACGCAGCCTTAGGTCAAATTGTACTCCTATTTATCTTTTTAATTAGACGATTAGATTTCAAGTTGAAGAATTATAAATTGATACCGATGGGATCTCAGTCTCAAATCATTAAAATATCTAAGAATAATTCATCAACCGACCAACCTCACAAGACAATTCTCAATTTATACTCCACAAATGATTTCTCATTGGGAAAGCTATTTAATTTTAATAAATTAGATGTTGCCATGATTGCGTTACTAGATATTTTATCTCAGATAGAGTCTAAATTACTGACTATTGATGAAGAAATGGAGTTACCTTATACAATATCTTCTAAACGTGATTCTATTGGTGGGAAAAGCATAAGAATCACCTCTAACACTGAATGGACGCTTGGATGTAAATTCTTACTCACTAATATAAATTGGATTTTAACTTATACAAGTGTTCACACCAAACCTTCCGTTGTTTAATAGTTTATATATGTTATATATAACTTTTTTTAAATCAATGCACATTTTATATATTTAATTGCGAAATCCAAAACTTTTCTGATTTCCCGCTACATTGTGAGAAAGGGTTGCAAATAACTTCTACTATTTTTATTTGAAGAAATATTGTAACAATTAAACATGTCCTCAAAGGTATATGGTTCTGAAGACAATGCAAACTTTGGGCTTGACCTTACCCCTGGGAACAAATGTTTGCTGGCAAGTGTTCCCGGAATAACACCAGACAAACTAAACAAGGAAAATCTAGAACAGTTATTGGGCAACTACACCCCAGTTATAACAGTATCGTCATCTTCAGCTAGTGAATTAAGATCTTCGAAATTCATGAATCCTTTTAACTATACTAATTCTTCTGAACCAAGAAATTCCAAAATAATGAATAATGATGGGTTGCAAAGTTCGAACTCGTCCAATTTGCAGTATTTACTACCTCCTATTTCATTCAACGATAACAATCGTGGTAAACACGAGACGGAAGAAGTAGAATTTTTGGATAAAAACAATCACTTACTTTTTCGTGGAATGAAATATGTTCTTCAATCTTCCAGGAATTTGCCTCACAACGGCGACAATATCTTGGTTAGTTCTCCAATTACTCAGAACCAAGACGTGGTAATAGATAAGGACCTATTAACGTCAGAAGCCGACAACTATAATGACCATTTATATCCGTGGATTCCTAGACAAGAATCAGAAGGATGCGACTCATTCGTAGAAAGCACTCTAATAAGACAACATGAAGAAACTAGCCCAAAAAAGCTTTCATTTATCGAAAAAGACAAATTTACACAAGAAACTGGTATGCAAGAGCCTGTTCCAGATTATAAATTAGAATCCGATACACATGAAATAAGTACTCAAAAAAAGAGACTAACGAGGAAAAGAAAACGCAGAAGTAATATCACGAAAACATTACCACTTACAATTCTGATTAAGCCTGAGCACCTCCGCAAGGAGATGAACAAACTGTTGAAGAAAAAGCCTGATAAGGAAGTATATGACACGGCTTTGAATTCTGGAGGTTTTCTAGATCAGGACAATACGGAGCATACTACCAAAGAGGATGATGAATATTTGCCAGGGTATAAGATAACGAGAAGTAAGAGTCGGAAAAACAGGATAAGCTTGAACAATTATTCTGACGTCAACGTTCACGATAAAAAAAAGAAAATAGGTCCCAGATCTAAGAGCGGTTGCTGGACATGCAGGGTCAGACACAAGGCTTGTCCCGAAGAAAGACCTACTTGTAGTCAATGTTCAAGATTGAACTTGGATTGCGACTATTCTTCCATAAGGCCAACATACATGGTTGATCCCATCTTACAGTCAAACAAATTGAAAGAAATTAGAAATATCACTTTCAAACAGAAGCGAAACAACTTCACTAAAGGAGGGATACACGGTTAAATGTTCTAGTTTGCTGCATACATAGGTGACAATAAGGGCCTACAAGCCTTGTAAATAAGGTAACACGTGATGGATTGTTTTTTTTTTGTCGAGATTACAGACGTGAAGATCTACCGAAAATATTAGGAAAAGCGCCTACAGTTAGCAAATATATTTAATCTAAAGGGTTTTATAATTTATGATTAACTATAAACTAGCAGGAGGATGTTATTTATATATAGTTGCTTGATATTCGTCACCTATTTCTTAGGCATATCCGAGGCGTTTTACTTGCCCGGTGTTGCGCCAACAAATTATAAGAAGGGTGATACAATTCCATTATTAGTTAACCATTTGGCACCAACGCTTCGTCATAAAACGAGTAAAGGAAATGGCAACTTTGATATGAAAACATATATATATTCTTATGATTATTATTATCCAAAGTTCCATTTCTGCGCACCAGAAGGAGGTCCTAAAAAGCAATCAGAATCGTTAGGTTCAATTATATTTGGTGACAGAATCTTCAATTCTCCATTTGAAATAAGCATGTTAGAAGAAACTAAATGTAAAACATTATGTTCATCGCAATATTCCAACACTGATGCTGTTTTTGTTAACAGAAATATTAGAGCTGGTTATAATTATAATTGGATTATCGATGGATTACCAGCTGCGCAGCATGCTTATGATGATAGTACGAAGGACGAATTTTACGGTTCAGGGTTCTCCATAGGTGAAATTGATGAACAACTTCAAGCACATTTATATAACCACTTTGACATTCATATTGAATACCACCAAAGAAGCGAAAACAATTATAGAGTCGTCGGTGTGACCGTTAACCCCTTCTCGTGGGATAGAAGTGGTATAACTGAAACGGATAATAAAGAAAAGATATGTTCGCCGGAATTAAAGATGGTTTCTTTAAAGAAAGGATCGCAGACGAGTGTAATGTTTACTTATTCAGTTTACTTCGAAGAATCTAAAACTCCTTGGGCCACTAGATGGGATAAATACTTACACGTATATGATCCAAAGATCCAATGGTTTTCTTTGATTAATTTCTCATTGATTGTAATCATTTTAGGTATAATCATTGCTCATATTTTGATGAGAACTTTGAAAAATGATATTATCAAATATAATGAAGTTAACTTGGATGATGATATTTCCGATGAAAGTGGATGGAAGTTGGTTCATGCAGATGTGTTTAGACCTCCTCAACATAAATTATTATTGTCGGTCTTGCTTGGTAGTGGTGTTCAAATCTTTTTGATGGCACTTATTACTATCATATTTGCATTATTTGGTTTGTTGTCTCCATCAAATAGAGGTGCATTATCAACATTTATGTTCATTTTGTACATTTTACTCAGTGTAATTTCTTCCTTTGTCTCCAGCTATCTTTATAGATTTTTTGGAGGTGAAAATTGGAAATTGAATATGATTTTGACACCAACCTTAGTTCCAGGTGTTTTGTTCGCCATATTCCTTTTATTGAACTTCTTCTTGATTTATGTTGAATCTTCAGGTGCAATTCCTATTGGCACAATGTTTGCTATGACAACGATATGGTTTGTGATTTCAATTCCTTTATCGGTTGTTGGATCAATATTAGCGTCTAAGAAGTCCTTGTTAGCCATACCAGTCAGAACTAATCAAATTCCTAGACAAATTCCTCAACAGCCATGGTACTTGAGAAATTTCCCGCTAATGATTATCTCGGGAATATTTCCATTCGGATCAATTGCAGTAGAAATGTATTTCATTTACTCCTCATTATGGTTCAACAGGATATTTTATATGTTTGGATTTTTATTCTTTTGCTTTATCTTAATGATGTTGACATCTGCCTTAATTTCAGTCTTAATGGTTTATTATACATTATGTTCTGAGAATTATAAATGGCATTGGAAATCCCTTTTTATTGGTGGAGGTTGTTCGATTTATGTCTTCTTACATTCATTGTTTTTGATAAGTGGTTATAAATTAGAAGGTGTATCGTCGGTTGTATTATACGTGGGTTATTCCGCCGTGACTTCTCTTTTGGTTTTCCTTTGCTGTGGTACTGTTGGATTCGTCAGTAGTTTATTTTTCGTTAGAAAAATTTACGCTCAAATCAAAATTGATTAATTTGATTAATCTTATGCATTTTTATACATAGTACTAATGCTGGGCTTAATTAATTTAGGTAGCAAAAATAAATATTATTAAAGTACATAATGGCTATTTATATAGATAAATGATAATCCTCACCTATTAATACCAACCTTCATTATCTTCTTTATCAATAAAAGGCATGATAGAATTGACAAATTCGTTTTTCCATTGGCTTATATCAGATTCCTTATTCAGTGCTTGGTTTGGCAAATTAAAATTCAAATTGTAATATTCAATTTTATTCTTAATTAGATTCATGGAAAACTGTCCCAAGATAATCGATGGATTATATGACTTATTCAAATTACTGTTTAACAAATTAAATGCAATTGAAAGATCATTATTGATTTTAATCAATTTGTTGATAAGATCAGGATCATTGTTTAATTTGACTAAACTATCTATTATCAATTTGCAAAGCTTAATCAATTTATACGATTGTCCAAACGAAATATTCAAAACAGGTGTGAATAACTCAGAATTATAACTGTTGCTGTTTGTACCAGGACTATTAGTATTAGAATTTTGCGAACTTATCGTAGAAATATAGTTGGCTAAATTAATAATAGTTTGTGATAACTTTTTAACTAATTTGCATAATCGCAAATGATGTTCATGAATTGTATCATTAACTCTATCTTCAATAGATGTTTGATTCAAGACTTGATTAAGCTCATGTAAATATTCAATCAAATCATATTTATCTTTGTTGAAATTGATAAATAAAGATGCAAAATCTTGACATTGATGTAAATCAGCACCATAATTCCAATCTTCTTTATTCCTCTTGAGAGTATATTTCAACCTATCATCTACAACAATTTCATCTCTCGTATTAATCAAACTACTTAAGAGTTTCGAAATCTTGAAATTGAGTATACCTTGATTATCAATACTCATGGGAATCAACTTGGTCAAATTATCATACAAGAAGTCTACCAACTTATTGTTATGAATAGTATTCTGGATCCCAAAACTTAAACAATGAAGGTTATCCATTATTGATAAACAATAATAAAGTTTGGGCAAATATAACTTAATATCATCAGGGGCCAAGTCTTTGATATTGTTCTTAATTAATAGATTGAAATTCTCTAGAACTTTAAAGTCATTCAATATTGATGATGTCAATGAAATACCCAACGAATATGTATCACCATTCAATAAAATAGAATAATTTAGTAGAATCAATGATGAAAAAAATAAGATAAGAATATTATCATTCAACTTTATTCCAAAGTTATTAAATGGATATAATTGCAAAATTCGTAAGATTAGATTAATATTATCGTTGATATTCTGAAATTGGAAATTATTCAAATTTGTTAAGGAACAGTTGAACAATTCCACAATCACTTTAGTTTGATCATTAAGAACTAGGCCTTCTAAAATATTCACTATCAATTTTTGGTCAAATGGTAGGATCGGAAAATTATTATGGAATTTTGTATAGTATATGGATAAGTTTTGCTCAATTGAATTAGCAGGGACTTTGGAATATGTCTGAGGGGCACCGTAGGTGGCACTTTGTGGTAAATTTGGACGATAGATAGGGGATGTAGTAACATGTGGCGCCGTAGAATAATACATATTTTGTGGAGGTGGAGCTTGTTGATCATGGGGAGACATAATCACTTGTTGATGAGGATGAGGTTGTTGAGATAAAACCAAGTTTTTGTTCATCCTGCCATTTAAACTTGATAATGAACTAATCGAGTTTCTAGGTGATAATGATTGAGAAGATTGCCTTGATTGCTTAAATGACCTGATAGAATAAAAATCATCGTCACTATCAGATATCCCCATATCGCTTGAAATTGAGTTCGACGTTTTCAAAGAAGGCAACCTTGATCTTGAGCCATTTGAAGAATTGGACGAAATAGACTCAACAGACAACTTACGATTATGTGCGGAATTGAATGAATTGCTATTATTATTATTATTAGCATTATTGTTACCAGGCATCTCGTAAGGAACTTTCCAAAACGGACCTTGGATTGGGGGACTGTGGGTAGCATGATAATTATTAGAAGGTGTGGTTGAGGTAGTAGTTGAAGTTGACATCTGTTGGTCTACTGCTGGGGGATTCAAAATTCCGTTCAATGGTGAGGATGGGTTCGATCCTTGCTCAATGTTCTTCACCGATGCTACAGCAGGAGGTAAGACGTTAATCTTTGGTTGAGAATAAGCCCCAATTAATGGTGGTAAGATAATAGGTGAGCCAGATTGCGCAGTTCCAGACGTAACAATTGTAGAAGTGGCTGTCGGTGGGGAGGTGGTGGTAGCTCCCGTTACTGAATTTCTCTGCAACGAGTTAGGGTACGGCAATGGCTGGTTCTTGGTTTCCAACGAAAATGACTTCTTTCTCGTGCGCGAAGTGTTTTCTAACTTGTCTTCCAAATCCCTAATGTACCCTTTGGATGGGCCTCTTTTCAAGGGCACCCTCGAAAACGTACACTTTTCGCCATTCTTCACACAATTATTGCATATCTTCGTCACTGTTTGCAATGATGAGCTCAACTCCGCATCACATCTAATTTTCTTCCTTCTGCATGCATCACAAGCTCTCGAAACCTTTGACCGTTTCCGTGGTGCTGAACTATTCTCGTTGGCATTTGTTGTTTCCGGTCCCGTCTCTGTTGTTACATTCGTGTCAGAGCTGTCTTTTGGTGACATATCTCCACTTTCAGGAGATTCATTAGCTCCTGGCATTCTCTGACTATATGAAATAGCTATTATATCGACCAAAAAAAATATTCAATTATTTCCCTAGTAGTGGTATCACTTAAAATCTGAATTTTTCCAATTAAAAATAATACCTATTTACTTCGGTTTTTTCAACTTATGGGAACTATTTAAAGTTGTCTTACTGATATTTGTAACTATTATTGGCTTCGACTCCTTACCAATGGTTAACTTACCAGGACACCTTCTTTTTAGATGTTTAGGTTTCAATTAGCTAGAATATACTCAGATTCAATTGTCGGAAAAACCAATTTTGAAAAGGGCATTAATTATGTCCTCCACAACACACAAAAAAAAAAAGTTTCCGGGGAAATTCTACGGCTTACATAATGCCTTGTTAGTTATGGAAATGACCCGGGGCATTTCGGTGGAGGAGGAGGGGTGCATTGAATTGTTCCGAAGAACCGAGCGAACTTAATGTCATTTTGTTATATAAGCAGACGACAAGTAGTTTTGCACCCACCCGCCGGATATAGGGGAAAGAGAGACAGAGAAAACGATAGGGAAGGAGCTAGAGCGAAACAGAATAGAACAATAGAACAATCTTGGACTAGGGGAATGTATATTAGAATGAGACATGTCAGGGCCTATATATGCTTAAGTTATGAGATTGTTAAACCAAACACAACACGATATCCCACTCACGTACCATGTCCATCCAACTATGGGTCTCGCCTATCTCTCGCCGTTTCCACACCTCATAAAGAAGTTGTTTACCTCTCCAGTAGTTGAAGTAGCCCATTTCCTTCGACGACCACAACAGTTTTATATCGTGATGCAACGTTACATCTATGGCGTCGCTGCCACACACCAATAGGGGCCAAAAGGATGGCTTGAACTCGAACTCGGGAACCTGTCTATTGATGGTGACCAATTCGCGTAGATGGGCGAGAGAATGCTTTATGTATCGCTGGTATTGGTCTGGAGTCGTATCTTGTACGAGACGATAGAAGTAAACCTTGAGTGCATTGTGAAATGCCATAATATGATGAAATAGTGCCTGATGGAACCGCAGAATATACACTCGGTCTACTTCCTTCAAAATCGGGTTGTATTTCTCGTTGTATAATTTCCAATGTACATTCACGTCCCACTCAGAGATCAATTGTTCTACGTCTGCACAGACTTTAAAGAAGTGCCTTGGAAACTCATTTCGAGCTCGGAAGATATTTTTATGGTTGGTTAAATCGACAGCTTTCTTGAAAAGCTTGATCAACGAACGCGGTATACCATACATGAGATATATGGAATCGGTATCAACCCCTGGTGTCGGGATCCACGGCTTTACAGGAAGATCTGGTCCTAATTTCTTTCTCGCAGCTTCTATTAAAGTATGACTTGCACCCAGTTCCTTGTAGTTTTCTTCATCAGCTGGATCAATTGAATACGTGAATACATTAATTGAATGAGTAGACTCGAAGAATACGCTTATAAGTCGAAAGGTGCTGGTAAGATATTTTGATAAATCCAGTAGAGCATCAGTTTCTTTAAACTTGCTTTGTAATATGAATCCTCCAATTGCAAATAGTAATTCATAATTTTCAAATACACTGAAATAATTATCGGCCTGGATTTGCAATATGATACAGAGCAATAACAAATTTTCATACTCAAGAGTGTCGTCATCCATGTTATTGTCGTATTCATCTAGGTGATAATCAAGTAAAGTTATGCTCATCTTTCTCAATTCAATGCTTAACTTAAGATACTCATCCATATGGTATGTTTCATTTTCATTAATTACGGTATTCGATAGCCCGTTGGATATTTGAATTGCTGAAAGACTGAATAAAAGGTATACAATACCGAGCTTAATATGATTCTTTAATTGGGAAATATTGGCATTTTCCTCTGGTTTTATTTTAATGTTCGTCCAAGATGCAAAATTCATGCAAATAAATTCACATATGATATTATTAATAAATGGCATAACTATGGTCTCCCAATAATTATTGGCATATTTTACTCTCACAAAAGACAAGGTAACTTCTTTAAAATTATTTAATAATTCTTTGAATAGACATGTTAATTGTAAATTATTTGAAACAGGTAATTGGTAAAAGAGCCTTCTTAAAATACTCTGATCTGCGAGCCAATCATCTGAATCAATATTCGGAAAGAATTTAGGATACAATATATGTAGCATATTCTGTTCATTCAACTTATAGTCTATTCCTTTAATGGCTAGTGTTGTTAACTTAGCAGAGTCTAACAATTCATAATGAACCCATGAATTATTAGTCTTAGAAAAAATAGATCCTTCAATTTCATTACGCCAGTTATCATCAGTACCCTTACTACCATTGTGGTTATTAGAAATTTCCTTATTATCATTGGAGTTTTCGCCATCGCTCTCATTGTTGTAATTGTTCTCCCATTCATAGGGTTCTTGGCCCAGTAGCTTTTGCCTTTTCAAGCCTTCTATGCTGTATACACTAAATGGTCCAACTCTGCAATTCGGACTTTTATTTTGTTGCGAAATGATCTCCAATCTGTTTAAACTATTGCTCACTTCTTTAAAGGTTTCATACAGCAGCGAGTTTGAAAACCTAACAAAATCAATATTTCGTCTCTGAAAAGTAGATTCTGAAGTTCCATCATTTTCCTCTGAATCAAGACAAATCAATGCATTATTATCCGTAGAAATAGTTAGGGGATTTGACCATCCCAACTTGATATTATAACCAGCACAATCAATACCGGCCTTAATACACCTCTGACACTTCGGTCTCCGCAAATCACACTTAACTTTTCTAGATCTACAAGTCCAACAACCATCAAAGTTTCGACTCTTTCGTACCATATATTATATGTTTAATGAAATTCAATTCGACCTTGTGTTTTCTTGTATATCTAGTAAAAGCCTTATCTTTTGTCCTGAAAAATTGAAAAAAAAAATCTACGAAATTTATCACAAAATTCAAGTAAAAAGCTATGATTTTTTTTTCATGACTGACAAGAGAGTATAAATGGTAGATAACCTAATTAACATTGAAATTTCTAAGGAATTCGATCCACAGATCCCAAGGATTTTACCTCATGAAAGGATATATTCAATTCAAGTTGGATACAAGTTATTCAAGTTAAGTGGTGCATCGTTATCGTCAGATGCACCATCATATTTTACGAGATTCTTCTTACAAGAGGAAAATAATGATAAAGTTCTATTTATTGATAGAAATCCATTAACTTTCGAAAAGATATATCAGCACCTACAAGGGTATCAAATAAACGTTGAGAATGAGTATGAATTTGTATATTTATTGCTGGATTGTTATTATTTTGGATTGAAAAGACTACAACAAATTTTAAAAGATGAAGATATATTTGCTACTATCGGTAGTAAGTCTTTCAAAATTTCAAAGAGTTTGTTAGTTAATAGTGGAAATTACCCAAATTTCTTCAGTATTAGTTACGAAAGCATGCTTACGGATAACTCAAACATAATAGAACAAAGAAATATAATTAGACCTCCGCCCCAAAAGCCGGCTACGGTTAGTTCCAGATCCCCTGAACTCTTCAATGACCTTTTAGAATTGCTACGGGGTAATTCTCAAGTTATCAAGAATGATGAACATAGGCACTTATTAATTAGAGAATGTAAATATTATCGCTTCCTAGAATTGGAACAAAGAATCATTAAGTACAAAGTAATTAATAACCCGTTTAGTGACTCTGGAAATCAAGACATTATAATCAGACTAAATGATCTACACATCAAAGGGATAATAAGTGACCCATCTATTAAAAATATGAATGGCAGATCTCCTATTCAATATCAAAGACCCTTTATATCAAAAGAACCGAGGAGAACACTAATATTTCAATTAGATTCCAGCTATTCTGAAATCTCCAACACGAAATATTCCGAAGTTAAGCTTATTTTAGTTAAAAAATTCAATATAATTATGGTTCAATTGACGAATTCATTGTGCCTAAAATTTGTACTGTTGTTCAGGGCAGTGGCTGAAGAGTTTTTAGTAGAGGATTTAGATTCTGACATACCTTCAATTTGTATTTTTACAGATATTAGTGACTGTAAGACGATAATAAATGGAATGGAAATGAAAAGAAATTGGGTATCTGAAATGTTGCAAAATATTTCGTCATCATCTGAATCTGAGGAATTGACTATAGATTCGCTGAGTACAAAGAAAAGGAAACTATCTAATGAAATAAAAGGGGACAGAATCGAGTTTAAATTAACTAAATCATTATGGAAACTCTTTTTAACAGGAAAGAAACCAAACTTACAAGGAGTCTCTATCGAAGGTGTGACTGACGAAAAATCGTTTAGAGAACATAACATGGGCTTTTTGTAAATGATCTATTCCCGTTATATTTAATATATAAAATAGAAATTCTAGACTAAGCTAAACCTCTAAGCTAAACCTCTAAGCCAACAAGTGACTTACGACGAATAGTATATTGCTCGTTGGCATAATAATATTCGTGAACAACCACTCTAAATTCGTCAGTCTCAGGATTATAATGATCTATTTCAAATGACGATAAATCTTTCACCACTATATCTGCTCCCGATTCCCAAACCTTTTGAGGGTCATAGGTTGAACATATACCAACAATCATCGCTCCTGCACTCTTACCAGCCTTGATACCTGCAGGGGCATCTTCAAAAACGACGACCTTCTTATGGGGTGCATCATATCCTAGATTTTCTCTGGCCGATTGGTATCCTTGTGGATGAGGTTTCCCTTGCGTCACTTTTTCAGCTGTGATAAAACAATCAGGCTTCTCAATTGTTAATAATTTCAACCATTTAGAAGCCAATGGCAAAGTACCGGAGGTAATAATCGCCCATCTTTGATGCTTATTGTCAGTTTGGGTCCGTGATATTTCATCGAACCTTTTAACTAGCTCAACTGCCCCTGGGATGGGTTTTGCAAATTGACCGAATGATTCAGGAATAGATGCTTCCCATTCCGTAACCTGTTTTTCTACTGCATCGTCTGGTGACCACTTAGCAATGACATCAAAGGTTCTACAACCGTGTGATGTTTTAATGATCTCATCAGCATCAACATGTGGTCTAGTTTCTGCAAACCCCTTCCAAAATTCAGAAATTGCTCCTGTAGAATTAACTAATGTACCATCGCAGTCAAATAATGCTGCATTAACATAGAATACTGCTGGAATTTTATTAGCTGGTTTCAAAGACATGATAGAAAAATTGCTTCAGAGTTCTCTGTGAATAAATTTTGAATAATTAGCTGCACTATATATACCCGAATCAAATACTTAGTCATACCATGGGACTTCCTGCGTAATTCAACTCTGAATGATAGGTCTATTCAGGCCCCTTGTTTCACGGTACTATTAATTGCTGCGAATTTACTATGATCGGACTACTGGAAGTTCGGAATCCGAACATGAACACTTTCATAGCGTTCATAGTCAACAATTGGCAGTGACTTGGTTATTACCCTGCATCCAATTACCATTCATGAATTACCAGTGACCATATGTAGTATTCTGCTATGGAACAAATACAGGATACAGAGAATACGGAAAAGTCGTTATTGTCCCTTGAGAAAATAAATTCCAGGAGTATTGTTAGGACTTTTGGGAACAGTGTTCCGTGATTACGAAAGTCATACAAGTAGCAATTCAACCTCTTAATTATCGCCAATTGCTAGTATAGTAACTGACTTTCATGGTGGTCCTTATCGACATTCCACTGCTACCATGCTACTACAGTACTACATATAAGTGCTGTGAGGACAGTGGAATCGGATAATCGACACCGGCATATTCCTTAGAGGCTAGAATTAATGATGTTAGTATTACTGCCGACTTTCGAATTCTAGGAAATTAACTGAGTGTGAGATGGTTCTATAAGTAGCATGTAGAACATTTCACTTAACCAGCAGTCAAGCCAATTAATACCAGCGCCCAATTGATAAATTCTCGATTAAATATTTTGCAGTATGCTTTATTGAACATCACTGTAGGTCAATTAACACAAAATCTATGTAGATCTAATGAAGGATATATATTTAGAACGATATGATAGATACTAGCCATAATACTATAGTTATAGGTCCTCTGAGATTAGCAACATGTAAATAATGATAAACTGCAAATGGCGATTACATAATCCCAAAGCTTCATAATTTCCTCTATTAACGACAAATGATATTATCCAACAGAGATATCAGCTAGACAATTATATCAATAAAACTACTTATATAACGATGGCAGTTGGCAAGACACTCGTGTTAGCCTCCCTCTTAACCGTTGGAGGTTATATGTTATTTAATAATTCTGGGGAATCGTTCAATGTAGGAGAGTTTTTAGAATCAACGTCTCCTTATATGTGGGCGAATTTAGGTATCGCTAGTTGCATTGGGTTTTCAGTTGTTGGCGCTGCATGGGGTATTTTTATTACTGGGTCGTCTATTATCGGTGCAGGTGTCAAGACTCCAAGAATTACGACTAAAAATTTAATTTCCATTATTTTCTGTGAAGTTGTGGCCATTTATGGCTTGATTATGGCAATTGTTTTCTCATCTAAGTTAACTAACGTTCCGCAGACAGACTTATTTACCAAGGAAAACTTATATACTGGGTACTCTTTGTTTTGGGCAGGTTTGACTGTTGGTATTTCCAATTTAATTTGTGGTTTAGCAGTTGGTGTGACTGGTTCCACAGCAGCTATAAGTGACGCTGCCGATTCATCGCTTTTCGTCAAGATTTTGGTTATTGAAATCTTTGGTTCTGTTTTAGGTTTATTCGGATTAATTGTTGGATTATTAATGGCTGGTAAAGCTCTAGAATTCCAATAAAAAAGTGACCATTTAACTAGAAAACTTACAATTTAACTCTTTTCATGTTAGTCAAGTTTCCATAATATGAAAACATATTTACTTCATTTACTATTTTTTTACCTACCTTCATCAATTAAAACTACTTCAAGATCTAATTAGCTTTTAGTATCATTATAATATAGAGATTTTTACGCATACAAATGTAAGTCAGTCCCTGTGACGTATTAGTATAATTTATTGAAAATGTATAAAATTAATGAAAAAGAGTAAACAAATCTAACTTCAATATGTATTTCCGACTTTTGTTCATCTATTATGTTAATTTTCAACTTCCATATATTCTGGATTTTTCTTTAAAATAACGACCCCTTCTAACGAATTAGTTAAACTTATCCATTCATCAGTATTCTCTAATTCGGCTCTTTCACCGTAATTTAATAATACAGGAGTAGATTGTGTTACCCAACCAGTAATAGTTTTTGGCTTACCTGCTTGACCAACAACATCAACAGCTTGACCAACCCTGACATTAACCTTTATAGGATTTAAGGACTCATCAATCGTTACTAACATTCTTGGTTTCACAGCTGGTGTTAAGTAATATAATAATTCGTGTGTTGTTTCAGAGCTAGAATCATTCAATATGAATGACTTAGGATCTAACAAAGCAACCGAGATAGTTAATAAAGAAGCTAATGAAACTTTAGATAATATCGATCTTTCTGTATTAAATGGAGTTAAAGTTAATGTACCTTTACCCAAATGTAAGATACCCTGAGCAATCCTGACCATGAATAATGAATCAGCAGATTTAATATAGTATGAGGCCAATTGTCTTAACAATTGAGCTAATCTTGCATTATTTGTACCAGCACCAACTAACCCCATAGCATAGATTGCATTTTGAGCAACTTCTAAATCAGGATCGTGAGAATAACGTGATAATGTATCAAACACCTTCATTTGTGGATACGAAGTTGACACGAGACCCATTGCAAGTGGAACTGCCCTACGAATTAATGGATTTCCGTAATGCATTAAATGTGAGAAATGACGGAAGGCCATATCTTGTCCAATATCTTCTCCCATAGCTATGCAAGCAAGACCTAGAACAGCAAAACCTTGGTACAATTCTTCATCTTCTTCGTCATCATCCTCTTCTGGAGTACTTTCAGATTTTTCCTCCTTCTTAGAATCCTTGTCATTAGCATCATTAGTTTTTTCATTGGTAGCATTCTCAGTATCTTCCATCTCAACATCAGCACTTGGATCAGTTTTACCTTGCGCCAGACCTTCTTCTTCTTCCTTCTTTAATTGATCTTCTTCACTTTCTTCCAATTTCTTTTCCTCAGCAAACTTATCCTTAGGTTTAGCGGTACACATTTGTAATAATGATTGAATTTGCAAAACATTACCAGTACCTGCATAGGCACAAATGTTAACTAAAACTTTCAAAGTTTTGCTGATTGGGTGATCGATTGCATCAATAGTTTCCAAAACATCTTCCACTTGTTCAGTCTTACCCATATATAACAAACCTAATCCTAATGACATGAACCTAATGAATTTATTGGTCAATTGAGTGAAATCTCTTTCTAATAAGGTTTGTAAAATTGTAGAAGTTATATCACCATGGCAAGTACCAACAAAGACATGCCCTAAAGCTAAGGCAGCTAAACTTGACACCTCAATGGAGATATCTAAATCTGAAACTAATGGCAATAATAAACTCAAAACCTCTTCATTTGAGGATCCAGCGAAGGCAATACCTAACCCAT
The DNA here is from genome assembly GCA_900006135.1 of Debaryomyces tyrocola. Lineage (NCBI taxonomy): Eukaryota > Fungi > Ascomycota > Pichiomycetes > Serinales > Debaryomycetaceae > Debaryomyces > Debaryomyces tyrocola. The sequence goes on from LN874555.1 coordinate 835,058, forward strand.
TGATGGCAGATGTTTGAAAGATTTTCTTTGGATCAGAAACATATTCTTGCAATAAAGCTAATGCTGCTTCAACATCGTCATTAACATTAGCAGAAACTATACCAGTACCCAATAATGCACCTGCTTTGACTTCATCCTCTGAAGAATAAGTATATTTATCCAAATGTTGCAAACCATCATTGATATTCCATTGATGTATAGATCCCAATGATGCTGTGGTAGATATCATGCCATGTCCCTTGGTCTTATAGATCCACGATTTATTATCTTCTTCTGTTTGGATTAATTTATCGCTTCCATGGCCTAAGTTAACAAATGAATTAACGAAAGCAGAAGCTAAATTCTGCTTAGCAGAATCAATCGAACCTGAATTACCTAAACCAAATTTGGAATTTTCTAAATGTGACTTATAGATATCTTCTGGAACTTTTGCATCTAACAAATTTAACTCTTTAACAAGGTATCCATAATACTCGTGCAACTTGGTATTCGAAACACATTCTTGGACTTCATCATTTTCTCCGCCATACTTGAAACTAGAGTTTTGTTGTGATAAGATGAAACCTAATTGTTTATGCATCAATTCATCATCAGTCACTTCAAAGACTTGTCTCATTAATTTCTCATCATCCAATTTAATCGCCAATGTTAAAGCTTGTGTTAATTGATTATGAGATAAGTATATGGCATAGGCGGTGTTTAAGAAAGAAACATCATCTGGGGGTGCCAATAATGGTACACAACTGACCATGTACAAACATACTCTTGTGAAAGTATTTTCGTCAACGAATTGTGGCAATTTATCAATATTTTCAATCTCTAACAATAAATCAACTGCATCTGCTTCACCATTATGTGCCAAGAAAAAAGGAACAATTTGCATTGCTAATTTTATCAATTGGTTAATCAAATCCTCATTGGAACCTAAGTTTTCCTGATACGAAATGCCAATTTCCAACGCTAAGTGACGCATATACTCGTGGCCCCAATCCACTATGGTATCACTTGAAGACAATAATCTGTATTTCAAGGAGTCATTTTTACCATCATCAGAATATGTCATTGCCAAAACCGATAAGATATCGGCCAATTTGATAACAAGATCTGAATCACTTTTATAGTCACCGCACCATTTATTATACAAATCGGTCAATAATGGATAATGTGGTCTCAAAAACTTCAATGGTTTTGGAACAGCAGTCATGGACGTTGTAGAATCCTTAATAAAAGCTTTCAAGCTATTCAAGTATTCATTATATAATTCTACTTTTTGTGAAGGTTCGTTCAACCTTTCAACCAACATTTCCAACTCGTCTTTCAAGTGCTGATCTTCCTCAGAAAGCTCCTCTTCCTTTGGTGGGTTTTGCTTTTTCGACAATTGAGGTTCTGACTCCGAAGAAACAGAACCCTTCTTTACTGGTGCCTGATCTTTAGAGGGCGACATCTTTCCTATGTACTAAAATATCAATCAAGATCAACAATAAAAAAATTCAATTAACAGATAGTATTCGTATAAGTACACTTTGTCTTTGAAATACGACTGTTTTATATTAAGGATCTCTAAAAGTACAACAAATTGTAATGCTAATCAATGAACTATCAAATTGCACCGCTATGGATGGCAAATCGTTCAAATTATCAAAGAATCTATATACTGTATATAATATAATCGTGTGTTTCACCAATGTCTCTAATGTCGCGACAAAACGAGAAATGTCTCGCGTATTTTGATGTTTACAATTGGACCAAATAAAGATTCGTGGGACCAGTAGAAGAAAGAGAGGGTTCTACTGGATCTAATACAAAAATTATAGGAAGAATCGGTTGATAGATAAAAGTGAAGATATAGAACATATCAAGTTTTTTAATAACTAAAATTAGAAGATGGAGAGAATATTTTATAAAACGAATATATGTGATCCAAGTACTCAACTACCCGTATTCATTTTCGACACATCGTATCTTCCATCTACAGAGGTAATTAGTTACGATGAGTTTATCCCTACTTTGATGAAGCACTTACCAAAGGAAAATTACGTGTTGATAATGTTCAGTTGTGGTTTGAACAAGATTAGCTGGATATGGGGAATCAAATTCTTGAAGAGCTTTTTAACAGATAACAATGAAAATCATTTAGATAGATTAGCGAAGATTATATCAGTACATGATAGTTGGTTTGTAAAATCCATAACTCAGATATTCAAGAATTATAACACGACGAGAAAAAATTTCAACTCGTTGAATAAGATCATTGAATCTTTCAACATTAGGCTAGAGAATTTCGGGAATCTAACAACTCTGTCGAATACAATCGTACATTATAGTAAATTATCTGAATTGAATAACTACATCGATATCACCAGGTTGAAGATATCCTTGAATATTTATAAATACAATCATCAACTAGAAAACCAACTAAATGTAAAATCAATTACTCCACTAATTAATAAAGGAACCAAAATTAACGTGGATACGAATCCCAATTTTTATCATCATTTTTACCAAATTTTCAACATAATTGACACTTATGGACACAAAAGTGAATTGATATTCCATAAGCCAGGCAAAAAATTGAACACGGATATCTTCTTCGATTGTATCAACAGAAATCAAGTACTTTGGATAAATGATTGGGATTTATATGGCATTTCTGCCACTTTCAAGAGAATTTTGATGGAACTACCCCAACCTTTAATCTCAATTGATAGCATAAACCTCCCTTTAAAATATGATCTCACATTTATACGGGATAATTTTGGTAAGATAATGAATAGCTTCGAGCCAGAATCAAATTATAACTTAGTCTTATTACAATTATGCGAATTATGCCATAAGATCATTGAGAATAATAGTGTTACAAAACATACCTCGTCTTCGCTATCGAAATGCTTAAGTCATTGCTTAAGTCATGAGTTGATTCTGATGCAAAATAAGGACAACATTTTGATTATAAATCGCTTTTTCAAGACTATATTGGACAATTGGAGACAATTGAGAAGGGATTACATTGGTAAATACCAAAGCATATATGAGATTATTAATGGTCTGCCAAGGGATGAAGAAATACTGACATCTTACGACATGAGTTATAATTTAACATTGGATGATGGTGAAGAGGATGATAGAGTCATGTTCAATACCAACCATATTTTGACGACGAATTCAAGATTAACAAATGCGAGTCCTCTGGGACAGCAATATACCCCTATGTCGAGCCCTCGAAAGCAAACTGTATTAACAAGCCCTACAAGAAGAAATACTCCAATAAAGTCACCTTCAAGGTCACCTAGGAAATCGCCAAGGAAATCACCAAGGAAATCACCAAGAAAATCCGTTACAAAAATGCATGCTAATTTAGCTGAAGAATCCCAAAATAAGGAAAACGTACCTGAGAATTCGAATTTAACAATCCAATATCCACCCCAAAAATACAAATTCCAAGTTGAAAAGCCTCTTGAACATGAATTTAGCAAGATATCCATTTCAACAAATAATAGCAAGAAACCCGTTATTAGAGGTAGAAAGGTTGGAGAACTAGCTAAGTTATTTGAAGAAAGGACCAAAGGATTAGAATTATTAAAGGGAATGTAAGGGAATTATGGAGCATGGGTATATAAGGAATTTCATAGATCAAAAATATTTTAAATTAAATATACACATATAGCTAATATACAAAACAATCAAACAACAAAGGTGATCATTCACCTACTAACCTACTGTCGATGTTATCCATGGACAATTCACCGTCATTATGGTGATGGTGGTTGTGGTTGTGAGTAGCATCAGCTACTGCAGCAATGGCAGCAGCCGCAGTACTATCACCATTATCACCATTATCACCGTGTAATCCATGTTCTTGTAACTGCTGTTGATATTGCTGTAATTGTTGCTCATCAATATGATGGTGGTGAGGGTGATGTTGATGGTGATGAGCCGCGGCAGTCGCAGCTTGGTGCAATTGACGTTGTAATTCAGCCTCTTGTTGGTGTTGATGGTGTTGTTGCAATTCATATTCCAATACTTGATCATTGGTAGATTCATCGTCATCATTCAAATCAACTTGTTGGAAAGAATTAGCGTTTGTTCTCTTCTTAAAAGAGTTTCTGAGACTTGGATCTTGAGCAGCGTTATTAGAGGCCAAGAATCTGCTTTGTTTCTTCAACTTTCTCTTGTAGCCTCTGATTTCATTATAAATGTCCTCGCGTTTAATCAATACGTCTGGGTATTGGTCCTTAATCTTAGCCTCAATATGAGAAGGTTTGGTGCCGACTTTATACAAATCTAAGATTAACAAATTTAATTCGTCCGATCTCTTTCTCAACATTGGATGGTTCGATAACGGGTCCAACTGAGGATGGTTGTGCTCATTACAAGTGGTCTTCAACGTCCACATCCCAGTCGATTTCTTGTAAGTTGCAGTCATCGAGAATGGGCATCTCAACTTCTTGGTCTTTGTATTTGGGTCCAAGATGTATCCATTATCCACCTCCACATGTCTCGCATCTTCCATGCCCTTCTTCGACTTCTTCTGACGGTAACGGCCTCCCAACTCGCATGTGTAGTAGATGGCTTTCTTGTTCGAATGGGCAATCACCACCCCAAACCCATTATCACGAGCGAACTCCTGGATGAATTCGTTCAAGTCGTCCCTGTTGTGAAGTACCTGCTCAGGGAACGGTCTGGTGATCAAATTACCTTCGGCCGTGATAGTGTTTTCCGTGACCGGATATATCTTCAGCTTTGAGTCAATAATGGGCTCCGGGATCTGAATGTTATACTCGCTTTCGTCTCCCACAGACGTATGGTACTGGTGTAAGTGGGCATCCGGAAGATCGTATGCCTTTTGCGACATATCTTTGCCATGTTGGTGGTGTTGGTGCATATGCTGCTGGCCCTGAGAGTGTTGGTGTTGTACTTGCTGTCCTTGTTGTCCTTGTTGCCCGTGTTGTTGTCCATGTTGTGGCTGTTTTTGCTGTCTTTCTGATAACGCGGCTGCATGCGCTATCTGTTCGAGCTTGACTCTAGTGGCCTCGAGGTCGCTATGTGTATGATGATTCTGGGGATCGACAACAACTCCTTCTTGTTTGGCCACGCTTAATAATTGGTCATCAATGTTATTGGAATAAACCTCGTCTGCGTGGTGTGATGACATGTTGTATTTGGTTTCTCTTAGTGATCGTTCCTGCTTACGTTTAGTTGCAAATAATACCAAGTCGTGTTATTTGGTAAGTAGTGTAAATTTGTTAATTTGTTGTTTTGGTAGATGAACTTCTTTCGAAGATTATTGGGTGTTTTGGTCATCGGACGACATCATGATAGTGGTCATGACACGACCCTTGCGATACTTTTGGTTTCTTTTCGCATTCTCATTTGAACGCTTCGGTTATAACGTCGTAACACCGAGTTGTGGCACCGAGTTGTGGCACCGAGTCAGCGTCTCTATCTCAGTCTCAGAGCGCCACGGAGAAGAACATCCGCAGGGTAGAACATCCACAGAGTAGAACATCAGCAGAGTAGAACATCAGCAGAGTAGAACGTTCGCAGAGTAGAACGGACGAGGCATGACGACATGGCGAAGACATAGGCTATGCTCCTGAAGCAGCCGATAGTGACTGACGCCAATATATTGACTCTAGCAGCGCACATTTATTCTGTGGCATGCAATGTAACGTCGTATTCTTGCTTGTGTATAACCGTGGAACGCCCAGGATATGCAATTAATGGATTAGAATATCTATAGCTCATAATTGGGCGTATACATAACACAGTACGCAGTAAGTATATAGGATACTAAGCATATGTAAGTATACGTGTTATGATTGACATAATATGATAAGTATCATAATTGATTGTATTACACACAATAGGCACTCCGATATTGGATCATAATGTCTAATGCGATTGTACGACATAGTTTTGGCGGGGATACGTAAGTAGGTTCATATCGATGGCAGCAATTGAGTCTAGATGTGGATGGATGTATGGGGTGCAATTAAGAGGGCATTTATTAGTGCATTTATTAGTGCATTTATTAGTGCATTTATTAGTGCATTTATTAGCACAGTCTATGAAGTAGTATACATAATTAGCTATAAGGTTTTAGCAGCAAAGTACTAATTATTGTTTAGGGTTTTGTGAGCCCATGTAGGTAATACAAACGACGCTTGGTGGACGCTCTTTGAATAGTACTTAAACAAATCGAGTTCCTTTTCCGCGGAAAACGTTCTCGACGGGATGCTGAGGACATTCGAAGTGTCGTTGGTAGCAACTATCAATCCCAATTGGCCACTGGTGTAGCTGGGCATGTAGCATTGGCTGTAGGCAACATTGGTAAACACCTGCTTGGCCTTTTGCATCAATTGGTTCAAGTAGTTTATGTTTAACCATATATTTTCACTGCTTTGCATAATGACAATTCCGTCCGGATTCAATGCGTTAGACAATAACTTGAAGTAATTTGTTTGGAAGAAGTCCTCTGCAGGACCCTCTGGGTCCGACGAGTCGGTAATAATGACATCGTACTTCTCATGGGTCTGTGTGGAGAGTGATTTCAAATACTTAAACCCATCATCGATGACCATCTTAACTCGAGGGTGATCGTGAAACTTGGCCATCTCTGGTAAGAATTTAGCCAGTAACTTAATAACCATATCGTCGATTTCGACCATTGTTATTTCGTCTACTCCCTCGTCGAGGTGTTTAATGAGTTCCCGGACCACTCCGCAGTCTCCTCCGCCGATTACCAAAACCCTTCTTGGGTTAGCATGGCACATTATTGGCAAATGGGTGATAAGCTCCTGATATGCAAATTCGTCTCTTTCAGTACATTGGATTATGCCATTCAAAACTAACACATTTCCAAACGTGGTCGATTTGAATATCAATATATCCTGGTACTGAGAATGGACGTGATACAATATCTGGTCGATTTCCAATGCAAATGCTTGCCCGGGAAACCCTTCAGTAGACGTCTCGTGGAACCAGTATTTATTGTCTATAACATTAATGCATGNATGCTGGAACAATTTCAAGTCGATTTGGGGGGTTTCTATCAGCATTTCGTCCTATAATATTTGCAAGATTCCCGATCCTCTATTATTTCTTAATGGTAAAATTTTTTTTTCAACCGTTCATTTATTTTGTCCCACCCCCCGCGCATCAACCATCGAAACCGTCTTAAATGCGCCAGTTCAAATCATATTCACAGTTTCTTTCAGACCTTCTTACACTTTCATTCATGTGTTCCCATCGTACTTGATCCCATCCCCCCCTGCATTTCTCTCTATCTACCCTCCGTACCAAAAAATCATGCCATCTTTCTGCGGTCCGTATTTCGCATTTCCTTCTCTTTCCGCATTTCACCGTGAAGACACACAGTGAACCCCGTCTAGACAATAATCGTCACCTGCTTTCCTATGTAACATGTCCGCTATATAAAATCAATAATCAAATTCTAATTCTATTTCTACACAGAATTTTATCGTTGCGGACTTTCAATGCCACATAGTGCACAGAAATACGCCGGAACGTGTAACAAGATACTACATCCATCCCCTCTAATTCCATAAATAAGCTACTTCAATAATGCTAACCAGAGACATCTACTTGGCATACATTAAGGAGGCTCCCCCGGCCACTAGGCTTGCAGTTAACTAGTTTACTGTTGGACCAAAGACTCTCTGCGGCACCCTTGAGCGATACCATAAATAGAACAGAGTGTAAAATACTCTAAAACATATACGACATAGCTCGTCCATACACCGGGGTATACATCTCGCTTAACGCCCTGTACAACAATGCTCATGTATGCTCCTTCGAATGAGTACATTTTTCTTATTCAGCTACGACAAAAACAGAAATCTTACTGCATATACTAAAGTTACACAAAAGCAGATTTTTCTCCAAAAAAATGATCAAATTTTCCCTTTGACGTTAGTACATAATAATAAGAATAGTACCCCAAGTAAAAGTGAAAAAAAAATAATCATATAGATAAACCGTATAGATAGAGGAGACTATAAGGATATTGAGCTTCAAGCGCTGTGTTATATTGACATAAAAGGATAAGAACGTATTCGAAGTTTTATTAGTAATATTACGGAGCAAGCACCGTTAAGAGATAATTTATCAATCAAAACCCACACCTAAGAATGAATACAGAGAAACGTACTATGGGCTACGCCAAAGAGACACATCCGGTGTACTCTAAGTTAAAAGTGGCGATGTTACAGGTACTTCTGGATGTGGCAATAATTTCCCATTTTTTCCAAGCCATCATTAAAACTTTGTTTGAATTTATTGTGCCATTCCCAAAGAACTTACAGATACCAAGCGGCCATGAAGAGACTACAAATCTTAAGAAAGAAGAGGAAGAAAGCATTAAAGGTGAATGCGAAGGATTATTTCCGACTATAACCAAAACCAGTCTCAGTGGCAAGGTAGATGAGAAGTCAACTCCGGGGAGCCCACAACCATGTTCCACTGGGTTAACGACTCGTTTATTACCATTTAAGAATGAAAGGGGCGAAATCGAATGGACATTCACTGATGATATTGTTCCGGGCACCGAGTTGGACTGTTTCAAGATGACACCTACAGTTGTAGAGAGGAAGATCCCAGTAAATGCCGTAAATGAACATATATATGATCACGGACATGAAAATCATATTAAACAGGAGAATAATTTATCGCCAACATCTTCGAATTCATCAAATAATGAATCCATTTTATCTAACGAGAAGAACAAGAAAAAGGATAAAGAGGAAACGCCGATGACGTCTAACTCGAGCCCATACTCATCTTCAGACCATGATGAATATAAGGTGAAATCTGAAGAAGATGGTGAAATCAAGACATATAACTGTCCGCATTGCAATGCCGTATTCAAGATTAGAGGTTATTTAACTAGACACGTAAAGAAGCATGCAATCAATAAGGCTTATTCTTGCCCATTTCATAAGTTCAGCATATACATCGATGAAAATAATATCACCCATAAATGTCATCCAACAGGTGGGTTCTCGAGAAGAGACACATATAAAACCCATTTAAAGGCAAGACATTTTAAATACCCGCATGGTACCAAAACCAAGGACAGGTCTAATACTCCAGGTAATTGTTCAATGTGTGGCGAACATTTCCAAAATAGTGAAATTTGGTGTGAAATACATATTGAAGGTGCAGAGTGTAAATTTTTACCTGCTGGCTTCAAGGGTAAGTCCATCATCAAGAATAGGCTAAAGAAGCAGTTAACCAAGCAAAGATCGAAAAAATTGGGCGAAAGCATTGATTCATGTAGCTTGTTCGAAACTCCTTCTTCAAATTGTTCAAAAACACCTGTTCCCCTGGACAACAATTTAATGTCTTATGATTACAACAATTCCAACTCTCCTAGTAACTCAACCAGTTCGGAGAATGCTAACTGTGCGAATCTGGCCACTAATGTTGTAACTCCAGATGTAAATGATCAAAATGGGAGTTACAACCAATTATTTCAACTTCCAACACCAAGCACGCAAAAACTACAACAACATCAACAGGATGAACAGCATCAAGATCAACAACCAAGACAACAAAACCAGGGAGTACATCAACGACAACAACATCCATATCAACAAGATGAACAAGAACCAGAGTATCTTATGTTTGAGCAATTCAAACCTCACAAAAGTATTTTTCAAGAATCGCAATTATTGTATGAAGACTATGATGATGAGTTTTGCTTAGATGTTGATCAATTAAATAAAACAGGTTCCAACAACTACAATGAAATTTTGAGCTATCTTCCTCAGAATAGTGGTCAACCGTATCAACAGCATGTGCATTATTAAAATATTCAATGCACCTGTTGAATTATATGTGGTTTATGAATTGTTTATGAATTATTTTTTGTTTTTATTGTTTTCGCAATGTATAATTTTTTTTTTTGGGATTAAATTGGTTTACTAATATCTATGCACGGACTCAGGATTGTATTTAATGATTTTTTTAATGTATTTTACAAGTATAGTGTTGTTAGTTAATAATATATATATATATTCATAACTAAAAGTTAAATATGTCATCTATTTCGTTACGTTTCTTCTTTTTCTTCTTTTTCTTATCTTCTGAACACTTCAGGTCCTTGAAAATATCATCCATAGGATCAGTATGGCCTATTTTTTTCTTTGATTTAGTTTTGGTTTTCTTAGTTGAAAATAGATCGTCTATCTCATTTATTCCGGTCTCCTTTGTACCTTTGGATTCATCATCTACTGCAAATTTTCTCTTTAATTGCAAATTTTCTGATCCCTTGTCCAAGTCGACAATCTCCCCCAAGTCATCTATTCCGCTCTGCTCCAGATGTATAACTGGAGCTTCATCTATTATATTTGGCTTGCAAATTATATCTACTCCCTTAAAAGACCGCAAAATGCAATATATCTTGCTCAAATTTCCTAGCAATGCTAAACCAAGAGTTACAAACTGGCCCAAAGCAATAATTCCATTAAATTCATAATAAGCCTTAGTAAATACTTTCCTCTTTATCAAATATTTTATAATGTCTAGTATCTGTTGCTTCTTTTGTCGTATCTTTTGTGAATTCTTTATCAACTCTAAATCTATTAGAAATTTAAGAATTTTTCTGACATGTCTATGAATTATATTTAGGTACTTCCACCAAATCAGAACCCTATGTTGATTATGATTTCTGTGGTAGATTAGATGAAGTATCCCATATTCTTTTTTTAATTGATCTTTATGATCTGATGTTACAAAATCTTCCATTAGGTTTTAAATTCCAACATCTTATTTTACTTGATTTTTGGTGATGATTTTGCGCTCTCTATCTAAAAAAAATTTTGAACCAAAAAAAAATTCTGTTCTAATAGCTTGTGCAAAGGATGAGTCAAATAGATCAAATAATTGCTGATGCAAGAGCATTATTGCAATTCTCTCAAGCTGAGAAAGCTTTAGAACTTTTGACTCCAAATTTTGAATCAAAAAGTTCTAGTGTTCCATTTTTACAAATATTTGGTGAAACATTATTAGAGAATAATGATTTAGAAAACGCTTACAATGTCTTAATTAAAGCTTGTGAATTAGACCCAACTGGTGACCAAGGCACTGAGAAATTTCTTTATTTAGGACAAATAATTGGAGGATCTGATGGTTTAAAATATTTGGATAATGGCTTGAACAAATTGAGCGTTCAATTGAATGCTATAAATGAAGATAAAGGCGAAGATGATAATATCCTCGTAGAATTATCTAAGGTATACGAAACAAAAGAACAACTTCAGAAATACTTTATCAAGAAATTAAATCAAGGAATCTTCGCTAAAATTGAAATTTGGATGACAGACTTATGTATGGAGCCAGAAGCAGAAGACCAATGCAATAATTTAATTGCGTATTCTTTAGAATTAGATAATCAGAATCCCGAATCCTTGTCATTATTATCATCGATTAGAATTTCTCAACAACGAGTAGATGAGGCAAAGGAAGCTTTGAAAACATCATGGACTTTATTTCAGGACAAGAAGACAAAATTAGAAGAAGCAGCTAATGATTTACAAACAGATTCTGAAGAAAAAAATCAACCTGATTCTTTTGAAGTTGGATTAGAATACATGGAATTGATTCAGCCTTTATTGACCCTTGCTAGATTTGCAATCGAGTTAGAACTCTACGAAATTGCAATTACCATATCCTCTAATAGTCAAGATATAAATGAAAATATCTTGGAGTCGTACTATTATGAAGCTTTAGCTAATATTCTTTCAGCAAAGCAAATTGCATATAAGGTTCAATCTTCGAATGTTGAAGATTATAGAGATTTAGAAATTAAAGAACTCATGAAATCTCAAAATTCAGATATAAAGGCATTCATTGATGAGGCGAAATCTGCATTAACTCAGGGATATAAGCTCACTCAAACTGATTCTGTTGATGCTGACCCTGAATTGATTGAACAAGTGTTGAGTTTAGTTGATGAAGTTGGAGGACCTATAATTAGCGAGTTAATGCCCCAAAGACTTGAAGTTGAAGAAGAAGGTTGGGAGGAAGAAATTAACAGCGACGAAGAGTTGTAAACTTTGTATACTATAAAATAATTACGCTATAGGTAGCTACAATAATCATAGATTAAAATATTTTCATCGATTTTCTTCTTTACTTTAGACGTATACTTGTAATACATCCTAAGGTTTATTGAGAGTCCTGCAATTTCTAATATTTGATGATCTAGAAGTTATTTTTTCATGGAGTCACAATTTAAATAAGTGTAGTGATAGTCGAAAGTAATGACACGAAGATTTTATAGCTTCATTTACTATAGAATTGATAATGACAATATGAACAAGAGCTATATTATACATTTTTAATTGATATGATAATCTAAGAAAAATTGCTAAAAGTCGTAAATATAGGCTTTAGAATTTCTTTATTGTCTAATCGTCTTAGAGTATGCAAAAAATAAAATGTGAGACCAAGAAACTAACCCTATTTTGGATATTCAACCTAGAAAAAATGCCATTACTTTTAGCCTAACCAGTCTGAAATTCTTAACTTAAAATCATACTTTTTATTTCTTATAATTATGATCAAAATATACATGGATAAAAAGTTTAATTATTGCATTAGATATTATACCAGATATTAAAGATCTATAATTATATGTGAATTTTTAGTTGAATTTGCTCTTTCATTCTCCGTCCATAAGCTGATTAACAATATTTGGGAAATCCTTCAAGAAGTCGTTATCAAATAAATCGATATGCATAGATTCTAGGAAGTCATGATACTGGTCTGAGAAAGGCGGTGTACCGACTTGTCTGGCATTTGCAATATAATTATTATTTGGCGTTAAACTATTGAAATCGAATGGTGTAACAATATTCTCCTCTTTACTTTCATTTAGCAAATTCAGTATGGAAGGTATGGGATTGGGTCTCAGGTTGGAAGGTTTCATAGAATCACCAGTTGGTATATATCTTATCTTGTTATTGGCAATATCTACAGAGCTCTGGTTTTGAGAAAGTTCCAGTCCGTTAGGGTATTCTTCACCTCCGTTAAAAGGCTTTTCGTTTTTTGATCTTTTATTTTTGGAGTCTTCACCATTTGAATATCTCTTGTTTAACGTTGAGCTTGTATTCAATTTCTCAAAAAAATCCTTTGTTAGTTTACAGATCTCATCAACTACCCACCATTTTTTCGAATATTCGTCTAAAACAGTAATATAATTATGCAAATCGAACACACAATCATCTTCTTTAGCATGTCCATCTCCAATTTTTAGCATATACTTCGCTTTCTTCTTTAAAGACACAGCCATTCCTAATGCAATGCACCATGGGATTAAAGGAATATTCAAACTAATTTCATCCTTGGTTTGCATAACATATCTAAGAATATTCTTCGACGCTTCTAAAGTAACAGCTTCGGGTATCGAATTGGGAATTTGATTGTTATCATATTTAACTTTCTGTGAAATTAGAATAATAGTGTTGTTGAATAACCTTGTCAAGAAATGTATACAAGCTGCAGTATATGCCTCAACAGAGACATCTGTATTAATAATTTTGCCATTATTTACTAATCCCTGTACATCACAAAACTGGTTTCCACTTAGCTTTTCTTTCTCGCAAAATTCAAATTCAAGCCTCTGAAACTCATCAACATTGAAGAGTTTATCTCTTTTTAGAGCATTATTATTATTGAGATCATTATTATTATATGGTTGATAAATGGCGATTGTCATATTTTCATAAGAGCGTGCTAACTGCACTAGTTTAAGAAGATTGATATTGTTGTATGGTAAATCAACGTTGAAATCTTCTTGTTTGATAAAAATGCACCTCGAATTGGTGAGCCCATTGAATCGATCAAGTACATAACAACACCACCAGAGATTTGTTGTATACTCAATTTCTTCCTTGCATGCTTTATTGCTATGTTGACTTTTCATATGTATACCAGAGGATACTGCTAAATTAATAGCATCCGTTAAATCATGAGAACTTTGTTCATTACCAAGTCTATCAAAACTAAAATGCAATGACAACAACAACAGCTCTACCAACAATGTGATTTTATCAATATCACCTAATTGTGGTAATATTAAGGTTACTTGGCGTATTTTATATTCTAAATCTGTAATGAAATTAACAAGATTATCTGTAAAGTCATGACCTTTATTACTAGCCTCACGATTTCTAGCAAACATATTTTTTAGAATTGGTTCCGCCAATATATCCCTCAGTATCACCAAAACAATAGCATAAATAAGGATTGTTGGTACTTCATTAGATTCGAATTCTGCCCAAAATCTTTTTTCTTTAACTATAGGAAAAAGGGAATTAATTTTATAGAAGTATAATTCAAGTAAGTCCCTTATTTCCGAGCTAGTCAATGGGTACTCATCTGTGGACAACGTAAAAGCATCGATAGATAGCAATATATTATATGTTTTCCGATTTCTAATATGAAACTCCGATTTAAAAGAGTTGTTTTTGTAGCCTCTACTCGATGGCCCATTTAAATCGGGCTTTGACTTCTCGTCAATATATACCCCAGATTCGTGCCATACACTTTGATCCTCCATTTTATTCCCCATAACAGCCTTTGGGTGGCCATGGACTAAATACTGATACAAAAATGTCCGGCCCATCCCTGAAATATTGAAGTTATATCTCTCTTTCAAATACTGTGGAGTGATTTTCTGCGTATCCGATGAATCTGTCTTAGGTATCAGAGGACTATCTTTTCTTTTTACTTTATTGTCGCCCCGGCTTCTATTATCAGGAGTATTAGCAATCGTTATTCTCTCATCTGTTATCAGACTATCCGTCGTATTATCATCAGATTTACTTAAATCACACTTCCATTTATGTTTACGACAATTTGAACACAGCTCGGAATTAGTCGAATTAATCTCACACTTCACCTTCTTGATCCGACAATTCTGACAGCACCGAAAAGACCTCTTTCGAGTCTTATAATTAACATCGAATGCAGGAAAGACAAACATGTTATTGCCCTGTTCAATTTATATGCTGATCGTATTCCCTAATAAATTTGCAAATAGCCCATTAAACCTCACAACTGCATACAAAAACGTAACGCTTTTCAGATAAAGTATATCAACAGATATTATAAAATATGCTTAGTTTAATAATATATATATGTATACAATGACTATATATCATGATGGCATAAACACAAGAGCATTACAGTTATAACAGTTGCAGGCTTTTTTTCGTAAAACAAGTCAAACTTGAAGTTTGAGTTGCAAAAAACGCTTTTCCCTATTGTCATTTTTATAAGAACTAATATTATCCGTATGTTGTCTAGATCATCAACCTATATTATCTTTATTCAAAGGTTTGCCAGATCAAACCGTTAATTGGGATAACTGATACTTCTTACCAAATTAGGATGAAATTAAATTTTTAGTATATCTGCTTTCATAACCTCAAAGATTGAGTTCAGAAGAAATTGGAATTGTTGAAATCTATGATTAGAGGACATAGATATACTGCTGTTCTCATATATTTGCATATTCGTAAGTAATACCAGTAAGTTGGAACTAATAGATTGAAGATAAATTATAGTACTGCATATACCGATAATATAAAGTCATCTTGAGTTTTTAATTGTAAGAACTAGACTACTGTTCTACTAGTTTAGACGCTATATAAATAATGACAACGAACCATAGACCAACATTAGAGAGTAAACGAGGGAAAGCGGAACCGATTTCGAATACAATATTTCATTCGAGATCTTTGCCACAACATACCTCTTTGAAATACAGAAGTGACATACGAAAGCCTAAGGTTGATACTAAGATCGGGAAACAAGCGGTAGAGGAGTTGAAGAAGGATTTACTTTTAAAGGAAGGTAAACTTGAAGACTCTTTAAAAATTAATAAATCCTTAACGGAGGGTGATCATGAGGTGGATGAGCATGTAAGTAGAACAATTGATAATCATGAAGATGAGCAGGATTATAATAGACAAGAGTATGATGAAAGATCAATAACTAAAGAAGGATACGGTAGTTCGGAAGATGATTCTGGAGATGATTCAGAAGACGAAACTGCCCAACTAATGGAAGAACTTGCCAAAATAAAAAAAGAAAGACAAGAGGAAAAAGAAAAATTAGAATTGCAAAATAAACTTGATAAAACTAAAGTATCCAATCCGTTGGTGCAGGTAGCAGGTACTTCTACTGAAGCGAATTTTAAAATTAAGAAGAGTTGGAGAGACAGCACCGCTTTCAAAAAGCAAAACTCAAAGAATAAAAATGATGATGAAACCTTTACAAATGATACTTTGAACTCCGAATTTCATCAGAATTTTTTGACGAAGTATATAAGATAACTTCATTAATAACTATGTATTTGATAAATAAATCCTGGGTAATCAATACAATGAGTAAGTGAAAGAATGGACAGATATAAAAATAAATATTTCCGTAGTATTTGATTTTGACTTAGGTTAGGTCTTCGGAATGACTTAATCTAGCATCAATATTGGCGATGTCTTCCTTTAAGCTTGCTTCTTCTACCGTTTTAACTAATTCCTTGGTACATTTCGCGATATCAAATGAAATTCCAGCCAATCTCTGTTTGAAATTCTTATCAGCGAAATCAGTATCATTCTTATCAGCATTAGGCTTGCATAAAATATTCATACGATGGTTGCAATCATCCAAACTTTTGACAACCCAACTACCGTGCTCCTTTAATTGAGCATTACGAGTTTGATTCATCGATGTATTTGTAGCTTCTGTCATTTGTGATATTACCTCAGTGATAGCTTTTGACTTCTGTCTCAAATCACCTCTAGTGGCACTAGGTTTCTTAATGGCAGACAATAAAGATTGAATCGTTGAAATAACTTGTACTGTCTGATGTTCTAAGTAAAGTAAAACCTGAGTTAGAGTATTATCCGGATCGTCAATGTCGAAGAGATCAACATTGAAAGTAGCTGCTGCCATCGATTTACGGTATTCTTGTCTTTGTCTTGCTTGGGATTCTTGTGGATGTCCATTGTCATCGGATTCAGGGTCGGAAGAGGATTCTTCTTGATCAGAGACATTTGATGTATTTATATCATTCACAAAGTTGACACCTTTGGGTTTTCTGCTTGCTTCTTTATTCCTATCATTAAATATGTTCTTATTAGTAGCGTTTTCGTCTAAACCTTGAGACTTCTGATTGCCATTCGTATTAGTTGATTCTAAATCTAAATATTGTGGTCTAATAGAAGATTGGTTTCCATTCATGTTCTCTTCCTCAGAGCTTGTAATTGGGGGATCAGCTTTTTCAGTTATTGGATTGACGGCTTCAAACAGACTACCTGTGTCATTTTTCTTACTGTTTTCCAGAACAACGTTGGAAGTATTAGCATCAGAAATATTATCAGATACTATTGACCTGGAATCCACATCTTTTTTCACTTCAGGAAGATTATTGACTCCATCTTTTGAATTCTTCGAGGAGGTTATTTCAGTATCTGGTGATCCGTTAGAGTCAGCACCGGTGTGAGTCTCTTCGTTATTAGCATCGGCTGTGGAATTTTTATCAGATCCTGGCGCTAACCTATTCCGTATACTTTGAAATAACCCTTTGCTTCTAGAACCTGCAAATGCTGTTCCAGCGGCAGCTGCTCCGGCAACCGCTGCTCCAGTATTAATTTTAGAATCTATTGTATCATTTTCATTCACGTTTTCTAATCGAGGAGAACTTAGAGCCGACTCCGACGTATCTTCTTGATTCTGTTGTCTAATTTCTAAAGAAGAACGACTCACTAAAAAGCTATTATTAACATCATCATTCAGTTCATTGACTTGCGCTTCATCCATATCTTTGTCACTCAATATGCTATTTTGGTCACTCTTAATTTCTGCATTTGTCAGGTAATCAGCGTTACTTTGATGTTTATTTATATTTCTGTCCGTTGGACTATCAAACTGCTTGACTCTATCAAGTATGTTGGAGTTTTTTGTAGGGGTAATATTCACTTCATCTGGTATTATATTTGAATCAATTTCCTTTGATTCTGAAGATGTCAAAAATGAATCATTCTGTTTCCTAGATGCTGGAGAAGGGGAATATGAATTTGGTACTCTTGCTTTCTCTGGTGTGTTATTATCGCCCTCAAACTTAGAAGCCAAAGCACTTATATTTCTACTTTTTGGGCTAGGGTTTAGATTTTTGGATAAGCTTGGGGTTCCCTTGGAAGCAAACTCGGTTGGAATGATGCCTCTTCTCACTGGAGATAATTGATCAATTTTACTAGAACTTGACGAAGCAATATGATCCATTCTTTCTTGGGCAAATTCTTTATTCTTAGTAGGTGTCGCATTCTGTGAATCTAGGATTGAACCCTCATTGAAGCTTTTTGTTGGTGTAGAAAAAGATTCCACATCTCTTTCAACATTATTAACATTTTGGTTTTGATTTTCACGTAATTTGTTGGCCATTTTCAAAGGTCTTACAGCAGTGTTAATATCGCTATTTCCTTCATTCACATCCTTGTTTCTAATTTTTTCACTCAGAACTTGCATTGGTTCCTGGTTATTTATTGTGCCTGTAGAATTTTCATTTAACTTTGAAATGGATATCAACTCACAAACAGTAAAGCAAACTTCACCGAGTGATTGTTCAACAACTATTTTTGGAAGGATGTCAGAAAAAATAGCATAATATCTTGTAGTAAGGAGAGCATAGCTAACTGCCTCCCGAAGACAAATAGAGTTTTCATTACTGTTCAAATGCTGATTCTCTCCTTGGTTCGCAATTTCATTACCAAGCAAAGCAATTTTTGATATCTTATCAATTAACAAGTCAGGAACCGGATTTGCATCATTTATACTTAACAAAAAACTTTCTACTAGAGCTTGTAAATCGGTCACTAATTTCATGGAAATTAATCCGGATGGAGTAACAAACATTTTCAATTCATCTCTAGATAAAACAGATCTCTTTAAAGAGCTTGAGATTTGACCAGATCTCAAAGCTTCGTATCTTTCTTGCCATAAAGCAGCATTATTGTCTGTCGACTGGGATGTTTGTTGATTCTTGATTGAGGCGGAATCTAAATCAGATAATTTTTCGAAGAATAACTCCATATCTTTCTTCAATTCATTTGATGTATTCGAAGAATTTATAGAAACATCCTTCGAATTCGCGTTCGATCTTTGAGGAGATGTAGCCCCAATATCATTGAATGCATTAAAAGAAGCAATAGAAGGAGCTTCTCTGACACTGGATCTTTGAGGGGATGCAGCAGCTTCACGAGAAGTTGTGACTTCTCGTGGGGAAGTGTTTTTCATTGAATGATTTTCTAACCGTAAACTTGCGTTGGTTGCCTTTAAATTTTCCAATTCCAGTAGCAAATCATTATTTTTTGAGTCGTTTATCGATCTAGAGTTAGCCTCCGACTGCAAAGCCTCCAATCGTCTTTCGTAATCAGATTTATTCTGTAACCAACTATTTTTTTCTTCGCTCAAATTATCCATTTCATCACTGAGTGTTTTATTCTGGGAAGCTGAGTACTCATAATCACTTTTAAGTAAATCATATTTTTCTTGAAGCTGCATTTTTTCGGACTCAATATTATCCAAACGATTCCTCAACTCAGAGACCGTTTGATCCATACCAACGTTCAATGATCTATCATTTTGATGGTCAATGCTTCTGTTAGCAGCTCTACCGCCATCAATAAGTATATCCAGTCTATTTATCTCTGGCTGATCGTCATCGTTTTCTTCGTCGCTAGACCAAGTCAAATTTGCTTTGGTTGGAATCACAGTTTTGGGTTGCACCCCTATCGTTTGATTCAATAACTCTGACGACTTAGACTGCTTCGCAGAATTGATTTCTCCATCCATCTCTTTCAAGTCACCTTTAGTACTATAGCTATGGTTACTTTCATCTATATTATTGTTGTTATCTATTTCGCGTCCGTTATCTTGGACAGCTTGATTTAATGATTTACTATTATCATTGCTTGCATAATGATTACTATTATTTACGTCGGAAGTGCGGTGTAAATCTCTTCTCTCTATTTCGAAGGAAATATCTGACACTAAGTCTTTGAATCTCGATTGAGGCAATGAAGACAATTTTTGTCTTGCTTGATTTCTTTTCGGATGAAAGGTTGATTTTGGTAATAAATAATCTGGCTCACCTCTGGACTCGTCAATTCTTCTCTTTAATTCGTCATACACATCGGTACTCAACTCTCTGAACTGAGCGCTCGACAACTTTAAGAGCTTTTCTCTGGCTCTAGCCGCTCTTGTCGAATTAGTTTTAGTTCTGGTACTCAGATCATCCGAGATTACCAAAAATTCTTTTAAAACTTTATAGTGTTCTGCTAAACCCTTTTCACTCATACTATGGTTTTTGGAATTAACACCTACTCTTCTTATTTACTAGTATTCAAAAATTACTAAAAGCTGTTAAAAAGACAGAAATTTTCGTACGAGTAGCATTCATTTTTAAAAAAATCGACGTGAAAGCAGGCGCGTTCGATTTTTTTTCGTGCTCCAAGTGTTGTTCTCAGCGTATAAGAACAATAACGAACTAAACGAAACGTACATATATAGCCAAATGTACATATGTAAGCAACGAGGACTTGGAATATTTCATAGCATGTAGATAAAGCTGAATTTTACGTGCAATTAATAATACTAAATAAATCTAATTACACTTCTATGTACATATTTAGGAAAAAGATGATATGAGGCAATAAGCTTATGACAGTTTGGATTGGTCGATTATAATAGCTGTGATATCTTCAATGGAAGGTTCAGTGTCGAACAATTTTTCTCTGATGAAAGCTTCTGCTATCTCTTTTCCATGAGTGAAGGTAATGGCACCAATCAACGCATACATCATTTGGGCACTAACCTTCATTTCACCACTAGATTCAAAACTCAAGTCATGATTGTACGATTTCCAGAACATTATACTGTTCAAATTAGTAGATTTTGCAAATAACCCCAAAGACATGCGACCTGAGAGCTCTTTGGCAATTGGCGATCCTAAACTGTCCAAGTTTTTCCCATCTATGGCATTTTCGTTGGTAGTTGCCTTGTCCGTAACTAGTTTGGCACAGAACAAATTCAAAATCTTCGATCCCATGGCACTTAATTTCTCGTTGTATGGTTTGATCCCATTACCAAATGACTTGTGGGTCAACACTTGTAAAGCCAAGTCATCGGATATGCTGTACTTTTCTGGTAAGAAGCCTTTGATATGCTTTAAGTTCTCCTGGGTCTTGCCGTACTTATACCCATGGTTGGTGGTGAAAACTTCTTCTGGGTCTCTTTTGAGTCCCGCAACTCTTTCTCCCTTATGCAAATAAATATTTCTTATTGGATTGACCCTCAAGGAGTTTCTCATATTGACCCCTCTCAAAGAGGTTAATTGTCGTATACTCATAATACTTGCTTAAACACTAAACAACTTCAATTCAATACTTAATGCCATTAAACATTTTCAACTTCATGGAAATTTTCATCAATTTTTCGACCAAATCGATTATGGAATTTATTACGTAATATTTGGATTTTTTTGTGGCTAGTAGTTCACGATGATGAGGCTCATGCTGCTATAAATTTTTTTAGATACATATGAAAAACCCATCAAACTATCAGTAATAGAGACAATATAAGCACGAGCATGGATATATTTAGAATCTTGTCAAGGGGAGCATCTCTTAAGAAAAGTAAAGATATTACAACTGATTATGCTGTTCCATCGAGGAAACAATTTGTCAATGAAAAGCAAAAAGAAGAGAATTTGAAAAACATGGTTGAAAAAGAAGTTGATTTTTTTCATACTAAGAAACACACCAGTCATAAGGAGACCGAAAAGAAGAATGGCGAGGATGAGGATCAAATAGAAGATGAGGTGCCACCTTTGACTATTTCCAACGATGATGATACACGTAAATTGCGTAAGCTTAATAAATCCAAAGTCAGTGGAGAAGATATTCCGTTACCCATAGGCTCATTTGAAGATTTAATTGGAAGGTACAAATTGGATAAGAAGTTGTTGTCAAATCTAATAGACGCAGGGTTTACAGAACCAACGCCAATTCAAGATGAGGCTATTCCAATATCATTGGAAGGCAGAGATTTAATAGCATGTGCTCCTACAGGATCAGGTAAAACATTAGCATTTTTAATCCCCTTAGTGCAGACTATTTTGCAATCTAATCCTAATGTTAAGAACTATGGTATTAGAGGGTTAATTATATCACCGACTAATGAATTGGCGGTACAAATATTTCAAGAACTCAACACGATGACAAAGGGTAAGAAGTTAAAAATTGGTATATTATCGAAGCAACTAGCCAACAAAATTAATAATAAAATTGTAAACTCCAACAAGTACGATATATTAGTTTCCACTCCATTGAGATTAATTGATAGTATCAAAAACGAAACAATTAGTTTATCAAAAGTTGAGCAATTAGTCATTGATGAAACGGATAAGTTATTCGACCAAGGTTTCGTAGAACAGACTGATGAAATCTTGTCTAGTTGTACTAATACGAAATTAAGAAAATCAATGTTTTCTGCAACTATACCTTCCGGAGTTGAAGAAATGGCCCAATCAATAATGAAAGATCCTATCAGAGTAATTATTGGACATAAAGAAGCCGCTAGTAATACAATTGAACAAAAATTAGTGTTTACTGGTAACGAAGAGGGTAAGTTATTAGCAATAAGGCAAATGATACAACAAGGAGAATTTAAACCGCCAATTATTATTTTCTTGCAATCCATCACGAGAGCTAAGGCATTATTTCATGAATTATTGTATGATAGGTTGAATGTTGATGTCATTCATGCCGAAAGAACCCCAAAACAAAGAGATGAAGCTATTAAAAGATTCAAAAGCGGTGATATTTGGGTCTTAATTACGACCGATGTTATTGCTAGAGGTGTTGATTTTAAAGGTGTTAATTTAGTAATAAATTATGATGTCCCACAAAGTGCACAGGCGTACGTTCATAGAATTGGTAGAACCGGTAGAGGTGGTAAAGCAGGTAAAGCCGTGACTTTCTTCACAAAAGAGGATGACAAAGCTGTGAAGCCTATCATCAATGTCATGAAACAGTCTGGTTGCGAAAGTGGATATAGTGGATGGATGGAAGATATGCATAAATTGTCCAAGAACGAAAAGAAAGACGTAAAGAAACACGAAATTAAGAGAAAGCAGATTAGTACAGTTCCAAAAATTGTGAAACAAAAGAGAAAACAAAGGGAAGAAATGATTGACGCTTCTAAGAGAAGAAAACAGGAATCCCAACTGAATACTGAATAATTAATTAGAGTTTGTATATTATTATTATTATTATTATTATTATTACTACTAATGAATATTTTCGCATTTATGCCTCCGGGATCTAATAACCATGATATATGTATATTTCAAGAAATAAATAAGCCTACCTCCAAAATTTCCATCAAGAAGACAAGTCTAATAGAAACCAAATAAACAGAGAATGTACAGAACAAGTAGAAAAAAACATGGAGTGAATGTTAGCTGTGATCATGCTCCTCATCTAAAATGTTATAATATATGTATAGGCCCATCGATAGAATACACAGACAAGAAAATACCGTCAACAATTTTTATGTAACTTAATGGTGGCTACCTACGGATGGGTAACCGAAAACGCTTCTTCTACCGATTATTTCACCAACAGAAAAGAAACCTAATAACTGGGTACCATAAACAGCGGCCTTAACAGCACATTCTTTAGTTGGTTTGAATTGAGCAGCCTTGGCGACAAAGTCTTTCTGTTGTTGTGGAGATTTAATGAACTTAAATGCATTTTGATAAACTTGTTGGAAGTTTTGTTGTGTTGGTGGTGCTAACCCTTCACTTTTATAAACAATTTTACCAACTTCGGCACTGACCTTACCCCAGTAAGTAGCACAATTAACAAATTGAGTAGACTTGTTGACTAAACCGTTAACGGTGTTGGTGGCTTTGGTGATAATGGCAGACATATTATAATTTTACACGGATCCTTGTATGATTATAAAATTTTACTATTCGACCATATAACCTTTCGTTTGAAATTTTCAGTTCCTCGAACTTACACAAAAATCCTATTCGGCCAATTATATTATTGAAAAGATAGACTACTACATTGGGAAATTAGTCGCAATCTGAACTATACATTTCTTATACATACTAAATCACAAGTGGACGCTAAATCTATCGGGCCACAATACTGGAGCAATAAGACTCCAGCCATACAATACAAAACAAACCCAAGAACTCACAATTTTAACCCAGCTAGAAAAGTAAGTCCTGCCAACTGGAACAAAATCACCCAAATCATCCTGTTGAACGTTTATAGTTAATAATGTAGCAACATACTGTGTAGCTAAGAAGAAAATTATATGGAACAATGCATAATTATATTTCACGGTATTTCTTTCTTCATCGTTAACATTTTCACCATTCAGTTCGTCATCATATAAGTTCATTTGGTTCAAGGCACTTTCAGGTAACAGGCCTTCGTCAACGGCTTGCTTTATGGCTTGGTATCTCATTTCATTACGGCCATTAGGTTGCGAGCTTATGTATCCATCAGATGAATCAATAGCAGTATCTAAGTCGATAAACGCTGAGTTTGCTGCCGCTCTGGTTGTAGTGTATGCGACGGCAATAAATGTAAAAAATGCACCCAATACAACGCTTGCCGTTCTAGTGCCCTTTGATCTAATGAGAGGGTTGCAGTATTTGTCATCTGGCTCTGACGAAACTGCACTCATAACCAAGTATGTACAATATATGACAACCATCGATGATTGTGCTAAGCCAGCATGTGGATTAGATTCTTGGATGGTTTGATTAACTGACATTATGGAAATTATGATACCAAAGACTACGTTCAAGGTAATTGCAGTCCTGTTCATATTACAGCCACTACCTGCAAAAAACCAATACATTATGATTGTCAAAACGATACTTGATATGTACATCGTTAACGTGCCGCCTATTAACAACTTCTTCCAAAAGCCTGCATTGTATTCACCTTCCCCCGTCAAGTCTTCCATTTCTATTTTCTCTAAACAGGTTTCTGCCCAGGCATGAGCAAAATCAACTAATAAGATCAAACCTATACCGAGGAAAATAGTCGAAAAGACAATGGCAATATTATTACCGTAAAATATGAAAAAGTTATCAGGAATCAATAAAAAATTTACAGTTATCAAGCTTAGCCACGCAAATATTTTCATTTTCCAGCATCCATTCTGTATAACGGCTCTGGGATTGGAAGTGGATTTAACATTCACGAGTAAGGCCGCTAATACTAGATGAAGAATTCCCAAAGCAAAATTTATACGGTAAACAGACGTAAAACTAATACATTCACTTCCATCCGGACCACATTTATTGTTTATGAAACCAAATGATGCCTTCTCTAGTTTATGGACTATAAACGGTGATAAAGCAATCCATGAAAATAATGAGTTAAGTAGCAAAATAAACGCATATGTAATTCTTGTCAATATTGAAGATTGGAAAGTGCCCCCTATCGAAGTACACAATGCTGAACAGGCAGCCGCTCCACAACAAGAAGCTAGTGATGATATAGGAATCAACGGCAAAGATATCGCTGCACCCATAGTTGTATGAATAGTTCTATATAAGATCCTTTTATGACCGAGTTTTATTCTTTTATCAATAGCAAAGCTATATGCACGCCAAAATATTGCTAGGCCATTAAATTAATGCCAGATTTTGTTAAGCTTAGCTCCTTTCTTTGGGCTCAACATGCTCCCAAAATAAGTATGAATGGTTATAATTTGGTCGAGCTTCAATATGAAGGGCTGGGGAGAGAAGAAATATACATTCTAAAAGTAAAATAACTGTAGCATTCTGCAATGAACCATTAATCGACTATTAAATCATCTTCATCAAAACAAATTGCCCATTGGCTCATATGAAATGCTATAGAGATCTGAATACCAGTAGGCTAATTCCAAGGAAGTTATTGGGTTTCTCTTTAATTAGTGGATTTTTTGCATCCACAAAGTAGCGAGTAGGTTCTTACGTATATGACAGGTCTCTAGAATTCAGTCATTGATTTAACGTTAATCTTCAAGGACATTTACTTCGTTCTATACCACAACATCCATACTTAGGGATTCAAGTGGCATTAGAAACGAGTTCAGGATAAAATGAATATTTTTGAAAATGAATCATGGTTATGATGCCCTGAATATATATTCTCAAGTCTTCACTTCATTTAAATAAAAAATGCCATCAACCAAGCATCAAACAACTATAAATTATACATAAATATGTCGTTTAGGAAGAGAAGTGAAGTTATCGGCACCCCCTCCGTTCCTGGTAGGATTCCTGTGAATACACGTCCAATAAATCCTGTTCCAGGAAGGGGTCCTCCAGGTCCTAGTGCAGGTGCGAGTGGTAGGATTCCTCCAGTTGGTGGTGGCAGGATTCCCCCTTCAAATAGAACAGCGTCACCGCAGGCGAAAGAAAAAGAAGATATTGCTTCAATAATGACAAATCCAAGTGTCCGTCCGTCATTGATAACCTCACAACCAACAGTTTCAACAGGTGGATCCGATTTGGATAAGATTTTATTGCATCAAGGTATACCTTTAGGTAGCTCGTTAGTTATAGAAGAATCGGGATCTACTGACTTTGCTTCGGTTGTCTTAAGATCTTTTTCATCGCAGGGGGTTATACATAATAGAATTGATAAAGATCAATTCTATTCGCATGTCATTGTTGTGGGTTTATCATCGCAGTGGGCCGGTGAATTGCCTGGTTTATACAAAGGTTCGTCAAAAGAGCAAAAGAAAGCTAAGATCTTAGAAAATGAGTCGAAAGTCAGTGTGAGCAATTTGACTACAAACGGTGGAGCAAGAAATGAGAAGGATATGAAGATCGCTTGGAGGTATGGTTTGAATAAGAAACCAGAAACTCAAGATACCAATAATCAATCCAGTTATGAATTTTATAATAACCAATTTGACATCACCCAAAAATTGGTACCAGGTCCAAGCAATCAAGATATTTCCTTTGTTCCATTATCCACTGATTATAACCAAATAATCCAACAAATTTTGTTAATCATTTCAAATCAACTCAGGTCGAATCCTACTAAAATCATTAGGCTTGTCATCCCTAATATGTTGAACCCATCCATTTATAATCCATTATGCTCCACTCCGACATTCATTCTTCCTTTTGTTCATTCCTTACGTTCAATTTTGCGTAAATACTCAAATAATTTAGTTTTGATTTGTTCTTTACCGTTAGACTTGTATCCAAGAGATTCACATCTAACATCAATGATTGAGAGCATTATGGATTCTGTTATCCATTTACAACCTTTCAATCAAGAAATGACTCTGTTAATCGAGAAAGCTTATAAGAATGAACCTTCTAAGATTCAGCAAGGTTTAGTTAATATTATAAAATTGCCTGTTTTATCTGAAAGGGGTTTAATGATGATTCATGACGGGGAATATGCATTTAAGAATGGTAGAAAGAAGTTTGAGATTGAAGAATGGGGTATTCCTGTCGAAGATGATTCTAAGGATGATAATGCTCAGACTACAAAAAATATCGAATTTTAGATCTAGCGTCAATTTCTTGTATATTAAGTATCTCGTTTTATAGAATTTTGCAATTTAATGGTAGATTCTTGTAATTTATCGATTCTGTCTATAGTTTCTGCTTCCATTGCAGATTTGCGTAGTATATCTAATAACTCCTTTTGAGTATCCTCAAGAGATTTCATCCTTAAATTTACCTCCTCCATGAATTTATTGATTCTCATTGTATTGTTCTTATTTATTGAGGTCTCGTGTACATTCTCTTTTTCTTGTCTTCTTTCTACTAATTTCCTGTGATCATTATCGTAAGCTCGCACCTTCGACTCTGGTATCTTTGTTGCATGCATGTTGTTCTCGTCATTTAAGCTCGATGTTGTAAAAGTATCATTATACTCTACTTCCTGATTGAAGCTAACTTTCTGTCTTTTAGTTGGTTGAGGTTCTTCATATCTTATCTTGTCTCCCAGAGTTGAATTGATTCCGTTATCACTTCCCAAACTCCCTTTAAATAACTTATTATTCAATTCCAGTTCAATTTCAGATATATGCCGCCTTCTTACAGGTGATCCACTTCTTCTTATTGGCGAAAGTCCCCCAGTGCTTGATGATCTTTTTGGTCCATTAGAGCTTAAACTATCATCGCTTCTGATTTCGGGCGAACCGTTTCTAGATCTCAGTATAGGTGGTGCCAATAAATTAATAGATAAATCCTGTATTTCAGTACCATTGATATTCCTTGAATTACTTGTTATTCCAGCCCTCTTGGGTGCCGTGGCAAATACTTTGTAATTCTTAGAAAACGATTCTGATGGGCCTCTAGAAGGGGGTGGAATTCTCTTTTGAGGCGAATATTTTTCTTTCAACTTTACAATATCAGGATAATTATTCGTACTTTCCGTATTATCCAATATTTTTGGAGGCATTTTATAATACTGGCTCTATAAGTCTCCATAGAGTGATGTTAATACTAATGATTTTTATTTGAGAAATGTAAACATTCGATTTATTATCGCGAACTTTCTGGTGATCAAAACTGTTGCAAAACTTCTTGTATATTACTGGCTTCTTTAATCATTTTCTATAAAATTTTTGGATCATGACATTCGAAATCGAAGCTCAGGGAGCAGGAACTATCATCAACGTAGATGAATTACAAAACCACGGAATTAATGCTGGAGATATCACTAAATTAAAGGCGGCGGGCGTTTGTTCAATAGCGGTATGCATCAAATAGACATAAAAAACTATAACCAGAGAAATTACTAACATTAATAGTCAGTCTTGTCAACAACCCGTAGAAATATGTGTAAAATTAAGGGACTAAGTGAAGTAAAGGTTGAAAAAATCAAGGAGGCGGCTGGTAAACTTATGGTATGTAAAAAAAAGCAGTATTCTGAAAGCAGACATACTAACCTAGTGTAGCATTCTGGATTTATACCTGCAACTGTTCAAGCAGAACTTAGGAGTAGGGCATTTACATTAAGTACGGGCTCTAAGCAATTAGACGATGTTTTGGGCGGTGGAGTTCTGTCGATGAGTATCACTGAAGTGTTTGGTGAATTTAGGTGTGGTAAAACTCAATTATGTCACACGTTATGCGTTACTGCGCAACTTCCTAAAGAAATGGGAGGAAGCGAAGGCAAAGTTGCTTATATAGACACTGAAGGAACGTTCCGACCTGATAGAATTAGATCAATTGCCGAACGATTTCAAGTTGATGCTGACGCTTGTCTTGAAAATATTTCCTACGCTAGAGCCTTGAATAGTGAACACCAAATGGAACTAGCCGAGCAACTAGGCTTGCAATTCGCGGATGGAACATATAGATTGCTAGTTGTAGACTCAATTATGGCGTGTTTCAGGGTCGATTATTCGGGTAGAGGTGAATTAAATGATAGACAACAAAAATTGAACCAACATTTATCGAGCTTAATCAGGCTTGCAGAAGACTATAATGTCGCAGTGTTCCTTACCAATCAAGTCCAATCTGATCCTGGTGCAAGTTCGTTGTTCGCAGCTGCCGATGGGAGAAAACCTGTTGGCGGTCATATTTTAGCCCATGCTTCTGCCACCAGAATACTCCTTCGTAAGGGTAGGGGAGAAGAAAGGGTTGCAAAGTTGCAAGATAGCCCTGATATGGCAGAAAAAGAGTGTGTTTATGTTATCGGCGAAGGTGGAATTAAAGATAGTGAATAAGCAGACTATAATATGCAAATTAATCCCAATTAGGTAAATTAATTATTTACGCGTCTTCGCTTTTTTTTTACTCACCGTTAAATAGCTTTGCAAATTTACAAGTATTATATATCGAATATCTGTAAATCGTAATAGATTGATATTGAAGTAACTTACCATTAAACCAAATATTCCGTAATGTCGTCTTCTCCAATTCGTGATGTCAATGATCTTCCTGAGGATCCAAGCTTGAAAGAATCTGAATCACAATCTCAAACACAAGGTAACCAGGCAAATGTGCCATCATCACCATTGTTTTTTGCTACATCATCGTCCAATCCACAATCTGAAGCTAATGCTCCAAACACACAATCACAAAGAAGGGATGTATCTTCTCCATTGAACTACAGTTCTTCGGTCCATCATACTTCAGATGCTGCTCGAGGAAATGAAGCAGGCTCAAGTAGACTTAGATCTGATAGATTAACGAGTGATGTTGATAGAATCATAAGAAGACATAATAGAAGTGATTTACATGATACTAATTCATCTCCTATGCGTAGAAGAATTTTCACAGAATCTAGTGCCGGACATAGCGATGGAGTAAACGTGAATTCATCATCTTCACATTTTAATACTGATCCAATGGAAGGAAATGATGAACCAGTGAGAGTCATTTGGGGTACCAATGTTTCTATTCAAGATTGTTCTAATGCTTTTAGAGATTTCTTGATGAACTTCAAATTCAAGTACAGAAAGATTATGGAAGATAGGTCAATAGAGCCCGAAGATAGTAACTTGTATTATATTAACCAATTAAATAACATGAGAGACTTAGGTTTCACTAACCTTAACTTGGATGCTAAAAATTTATTGTCCTACCCTGCAACTAAAAAATTGTATTATCAATTAATTAATTACCCACAAGAAGTTATACCAATTATGGATCAAACTGTTAAGGATTGTATGGTTTCCTTAATAATGGACAATAATGAATTAACTACTGGAAATGCTAATATTGACGATATTGAAACCAATATTTACACTATCCGTCCGTATAATTTAAATGCGGTTGAAAAAGGTATGAGAGAATTAAATCCAAATGACATAGATAAATTAGTCAGTGTTAAAGGTTTGGTTTTAAGGGCTACTTCTATTATTCCAGATATGAAAGTAGCTTTTTTCAAATGTAATGCCTGTGATCACACGATTGCGGTTGAGATTGATAGAGGTGTTATTTCAGAACCAACAAAATGTCCAAGAGAGGTTTGTGGTCAGACAAACTCGATGATGATAGTTCATAATAGATCGTCATTTGCGGATAAACAAGTTATAAAATTGCAAGAGACCCCAGATTTAGTTCCAGATGGGCAAACTCCACACTCTATTAATTTGTGTGTATATGACGAGCTAGTTGATTGTTGTCGTGCTGGTGACCGTGTTGAAGTTTGTGGTATTTTCAGATCATTACCTGTCAGAGCTAACTCAAGACAAAGAGCACTTAAGAACTTATACAAGACATATTTGGATGTAGTCCATGTTAAAAAGATTGATAAGAAAAGGTTAGGAGCTGATGTTAGTACATTAGATCAAGAAGCGTCGGACAAAGAGCAAGAAGTAGAACAAACCAGGAAATTATCAGTCGAAGAAATTAATGAAATTAAAGAAGTTTCTGAAAGAGATGATTTGTATGAAGTTTTAGCGAGATCACTAGCTCCATCAATTTATGAAATGGATGATGTGAAAAAGGGTATTTTATTACAATTGTTTGGAGGTACTAATAAAACATTTCAAAAAGGTGGTAGATATAGAGGTGATATTAATATCTTATTGTGTGGTGATCCGTCTACATCTAAATCTCAAATATTGCAATACGTACATAAAATTGCGCCTAGAGGGGTATATACATCAGGTAAGGGTTCCTCTGCTGTGGGTTTGACAGCCTATATTACTAGGGATATTGATACCAAACAATTGGTATTAGAAAGTGGTGCCTTAGTTTTATCTGATGGTGGTGTCTGTTGTATCGATGAATTTGACAAAATGAGTGACAGCACACGATCAGTTTTGCATGAAGTTATGGAACAACAAACTATTTCTATTGCTAAAGCAGGAATTATAACTACATTGAATGCCAGAACGTCTATTTTAGCATCGGCTAATCCAATTAACTCGAGGTATGATCCAAACTTGCCAGTTACTTCCAACATTGATTTGCCACCTCCTTTATTGTCCAGGTTTGATTTAGTATACTTGATTTTAGATAAAGTCGATGAAAAAATTGATAGACAATTGGCCAGACATTTAACTGATATGTACCTAGAAGACATGCCAGACAAGGTTACAAATAACTTTGTCTTACCAGTTGAATTCTTAACTTCGTATATTCAGTATGCAAAAGAAAATTATAATCCAGTTATGACAGAAGAAGGAAAAAACGAACTAGTCAGAGCATACGTAGAGATGAGAAAATTAGGTGATGATAGTAGGTCATCTGAACGGAGAGTTACGGCAACCACGAGACAGTTAGAATCCATGATAAGATTGTCTGAAGCACACGCCAAAATGAGGTTATCTGAACGTGTCGAATTAATTGATGTCAAGGAAGCAGTTAGATTAATTAAATCTGCCATTAAAGAATACGCAACAGATCCAATAACCGGTAGAATTGATATGGACATGGTACAGACTGGTACTACTGCAGCCCAAAGAAAGATACAAGAAGACTTAACACATGAAATTATGAATGTCATAGAGGAAAATAATAATTCGATAAGATTCACCGATTTAGTTGTAAAAATCAATGAAAAAACATCATTCAGAGTGGAAAATCAAGATATTAATGATGCTATCAAACGATTACAGCAAGAAGGAAAAATCATTGAAGCCGGTGATAGTCACAGAAGAACAATCAGGAAAGTGGCCCTTGTGTAACAATCTAACGTCTAACTTATTTAGTTCTTGGGTGTATTTAATTTTTTACTTATATATGTTTTAATAATTATTTTATCATCAGCGTCATATATTGTGTACATATTACTCCATTAATTATTATTATTATTGATACTATTTACATGTCTCATGTCTGAACAGAAGCTACAAGAACTTGTTCGTCTCAATTTCTGATTTATCATATTTCTGTGATTCTGGCTTCGTAGATTCCTTTCGTATTTCATCACCATCACTTTCAGTCATTTTTAAAATTTCATCTAACTGTTCATCTAATTCAATATCTGTAACAGTATTGTATTTATCTTTGGTTAATTTATTTACCAATTTCAATTCACGATGAATATCAACATTTTCACCTTTCTCTAATTTAGCGATGATATCCTCTAAAATAACAAATTTTGAATTATACGTTTGTTCTAACGTTTCCAACTCTCTACGACTATCTATCAACCCAACTATGGCCGTACCAAACACAATCGTTAGAAAAATAGATTTAAAGATTGGCGCTTTCACGAGATCCCTAAACGTAGGTTTCTTTCTTATTTGATTCTGAATTTCGTTTGTAGCTCTATGTACATTTTTAGTGTATACCTTATTTATGTTAAGGAACCGCTTATTAGCAATACCGTATCTATGTACTGATTTGAACATGATGCTAATTGGCCCTACTTTAACATCTTCGTCTTATTTTTTGAATTTAATTTGAGGCTCCAAATTCATTTTCGTGGTTTGCACATAATTGATCTATGGATCAATAACATCACCTTTAACATATATAAACTTGAGCAACTCACCAGATAGACTACCAATGGTATTTTGAGCTAGCATGAAAGTTCCAAAAGTTACTAGTATCCTCCTAGTTGTGTTACTTTCGCTTTCGTTTTTAAACTTTATATTAAAATATTACACTTACTTTGTCCTAATAGTTTCATCTTCCAAAAAGCTAACATCCGATGCAAACGCTATTGCTCAAGAAACCGGCGACGTACCACATCCTCATGAATTATTTGTTCCATTGCTAACATTTATTCCAACAAAATCACCTGTTATTACCAGACCATGGGTAATTTTTACGAGTAGCTTTATAGAAGAAAACTTTATCGGGTTAACTATGAGTTTTATGTTACTTTTCTATCTTGGGAAATACTTAGAGAATATGTGGGGATCAAGAGAATACTCGAAGTTTATTTTGATCAATGTTGTTGTTACCAATATTTCAATTTATTTGTGTTATACAATAAATTCAATAATATTCCACTTTGATATTGCTCCTCCAGTAGTAATATCATCTATGGGGATAAATATGGGATTATTTGTTGCCATTAAACAAAGAATTTCTAATCATTATTTCCTATTCTTTAAAGGAAACCTAAGAATACGTGTTTCCTACTTGCCATTCATTTTACTAGTTGCATGTTTCTCATTACAATTATTAAGTGACGATTTTAAGATATCATTTATGTTATGTCTCATGGATTTCATAATAAGCTGGACTTACTTACGATTTTTCAAAATAGGTACAAACGAAAGACAATCCTATTTGTTGCCATTTGCGATCAACAGGAAAAAGTCCAATAAAAGCAAATTTAAATTTACACCTGTCAGTAACACTAGTAACAAGACAAATGTTATTGATAATCATACATCATCTTTGCATCTTGATAGTACCCCATTAAGAGGAGATAGATCAGAACAGTTTTCATTCTACACTTTCTTTCCGGCTCCATTATCTTTATTAATGAAAGTGCCTTCAACTTTAATCTTTAATATCTTTACTCACTATGAAATTTTAAATGAAAAAGATTTTCCGGAGTATGAAGATGACGACACGGACAAATTAATGTTTGAAGATATTGATAATTTGCAATCAAATTTATTTGGATTATCTTCATTGAAAGGAGCTCAAGATGTTTCGCCAATTCGCAATGCTAGTTCTAAGTTGAAAACTATTTGGGACTGGCTAGTCAGTAATCAAAAGGCAAAGGTTGGAATAAAAAGTAGTATGGATAAGAGAAGAAAATTAGCATTAAAAGAATTGGAATAGAGTATGGTCATCTAGATATCGTTTCTGCAGTACAAAATATGAAAATATAACTTATTGGTTTAAATAGTAAATATTTTATATAACATGCATCTCTTTCCTAAGCATTAATTAAGTTTCAAGAGATTTAGTCGACATTTATTCATAAACAATCTATAATCACGTATCCTGAGTATCATTTAAATTATGCTCTTTCAAGCAATTTTTAACGTAACTTAATAGTAAATCATTTCTATCATACCACTCATTAGTAAAATCATTAATGTTGTAATTGTATCTAATATTCTGTATCAAGTACTCAATTTGGTTATAATTTTCTAATATTAACCATTCCTTAATGGATAGTAAATACCATATTGAAGATTTTCTGAACCTTGTTAATCCTACAATGCTATTATTTTTATTTATCGATAATTTATTAGGATTAACATAATATCCTTCTTCTTCATTGCCTTCTTTTCCTTCTTCTTCTTCTCCCTCACCGTCTTTCTCATTGCTCTGACTCTCCGTGTCTTCGTGAATTTCTTTGCTTGTCTCTAATTTGGACGTATCAATCAAGCCTTTGTTCTGGTCGCTTAAAAGAATACACTTACCGAAATGATATCCTAATCTCTCATATAATAAAGCTCGTATTACTTGCAGCTTTTGATTATTACCCACCAAATGATTATCAAATTCATTAATACACTTACAAAGGTATTTTTCGATTAAATCATTCCACCACCAAGAAATGTTGAATGTGGAACACATGCAAAGAAGTAGTTCAATAATAACTAATAAAGTTTTAATATTATAGCTTCTCAAGTTTAATCTTGATTTAAATGTGTAAGACAAGTTATCCAAGTAAGGTTCAATTATATCATGTCTAATTTTTCTTAGTGTATTTCTGTCGGGTCTGATTGTGGTTTGATTAATCTGTTGGGTTTGGGTCAACAACAACGACACAATACACATTTCCTGAGTTGAGGCAACATAAACCCATGCCTTGTCATTAGTGTAATCCTTTCTGATTAATTCGTATGTTGAGTAGGCATACTTGAAATCTTTTAATATCAATGACCAGTCTGCCAATTTACGAATTTTTTGTTCTGCTGAATGCTTATGATAATAATTTTCGTTGTAATTGAACGATGATTCCGAAAAGGAATTTGAATTCAGATTCGATGGCGAGTCATTATTGTTAAAAAGTTTTTTGGAAACAGAAAAGAATCTACCTGCAATTGATTTTTTGGGAGCTAATATTTGATCGTCCCAAATCCTTATCTTTTTCTCCATGTGTGGTATTAAGAATCGGTTGATATACTCATATACTTTGGTTCTAATAACCAAATCGATCTTTTTTGGTATGTTTAAGAAATCCTTCTCTATTGTTTGAATCTTGGAAGTCTGCTGTAAAGAAATGCGCTGTAAATCTTCCTCAATTGTGGAGTTTTCGTTTTTGAATAACTGTACAGATTCTTCTTCATTAATACCACTGGGCAGTCTTTCTATGGGTATGCAAGTAGCCTGGATGCTTAGCTGGGCCTTAATCTCATTCTGGAAGCTTAACAACTCACTATCGGATGTATTTTGCGGGTCATGGAGTATGAAGACGTGCATCAATAAATCATCTATCAGGAAATACTTTGGGAAATTGAAATTCCGAAACTCCACTATCGACTTCCGCAAGCTCTCTATCGTTTCGGTGTGGAAATCAATCACGAACACCTGCGAAATCGGATGGTTGAACGTCTCAAACGGAACTATCTTGTTCGATGTAATGATCTTGTTGAAAAAATTCACATACAAATCATACTGGTGCGTTTTACACGACGCCATGTGCTTCAACAACATCTCCAACGACGAAATACTGAATAACTGCGGCATTTTTCCCCCAGATCTGGCCCCTCCGTTACCTGGCCCCGTCGTGGTACTCCACGAAGCATTGATCACCGACAATAACTCGGGTAGAGACGGTTCAAACCGAACAGGAAAACTAGGATAGCTCTTGGTCATAAGCTGCGTGTTGGTTATCCGAAATATCTGGTTCGGTATGTGATACTTCGCATTGTTGCCGTATGCTTTCAAGATCAGCAATATCGAGGTACTCTCGTCCTTCAACACCGTCTGCACCATCACATCCGCAGTATACGACGACTGCACCGAAATCAACGGCGAGAAACTGTGGTGTAGCAAATTCTGTCTCGCAGTATACGGGTCTAGTCCTTCAGGATAATCCATAATATGCTAAAATTCCTCTTGGTGCTTCTTACTATGGACTTGTATCATCATTCATATCCAGGTCCTAACCTGCAAATATAGTTCTTTGATCCAACCTGTAAATCTCTTAAGGGAAAACCCGCGTGTTTTTTTCTTTGATTCTTTTTGGCACTTTTGTCAACAAACGGTAAGAACAATTAAGCGAGGTCTCAGACGAGAATGGCGAAATTGGTTTAAAACAAGCGATTACAGCCCGTTATATGAAACTTGATACGATAAAGGATGCAGCATGTCATTGGTATCCTCCGATTTGGTCTGGGTCGTTTATTGTAGTATTTGACGATGATTTGGACCGGTATTTTGAAGTGTAATTCCATCTTAAAAAAATTTTGTGCGTCGTTACCAAAAATTTTGTAGTAAACACCACTTAGAGCAAATCGTCTAATAATATAATATAATAAATATAAATAAATTTATTGGAACGTAGCAAAGAGACGATTATTGGGATAGAAAGAAACGAATTGTGCTAGTACAAGCTCAATTATATAAGAATACGTCGACAGAAAAGCCCGTTGAAACTTCACAAAGAGTTTAATTGTAATTTTGACAGATTGTTTAGGAGGAGACATTGATAACTGGTGAACGAGAGATAACAACAAAAAAATAAAATAAGCGTGTTTATAATGTTGGGGGTGTTTATTTACGGGAGAATATATCAGATATTATTAATAGTTGCATACATAGGGGTGGTACGGG
Source organism: Debaryomyces tyrocola (assembly GCA_900006135.1). Lineage (NCBI taxonomy): Eukaryota > Fungi > Ascomycota > Pichiomycetes > Serinales > Debaryomycetaceae > Debaryomyces > Debaryomyces tyrocola. The sequence continues at coordinate 872,796 of LN874555.1, forward strand.
CAGCGATCTTCGAATCGATCGAACAGCCGACATTGAATTTTGATGATTTTGGTGATAGGATAGGGTTATTTGGGTCTTACGATGAGATATCGCTCTACTCGTATCAGAATGCATCGGCTTTCTTGGAGAACGGCGAGTCGCAAGAAGATGGCCATCAGAACATGTACATCCGAAACCCTGTAAATAATAATAACTTACAACTAGCATCATTCGATGGAGGAGTAACTCAAATGATGCAACTAACAGACGAAACCTTGATAATCAACGGTAATTTCACTGTGTTTAACAATAATAGTATACGAAGCCCTATCATTTACAATATTACTAACCAAGAGGCCGTGTCTATCTTTCCTACTTCCAGCAGTGATGGCACGCCTACTATCGAAAACGGGGACGTCAAGACCATCTTTATTGATGGCGAATTGGTGTACATGGGGGGTGATTTTGAGTTCAACAATACTCACGGAGTCGCCGTTTACAATTTGACCTCAAAGGAGTTGAAAACCACTCTATTTAAAGGGTTTGGTAAGAATTCCTCGGTCAATGCCATCGCAAAGATCTTTGATGAAAAAAATGACGATGAAAGCCATGGATCTATAATATTTGGAGGCGAATTTACAGATCTAGGACTCGGTGATTTACTCAAGCATAACGTGACAAAGAATGCCACTAACACTTCCCTAATCACTGCCGAACAACAAGTTTCCTTAAAATACGGAACCTTCACGAACGAAAACGGTGATGGTGATGAAAGTTCGTTAATATGTCCCCTGTCTAATGACGACTGGTCGCTAGTTGCTAATCAAGGAGGACAATGGGCGGTTGAGTTACCAGATGAAATGAAAGGTATACTGCCCACAAAGGCACGTTTATATGTTCCTGAAGGGGACGATGGTGTCAAGACATTTAGAATTTATTCTTATCCAAATAATGGTATTATGAATCTCTCTTATATTGATCCAAGTACGAACGAGTTGACATATTGCGATGCGTGGTGTCCATTACTTACTGCATCAGATTTAAAAAATGCAACTGAAGAAAACAAAGAATACGCCGAAGAATTCTCGGATGACGATACCTATGTCGATTCTGATGATGGTTCATTTACCAATTATTATGATCCATCTACGAAGACAAAAACTCTTGGTTATAGCGCTAATTTTCAGGAATTCTCCTTTGAGAATAGTATAGGCATTGATAAAGTCGCAGTTACTATTCTAGATTGGTATGGTTCAAAAGGGAAATTATCCGGTTTTGAATTATATCTGAATTCTATTACTGCCTATGGTAATGATACATTGAATTCTCCGAACTGTGATAGTGATAATAGCGATACTGAGAATAATTTTTCTGAAATTAACGAAGGCACTTGGAATTCTGTGAAATCTTTGAGTAATCAACCTCTTTCTGGCACTGACTATCTAGTATCAGTTCTTGATTCAGATTCAAATTCAAAACCAAGTATCACATTATACCCGAACATTTCATATTCTGGTAATTACTCTATAATAATGACCACTCCAGGTTGTATTAATGATAACTCGTGTGACCTAAGATCTATTGTAAATGTCTCCGTTATTGACAATGATGAAAAAATTTTGTCGTCACAGCTCATCTACCAAAATAATGATTACGATAAATTTGATTATCTATATTACGGGAAATTAGATGGATCGACCACTAAAGATGGTAGTAATAAAATTGAGATTACATATCATGATTCTATTATACCTGATATGAATCAATCTTGGGTTGTTGTTGATAAGGTCAGTGCAGATATCGTGTCTCTAGATGACCAGTACAGCCAAAACATGACGCATAATAATTCGAGTAAACATAAATATGAATTAACCTATGTCAAACTTAATGGTTTGTTTGAATATTCATTGGCCAATTTCTCTGATTTTAGAGAAGAACTAGTTTCATATAAACAAGGAAACAAAACTATTATTAATACCAAAAATGACTTTGTGGGAAACTCGTCAATAAATTTGCTAAGCTCTAAGTTATCTGACAGTTCCGTTATTAACCAAATGACGTTATATAATTCTTCTTACCTGTCCCACTTGTTGGTTTTGGGTGAGTTTGAATCAAAGAATTTGAGCCTAACAAACAATAATTTGATTAGTTTATCCATTGACAGGTATAATACGACATCAAATGAGTCAGAAACTTCTAGTTCCGATTATAAATTAAGGAAAAGAGACACATCATCTACTATTAATGGGGCAGCCTTCAATGATTCGATTTCCAAAATATTTAATTTCAATGATGATTTGATATTTTTGGGTAAATACAGCATGGATAATAACGACAATTCATCGGTTGAACTTAATAACATATCAAATGGAAATAAATCAATCTCGTCGATAAATAATTTTGCCCTTTATTCTGATAATGAATGGTATGGTTTTGGGAATGATTTTATTGATGTTGATTTTGATCAATTCACCAATTTGACAATTAACGATATAGAGATGTTCATATTATCTTCTTCGTCGTCCGGAGATACCAAAGTCTGGGATAATTCTAATTTTAAGTGGATTGAGAATAACGACTATCTTTTAAATATATCTCATGCCGAAAATTTAAACTCCAAACAGCAAATATTAATTGGAAAGTCATTTTCCATTATGGATTATTATAATAACGATCAACTGTTGCTTAAAAATAATAATAATTTCAGCAGCTATAATTTTAATATTAATGAAAAAAATTATCGTATAGACAATTCGCTCTATATTAATGACTCACTCATTGTTGTTGGTGGTAATTTTAAAGCATCGTCCGATGTTGTTAATATTGGATTTATTGATAATTCTGATAAAAATAAAACAATATCGCCTTTGAATGGCAAAATAAATTGGGACGAAAATACAACAATCGACTCATTATATACGGATTCTAATTACTTATTTATCGGTACCAATGGTTCAGTGGAGATTAATGAGTCGACAAATTTGACAGGAATAATCATATATGACATGAAGCATAATGCATTCACTAAATTTCAACCTGCTGAACTTTCGAATGATGGAAATTCAATCTCGATAAACTCAATTGTCTTGTATGACAAAAGCAATAAATTATTAGTTGGTGGAAATTTCTCGCAGGCTGGTTCTCTAGATTGTACGGCTTTATGTCTATATGATCTTGATAATACCAGGTGGACAAATCCATTCGGTGATGGTGACGACACACTAGATGGGGTTGTCACTAATATTAAATTCCATAAATCAGATGAAGTCTTGATCAGTGGTAATTTAACCTACAACGGCGATAAGAGTAATTTTATTACCTACAAATTCGGCAAATCCTCTGCTAAGTCGATTTCAAAACTTAACAAATTGGGATCCAAGCATGTTGTTGAGAACTTCATTATTTCGGGAATGGATAACAAAGATTTAGACGGAGGCATGATTGCATATGGTTCAGACTTTATATATGGCTATGACGGTTCAAAATGGACAAGAATAGATAAAGAAATCAAATATTCTTCTGATACGAAATTCACGGCATTAACATTGTTGGATTTGGAAAAAGCTAATTCTAGAAATAAGGAAGCCTATTTTGATAAAAACAAAGTCTTAATTGTATCTGGTGCATTTGAACTATCCGATTATGGGCTCGTAAATGCTGCATTATATAATGGTACAAACTGGATACCATATATTTATTCATCGAGAAATAACAAGCTAGGTGAAATTACGACGATCTTAATAAAAGATGATATACGGTTTCAATCGCTGGATGATCTTCTGTCGCCTAAAAAGTTATCTGAAGGGAAGATTGTGGGTATATCACTAGCATGCGCTTTGGGGTCGACTACCCTCATAGGTTTGTTATATATAATCCCCTTTCTTGCATTGTCGAGAAAAAATAAGGAACATGATAACAGTCAGCGGATACAAGAAAATGACATGATGAATGCTGTTAATCCAACTGACTTATTACATGAAATCGACTTACAGAGAGACTAATGGCATTATTTTCCTGGAAATTTATGTATTAAAACATTATTTAATTTATTTAATCAAATACAACATATCAATAATTTAGAGGCAACCCAGAGTAAATTTTTCTGATTTAATTTTATTCGATTCTATTATTTAACTCTGTGAGTACTGTAATATTGGTGGTCTAGTCAAATACCTGGCTAATAGTATATATTATTATTCTTATTTGTACCTTGTATATATGAAAGCATTCAGACTTTAAGTCTTGTAAGGAACTATGTCTAAATTAGGCAATTCTTATAACTAACTCTTAATATACTATTCTACTAATCTAAATTTTATCTTAACTTATAGATTGACAACTAACTAATTATTGTCTATTTAGATCCTAATTCCCTTAATCTCTATTCTGAGATTTACCTGGATTCTTGTAAAAAATAAATATATACAATTTAATGTTAGTTCTAAAGCATTTATTTGCAATCGTTTACAACACATATAGCTTGTATATATGTGCATGTTCTCCTCAAGTCTGTAAGGAAACTGGGTGCTAATAAGGTAATTACTTGTACTTATAATCTGTATATTATATATATGTTCTAATAGACCAAATAGAACTTACTTACTTTATTCTTAGCTAACTAACTAACTTTAACTACCTATAATTAGTTCCTAATTTCCTTCCTTCCTTTCGTCTATCCAGACTCAGGTGTTAATCACTTCTATTTATACACCAACTTTTGCAACCATATACATATACATTAAGTATATGTAGATGTGATCTCTTCCAAAGTCTTTAAGGGTGATGCGGTGGCTCAATGGTAGAGCTTTCGACTCCAGATCGAAGGGTTGCAGGTTCAATTCCTGTCCGTGTCAATTCCTTTTTTTTTGAAAATACCTTGTATTCATTTTTGAGATTTTTATGGCTCAAATGTCTTCAAACTGCAAAATAAAAAATATCTATTTTTTCGCACATATCTAATTATATCGTATCTAATTATCTTCAGGCGTAGCAGATTCTAATTCCTCATCAGATTGATCCGATATATTGAAAAGTCTCGAATCTACTTCATCATTTGCCTCTTCCTCATATTCATAATCATTCGGTTCATCATCATTGAAGTCCTCGTTAAGATTGTTAGTACCTTCTTCTAATTCTTCTTCGTAATTATCACGGAAATTACCAAATAATTCTTCTTCTTCGTCATCCATTTCTGGAACATGCACGTAGTTTCTATGGCCAGGGCGACGACGAAAAAGCAGAGAAGTTACTTTATCAAACAACATTCTATCAACTTTTCTAAGCGTCTTGAAGCCTGCAATTGATGCGGCCACAATCATAATTCCGCCCTTGACTATCTTATTGATTGCCTTATCCACTTCATTATTTTCTATTGGATGAAAGTCATCGTCATCAAGGTCTAGTCTTATTTGTCCAAATCTCTTGAATCCTCCATTACGGCGAATACCTCTTTCATAAACAAACCATGTAGCCAATAAAAATACAGCAATAGGGATACCAATAACAGCTAGAAGAGAACCACTGTTAAATTCCTTTCCATGATGCTTGTTAAACTCCTTCTGTTTTCCTGGACATGGGTGAACTTTCCAAGTGTCAAAGTTCTTTCCGCCGACACAAGTCGATAATGGAATTTTTCTATATCCCGTAGGTTCAAAATACTCAAACGCATTTTCTTTCTTGCACATCTCCTTTTTACGATTTGAAGGGGACAACCCTTTAACTAGTTTACAAGTATCATCAGAATCCCTAAAGAAATTGTAATCACATTCATAATCTTTTCTCGTACATGAACAATTTCTAGTGACCTTAAAGCCTTCTATTAACGGAGCACTTCCTATGAAACAATCGTTATGACCAATAGCACGACGCAAATACTTCGCTTCACGACCAAATAAGCAATTATCAGGTGTTGAAGGATGTGTAGGTGACCAATATTCGAAATCGTCATCATTTGGATTGTCGAGATCCAATTGGCATTGTCTCTTATGGATATTAGTAAAGTCAATTGAGTAAGAAACCATTTTTCTATCACTCTTTCCAAATATTAAGAATTTTCTCGAAGTGTCCGAAGGAACAGTAGCTAGGTCTAAGACGTCAATAGATTCCTCGGCAAACTTATACTCATGCCACGTATCGCCTTCATCTAGAGAGTAAATAAGCTTATCTGTTGTCTTTTCTGCATTTACTAAAACTAGAATTGTCCCTCTATCGCCGTATTCCCACATGTAAACACCCTTTTTAATTTCTTTCCAGGTAATACCGCCATCCCTTGAAATAAATGTAGAACATTTATCAAAATCTTCTAGATACTCACCAACATTACCTACCGCCATCATTAGACCGATAGCAGATGCTGATGAAAATGTATCCCGATAATCGACCCTTTCAGTGAATCCATGTAAGTTCAAGGAGCATTTCGATAATGACTTGCCGTTACATTTATATTTTTTCCCATTAGAATCAATAACAGGTGGTGTAATGTACGACCATTCCCCACCATCGTTATGTGTTATTTGAGTTTTCAATTTCTTACGATCTTTCGAATGATCGTTTGCAACAACATTAGAAACAATAACTCCTTCAATGCCTTCAATTCTATCGTAGTCAACATATCCAATACGATTTCTGTTCACTTTATCTAAGGTTAAACTATATGAAGTTCCGTTTGAGTTCGACTTTAGAATTGAACCAAACTCATGACCATTTTCATTATTTGTAGTCACATGAATAAAAATCGCTTTTGATGCTGAATCTAAAACTGTATACGCTTGTTGAGAGTCAACATGGAAATCTGGAGGAAAGTCTGCATCGGCAAAAATCTGCCCATCAACTGTCACTTTTGCTTTTAGAGATTGTTCTGTGTCATCTATCGTAGCAGCAACAAGAAAGTTTCCTGTGATGGCGTATCCAACAACATTATCAAAAACTTTCTTACTTTGTTTAAAATAGTCAGTCGAAGACAATAGCATCAATTTTCTACTAGACTTATCTTCAACTGTGCAATATATCATATTTTTTATTTCATCTGAAACACCTTCAAATACATCAGCTACAAAGTCACAACTTCTAACATCTTCTTTCAACTTCTGGAAATTTTCCCCTCCATCTTCTGTAATATAGGCCACCAAACTGCAATCACGACTAAATGGATTGTCACAATTTTCGCTGCTATACCAAATAAATTTTTCTGTATCCTTCTTATCGAAGGATATTATACGTGCACCAATAGCATTTGGTTTAGCGGGAGCAGTTTTCTTCTGGAAAGTATTACCACCATCGATGGAAAAATAAAACTTTTCGGAATCGGTTATTAAAATAACTTGGCCTGGAACTAATCCTGGGTAATAAGTTACAATTTCGTCTGACACAGGAATTTTGACAAATTCTACACCTCCATTATTCGATGCATAAGCCACATTCGCCTTGGTCCTTAAGATTATGTTTTCTCCACTATAGGTTTCACCCTGCTCAACATATGTATATTGCTGGAGTTCACTGTCAAATTCATTGAAGGTGGAAACAATATCGTGCTTGTTACCTTTATTCTTATCTTTGTCATCCTCATCCAAATAATCACTACACTTAAATTGTTTTGTTTTAACAAATTCCTTGGCAGCTTCTTTTGGATTCTTACACTTATTACCAGATGCTAACACTTTGTCAGGCAAAGATATCTTTTTCGATTTCTTATCACGACATATATTTGCAAGCTTCTTTTTATCTGGCTTACATTCGTTTTCTTTCGACCTTGAAAAGCCAATAGCACATTCGAAGTCAATCACTGCACATTCACATGGATCATCGTAGACTTTTACATCTTCAAATAGTTCATTGACAAAACACTGACTATTTTGCTTCCTTCTTCTGAACTTTTCTTTGTGTCCGTAAATGCAAATTGGTTTATCATTGCTAGGGTCGAGTCTAGTGTATATATCTTCCAAATCTTTCTTTGAATCACATTTTTTGCCGCCAAAAGCTTTACTAAAATCAATAGCATATAAGGTTTCAGCAAATGAATAATCTGTTTGATCCTTTGGAGTGCTATCGATTAGGCCAGAAAGAATAAATCTTTGCGAAGTGCCGTCAACAGTAGTAGTTAAAGTAAGTGGAAAAATAGGTATTTCTAATGCGACATTTTGCCATGATTTACCTTGATCTAATGAGAAGTACATGTTGGAGGAATTCAGCTTATTTTTTCCATAGTATGGAATCGCCACAATAATGTTACCTTGATCGCCAAAAGAAAATAAACATGGCTCATCCAATGCAAAATCCCAAGAAATTCCACCATCCCTGGATATCCAAGTGTTCATTTTAATGATGTCTTTTTCAAGTTTACTACCCTTATTACCTACGCTAAGTAGGATTCCCGGAGTTGGACCAGTTACAAATTTACCATCTCCACTTTTTTCAGTAGGGTTTAACAAATGTAATGAACATTCACTTTCAACAGTACAAGAATCGTCATTGTTGATTTTCAACAAGTTCCAGTCTTCTCCATCATTATACGAAATTCTACTTTTTATATTTTTATCAATACCACCCCCCATAAGCATATCAAGCAAGGTCTTACTCTTCCCCTTATTGTCCTTGATTTCGTCCGCAATATTTGCCAACCATACGCCGTCTATTGTTTCAACTTTCTGGATAGACCCTCCTTGCACTTTATCTAATACCTTTGAAAAACTTAAGCCACTTGAATCCGAGGCATATACTGTGGACAATGAAAACTTCCGGAAAGAATTAGAATAATCCATAACTGCTAGAAATATTGACAGTGACGATGATTCCAAAAATGTCATTATACCATAAGAAATATCCACTTTCAAGTCCGCCTCGTTAAAACTTTCACCATCCTTCGAAACTAGTAAAGATACTTTAGACTTCGTATTGAATTTGTCATTCTGTACAACAACAATAACAAAATTTTGTAATACTCGAACGTCAATTATTGATCCTGACTTTGCCAACGCATGATTAATCTTAGATTCAGTTTTGAAAAAATCATCAGATGCAATGATATAGGATTCAACAATGTGTCCAAATGAATTAAGCTTATTCCTCGAGCAATAAATAGTTTCATCCTTACCCACATCATACGACTTAGTCGATTTTGCAAATGTACATATACTTGCATCCGTTTGCAAAGATTTTGGATTAGATTTAAACCCATCAGTAGTTAAAAAATGGTAATTCACACATTGATTTGAAATCTTTTTATCTTCTGGGCAATGGAAAATAACAAACATGGCTAAATCAGGGTTCTTTGCATTGAATAAAATATGGGGAATTGAATTTAAAGTCAAATGTTCTTTTTCATTCTTGGGGTCATAGATTTCAAACTTGGACCAAGTTTCACCCTTATCATTGGTTACGTACTGGAATTTATCGATAGTAAAAGCAAATGCCCGATTATTATTAAATGGATCAAACTGGTAGCGAATCACTCTTTCGTTTTCTGTTTCCTTTACATTCTTCCAACTTACGCCATCATCGAATGAAATAGCAAGTTTATCTTTCCTCAATACCAAAATATTGGAAGAATCATCAAAGTAGTTATATTCTTTCGCTATTTCACTTTCTTTTGTCAATTTTATATCAGGCTTGTAATTGGACTCCGATACAACATATGCGATAAAGAGTGTGAAAAGAAAAGCTATGGAACTCCACAGCCTCGACTCAATTCTCATTATAGTTCCCAAATATCTCTTGATATTAATATATTGAACTTTATAGCACGATCAACGAGAATAAAGTTTATTTGGTGATAGTTAAATGTATATATATCTTTTATCAATGCCTCCCTACTAAAAGACATGTTGGCGTGAATTCAACCTCTCGAGTCAGTAAAATCAATAAATCACGTGAAATGCTTATTCTTTTATCGTTACAATTATTATTTACAACTATAGACTAAACGTATTATACTAAGTGTATTACAAATACCCGTGTTCCTTCATCAATATACTTCTCTTCATACGCCTCATATTCTTCCACATCTTATGGGTAGGAATAAGTCAGCATGTATTTAGGTAACCAAAATATAAATAAATTCACGTACAACTCTATCGATAGCAGAAATACTAGACATAAGTCTTGTATAGTATATAGAACTTGTTAATCACATCTATCTCTTTATTAATATCATCCAAATGACTTATCTAACACAAGACCTAAATGATCATTATTCTTGTTAACACGAACGTAACAATTGACATCATAATCACCCCCAGTGAATTTGCTTAATTTAAAAGTAAATGCCATAAAACTGTTGATAAATTTATCTTTATCTTCACGCTGGATTCGTATTACCAGCCTTATTGCCGGTTTTGTTTCCTGTAATTGCAAAATATCAAAATGAGATGCTTCGCCTACTAAGCCATATAGCTTTCCCAAGCTACCTAGAACAATTGATTTCCAGGTTATCCAGTCTATTTTTAAGTCATTGAATTTATCCTTGTTGTCTTTTATAAACTGTTGATCTAATATTCTATTAAATGTTAGCACGCTTTCCAAGAAATTGTTCATGTTGTATTTACTCAATGCATTTCATTATCAAATATACTTACAATTCTAAGTTCAAATAATGCCACTCGTATTCACTCACTGAAAATTGTGTACCTTCTTTATACATATCAATCATACATATGTAGAGCCGATGTTGAACTAGATCATCATCATCATCATCATCATCATCATCACCTGTGGTTTTAATTTTCGTTAATAATGGAATTTTCACGTGAGAGCTCTCAGAAAATGGTTGCTAATGTACGGAATAAGCCATAGGCATTTTACAATCAATTTCATACATTTATCTACTGTAAACTATACTTGTTGTAGGAATTTATTAGACTTAAAATACTAAAGAGGAATATTTGTCGCTTATAATTTTAATTAATTTTTATGTATTTATGTTCGTTTTTTTGTATTTTATGTATTTTTTAAAAATTTTCAGCTTTTTTTTCAGTATATAGGCAAAGAAGCTAATGGGTAGCAGAGATTTGAATCTGTATATTATAACTGTCACACGATGAAGAGCCAACAGTCGTTGAACTATCAGTATCATTAATGCTTGTTTGACTTGTATTTGATAGATTATGACTGAAAGGTTTCTGGTGGTTGCATGTACTAGCATTTTCTGGCATAGTGATATCATCTACAACTTCACGTTCGGGAAAAAATCCTGTAACAGAATATGGGTTCAAAGCAGGTGTGTATTTTCTATCTTTGGAGGTTCGAAAATCCATTGTTCTATTCGAGTTTGGTTTAATAGAACTATTTTTATATTTTTTATTTTTGATCTTATCGGTGGCATGATTTTGCGATTCATTTATGCAACAACTTTTTTGGTTAACCTGCTTAATGGAATCAGAAGGTTTAGCAAATTCGTCTTCGAATCGGAACGGGATAGGTATTGCACCTTTTGGTAACGGGTTACCAGGTTCGATACGAATTATTCTTGATCCTGGTGGAAACATCAGCAAGTTAAAAAAAGGATATTGGATATGTGTATCGTAATAATTATTATTATTATTAATTGTTGCCGATAACGCCAATTCATTGTCTTTGAAATTTTGTGGTGGTATCTTTATTCCAGAAATTCGCCTATCATACGAGTAGTCTTGAGCAAACTTATTCTCTTTCATGAAGTAAGGAGTATATCCGTTAGAATAAGTACAATTTCCAGAATTATTCTTAGATTTCGTCAAACGTTTATTAATATTTGGGTGTCCTTTTCCAAATTTGTTGCTGCTTGTGTCGAGAAGGATCTTTGCTAACTCTTTCTTCAAATCTACAACTTCATAATGCCTCAAATGCAACAATTCGTAAATTGTGTATACAATCTTTACCATCGTTATTCAGGATTGGTATCAGATAACTTAAATATGAGATAGTATATGTTTCTGAACTGATGCAGAAAATTGTAGTTTATATGTTTATTTGTGACATTAGGGTGCAAAAACAAAATGAGAATACAGGTATACCGCATGTAGGAATCGAACTTATTACGCTGAAAATCGAGTTGGGATATTGGCTGTTCTGCCACAATACAAAATGTGAGAGGTCCTCAAAAAACTTTGTACCATAAGGAAATTGGCTTACTATTTCAGAAACGCGAAGCTTTTATCTGAATTCATCTTTTTTGGCAGAAAACCAATTCAATATCCTTTGTTATATAGAGAAGTAACAATATGTCAAATAACTGGGAAGAAGTAACAGATGATATAGGGAGGATATATTATTATAATAAGACTACACAAGAAACAAGTTGGACCAAGCCATTAGACACTACATGCGATTGGAAAGCTTATACAACCGATGATGGACGACAATATTACCATAACGAAAATACTGGAGAAACCACCTGGGAAATACCTGAAGGTTTTGAAGAATCATTGGGGGATAAAGATAAAATAGATTTTGTCGAACATGAGAATAATGAATCGTATAACGAGAAGGATAAACCAAGTTCAGATGAGACAAAATCTTTGTCATCTCTTGACCTTGAATTAGAGAAAAAATCAACCATTCGAAACGAATTAATAGAACCACCTCAATTCAAATCCTATCAAGAAGCTGAAGATGCTTTCTTAAGTCTATTAAAATCGAATAGTGTGGATTCTACATGGTCTTTTCAGGAGGTAATTTCTAAATTCATAAAGAACCCAATTTATTGGGCTATTCCCGATGCTTTGCATAGAAGACGATTATATGATGAATATTTGGTCCAAAAATTAAAGGATGAATTAACTAACAAGAGTGCTATTGTAGAAAATTTTGAAAGAAATTTTTTGCAGGTATTACAAAATTTCGAAAAGAAAGGTCTCATAAAATATAATACCCGGTGGATAACGATTAAGAATATATTGATAGCGGAAGAAAACCCTATTTTCAAAAACTCTGTGTTGTCAGATAATGAAGTTTTGAAGATTTATGATAAGTTTGTAAATGGATTAAAAGAAGCTCGTGAAGAATCGATTAGACAGCAAAAAGCACAAGCGTTAAATGAATTGAAGTCATACTTAACGCAGATTAACCCAAATCTAGTGTCGGATAGCGAGAATTGGGATCAGCTTTATAGCAACTTACAGAACGATGCCCGTTTTAAAGCTAATAAACATTTCACAGTGTTGAGCAAAGTTGATATTTTAGAATTATATACAACGGATATATATCCGCATATTCTTGGTAAATTGAAAAATGAAATCACAAGCATTGAAAAGAAGAATTACAGATCCGATAGGAAGGCAAGACAAAGTTTTAAAGAGTTCCTCTTAAGTAATATTAATATCAATGCTAACTCACTCTTTGAGAATATCTTCCCGCTTCTAGAGAATGAAGATTGCTTTATAGAGTTATGCGGTAGAAATGGATCATCGCCATTGGATTTTTTCTGGGATGTAGTGGATGAAAAATACCAGGTTATGAAATTAAAAAAAGACTTGGTCGAAAATACACTCTCAGGATTGAAAAATAACCCAAAGTATAACTATGATCAATTATTGAGCAGTAAAGAGAATTTCATTAATAGTTTAGCAGATTTGAAAGATGAAAGACTATCTGCATTTGACTTCAAGTTGAGTAACGAGGCGCAGGAGGATAATGAGTTAGAAATAATATTTGATAATTTGAAAAGAGACTACGATTTAAAGAATGAAATGTTGCAAACCAGATATAAGATGGAATTGGAACAAAGGAAAGATGAACTTGCGCACTGGCTCTTTTCTAATCATGACAAACATGATATAATAAAATTTATAGCTCACGATTCGGAAACTTCTGATGGTTATTCAGTTGCGATATTGATAAAGGAAAGCCTGAATAGCCCTTCTAAGTATGCTGTGAACACTATTGATAAGCATGCTCTACAATCTTTATTCAAATCAAAATTTCAAAATGTCGACCAGTATAGGAAATTGGAAACCACAACACAATTGGCTAGTAATAAGGGCATAAAAACATCCATTGAAGATTCTCTCGAAGGCTCTGTAGATGGGTTGGTAAACTTATTGAATGACAGTACGTCTGTTTCTAATGAAAAATCTGCATACGCTAATAGAAAGCGACAGATCAGAGAGGATCATACAGATACAAAAAGGTTTAAACCAGAAAGCAAGGAAACAGATGCTACTGTAAAGCCCGATGGTCCTAAGCATAACCCAGTTTTATTGAATTATTAGTCTATAGTATATACGAGTATTATAAAAATCATGAAGGTCTGCATATAGCTAGTCGTGCCTGTAAGATCATTATTTCAATGTATTGGGTAAAACCTATAGTCTGGAATGGTTTAGTTGTAATAAAACGACTATTCAATCAATAGCTTTAGATTATATATTGAAAATACAAGGATGGTATGTAATATTTATAAAATAATTATTAATTGTTCAATCAGATTCGGTCAAATTGAATTGATTTAATTGATCAAATGATATTGTATAATAGAAACTAATCAAACATCAGTCACAATCATTAAAACCATACTTAACAGCTGTTAGATCTTCATTGACTGCAGCAATATGTTTGGAGGACTTTTCTTCACAATTAGTGGAAAGACATAACAGACCAGAGATAGAAGTTGATAATAGTCACAACCCTGAATTGATATTAAATCCCATGATAATAGCTAGAAACGAGAACGAAAAAATCTTAATTGAGCCCTCTGTAAACTCAGTTAGAGTGTCTATAAAGATCAAACAAGCAGATGAAATAGAGCAGATCTTAGTTCATAAGTTCACCAGGTTTTTAACTTCGAGGGCCGAAAATTTCTTTATTTTAAGAAGAGTCCCTATAAAGGGATACGATATATCTTTCTTGATTACTAACTTCCATACTGAACAAATGTTGAAGGACAAATTGGTTGATTTCATCATAGAATTTATGGAAGATGTTGATAAAGAAATTAGTGAAATGAAATTGTTCTTGAATGCTAGAGCTAGAGTTATCGCTGAGGCCTACTTGACCCCATTTGATTAAATTCTTGATCACTACGAAAACTTTATTTCCTTTTATAGCTTAATTTGGTAGAATATTTTAATATTGAATTGAACGTACCTATATACGAAATTATTTACCAATAGTTCCTAATTTAACCCATATATACATGATTAGATAAATCAATTTCATCTTCTTTCATCCTTATCTGATTTCAAATCAGAAATATTTCCATTATTATTCGTAGGACAAATATTTTGTGTATTTTGTGTGTGTTTGATATGATTACTATTCACATTAGAATTCATACCGGTAAGTATATGATTATCGACAGGCGAATTACCAGAAATAGCTCTTCTTGATTCATTTTCTGTGATATTTGTGCCCAATGGCAATTGTTGCTTTATCATAGTCTTAGGGGATAGGTCTTGTGTATGATGCAGAACTGATGAAATATGATTTCCAGTTTGTAGATGATGCTGTCCTTGACTTGAATATGGGGTAGATGAATGATTCAGAGGCGAGTTGTAGGGCGAATCATAATCGTCTCCCTGTCTGTTAATATATTGTTTATGGGACGAGTTTTTCATCCTACTATTGTCATTATTGTTACTGCCGTTATTATCAATGTCTTGGTTGTTATACATCGTGGAACTAGGTCTATTGAAATTTAGGTACAGCGATGTATCTCTAAATGAGAACTGTGAATTATTCGGCGGTATCTCTTGCTGTATTTGAGGATGATTATATCCACTTGCCGATTCATTAGAGGGCATCATTGGCAAGTCTGAATTATCATTTAATAAGCCAGGAATGTGATTTAAAACTGTGTCTAATTCCAGCAAGACATCGCATATACGATCAAACCCTTTGGAAGATATTTTCAATATCCATCTATAGTTGAATATTTGGTCCTTGTAAAAATCCGATTCTTCTTTACTTGACGAGGTCGTATACAAAATAGCAGCAAAAGTGCAGATTAACGTAAAATTGGAAGAAGAAGAAGAATGCCAGAAAGAATGCATATGCTCAGGTTTTAAATCTCTAACAAATTCAATGGATGCCGTCAACCTGGTTTTTGCCGCAGTACGACATACTTCAACTAATTCCTTCGGAGGCGGATTTCCTTCTAAAGATTGCAAGAATATGGTAGTGATTATTTTTCTATGCAAAGTTAATTCTGTAGCAAAATAAGCCAACTGTAAATACCCATTTGAACATAATTTCCTTGGTTGCACAGAACTCATCTGTAACTCAATAGGTAATGAGTGATACCAGTTACGCAATTTGAGTTGAAGTGGTTTTGCAATTTGTAAAACTTGAGCAATATCGTTAATTTCAGACATAGCCTTCATAGAATAAAGCTTGTCTAAAATATCTGATAGGATCATCGTTAAATTAATCAAATTCATAAATATTTTCTTTCCATTCTCAATATCCGAAGAACCTTCTTTCAAGTCTCCATCACCATGCTTCTCAGGAAAATCCTCATCTACCAAAGAAACAACGACCCAATTAAGTTCATTAATATGGGATGGACGAGAATTTTTTAATGAAAGCCATTTGTCTTCCATGTAAACTGCCCAAGCTAGCCTTTTACGCAAACCTCTTTCCCATTTAGGCAATTTCCAATCATTACAGTTCAAGCCCAATCCTAGTTCTTCAGCTAACGTTATAACTTGAGAGCACAAAACCCAATCACTGTAGTGCGAGTCACTCGTCAGAGTTGGTGTATTTGCGTTAGTTGAGTTTTTCAATGCTTGGATATCTCGCTCACTATTGCTTTGAATTATGTGCTTACATTGTAGTAATAATAAACCAGCTTGTACAGCACTTAGTTTCGGTCTTTTCAAGATTTCTAGCAAATAATTATTCAAACCAACTTTCAAAATTAAATCAACATTTGGCTTAGGAAATTTATTCAATTGCGGATCGTAATCCCACCATTGTATAGCTAAAGCATAAACTGCAGCTGATAGTGGTGCACTAAATTCTCTATGCGTCCTTGAATATTTTTCCAAAAATACTTTCTTATGAAGTATTGGGTATGATGGATGTATTATACGGAAATATAAATCAATTAATATCTGACCATGAGGAGCGACAAACTTTTCAACAGTGTCTACATCATTAGACATATTTTGATATGAACTAGGAGATTGGTCATCTTTCAAAATAAATTGAGCATTATCACTAACTTTCCTTAAAGATGTGGAATTACTTAAATTCACTTGTTCAATTTTACCGGAACCATTGCTTGCAACATTATTTTTATTAGGATCATTTGCCTTATTTTGTGAATCGATAATCAAATTTAATAAATTTGTATCATACAAATATGATGTTGGACCAACATAGAAACTCGATCTAGGGAATTGTAAGGATAATGTCTTTTGCAACAATGAGTTATTTATTGAGGAATAATCGCGAACAGGGGCGACATCTCTTATTGGAACATTTGGAGCCACTATTGTTGAATGATCGTTTTGTAAGTGGCCCATGGATGGATTATTCGTATGCTCGTTACCAAGTCTATTTTCGCTGGGGTTTTCATTCGTAGTTTTAACTCTTTTAGAATCACTATCAGAGTCATAACCAGTTTTTCTCTTCAATGCCAGCCCCACATATGTGCATGTCAACGATTTGGATTCACATTGGGCACAATTGTTTGTATTAGGAATGATCACACATTTCGTCTTCCTTCTTCTACAGTGATCACAAGGGCGACGTTGTTTGGTGCTTTTGTTCTGTTGCGGAGGAATATTCTGCTGTGCTTGAATATAAGCTCGTTGCGCTTTAGGCGTAAAACTTGATGGTGTATGGGAAACTTGTGGCAGTTGGTGTTCTTGGGGTCTCGGCCCATTAATCGATGGTGGCTGCGAAGTTGTAAGACCCAGTTTTGTATTAATGTTTTCAGCTGGCGTATGGGATTGATAAATCATTGGATGGGCTGTTGCTAGGTTCTCCTGCGAATCAAAATCCATATTATACAATATATCGCTATTAGGATCCATTAGCAAACTAGATGCCCAATTCGAGTCGAAATAATTCTGCGGAGACAATCCAAACTCGTTAGGGTTGCCATTACCAGGCGGTTGCAATCCTTGATTATTATTGCCAATAGCATTTGCATTATTTTTATTGTCGTTCATACTGTTTGTGTTGGCACCATTAGGTATGGAATGTGCTGGATTCTGAAGTGGGGTGTTGTGCTGGTTTTGCTCGTGGTTCACTGGTGTATTATTCGAAGAATGATCGCCACCAGTCATGATACCTAAATGTGTAACGTTATTTGCGATTACAACCCTCTATATCTTAGCACCGAACTCTTGGATTTGGATATTTGAAGAATGAATATGATAAAGCCTTCATCGAATTAATAGTCTAATAAATATTTTCAGGCTCTATAATATTTGATCATTACACGACCTATCAGAATCTGTTTTTGCGGCCTACTGTAGCTGTTGCAGCCACAGACGTAACAAGAGATAGAGATATAAAAGGAGGAACAATCGAAGTGCAAAAGAAATATTTCTTCATGAAGTCAAGTTATTGTATCGATATATCTTTCAATATCATATATACTTATTTGCTTTTCACCTTTCTTACTAATTTTATTATCGATTTTGCTTTATAATGGCTTCTACTCAAGAAATTCATCATACACCTATTGAAGGACAAGATTTCAATATTCAAAGTGGTCATTGTTTGCAGCCTACTAACCCAGAAACTTCCACGCACAAGCCGCATAAGAAATGTGTTGTTTGTGAGCCAGTTTGGAAGCATAAACCACTGAAGAAATGGTGCAAGCATAAGCTGAATAAAGACGAATGTTCTTCCTCTTCTTCAAGTGATTCGTGCCTGGATATTTCTTCAAGTGACTCGTGCCTGAGTTCTTCTTCTTCAGAATGTGATTTTGGTGCGGATAGTTCTGAATTAAAGCCTATTTGCAAACATAAACCGCTTAAGGAATGTCATTTTCCTGCTAAGTGTTTTGAATCCAAGCACAAGTTGAAGAAGGAGAAAGGTAATTTCGTTCAAGGAAAAAAATCAAACTTCGGTAATTGGAAGCACAAATCGAAGCACTTTGAATGCGAGCAACAATGTACTGGGAGCTTAGAATGCAAGTTCAAACCTAAGAAAACTGGAGTTTGCACAGGCAACATTCAAGATTGTTTAGTTTGTGAAGGTCCAAACTGCCCAAGTAATGAGTGTGTACATTGTGTAGGGGATGTTCACAAATGGTTCGATTGCGAAGACAGGTTTAGACGGTGCTTAATTTGTAAACAAGAATTTTGCAATTTGACTTGTGAATGCCTTGAACATTCTCATTTCGGTTTGTATGCACTTAGAATGTTCTTGATTAGAAGATGTCGTTTTTTTGGTTGTCATAGGTTATGGGCAAAGCCAGGGCCAGATCCATGTCAAACGCCACAACCAACAAAGTTTTGAGCAAGTGACGATGGTCTATGCGACAATCAATCTACGGTAATTGCCAACTTCAGTCTTTAAGAAAGGATTTGCAACTACTGTATGGTCTAGATGGGTTGTTGAATAAATTTAAATATAACCAACGGTGTCCTGCTCAATAAAAATAATGCTCCAAAAAACTCCCTTATGCTGTCTTGAGGGAATAATGTTTCGATGGTGGACTTGTAACAGTGAAGGAAAAAGGAATCAAAATTAAAAGATTACATAAGTTCTATATGGATGTGAATTACAATCTTTCCAATGAATATGAAACTTTGAAATTACAGCTGACAGGTTATTGTTTTATGAAGTAAAAAAAAAATAATATAGGCCTCTTGAAAGGGTAAGTAGGTAAAGTATTTGTATATTTTAAATACATGTAAAAACAAAATTTGAATTTCGCAGAAAAAATATTAAGACCCCCATCGTTTTCAATAATTATAAGGATGAAAAATCAATGTCCAATGAGCAAAGGAAGAATATTGATATAGTTAAAGGGAAACAAAATGCTTTACCTAGCGATATTAATAAACATGCAGATGATGATAGCGATTCCGAGATTACTCCTACTCCAGTTGTAACAAATAGGACAAGCAAACATAAGGAACAAGCATTAACAATAGCCAACATTCAGGATAACGAAGATCGTAACGATAGACTAAGGATAATAGAGTATAATTCCAAACTCCGATCAAATCACAAGGATGGTAAAAAGGGAAAAAGAAAACGAAAATTAATAGAGTACGATTATGGCGAAGAGGATGATGGTTTAGACAATAACAATCAACTAATACAACTACCAGAAACTAGATTGAATGTTCAATATATTGGTAAAAATTCAGACAATTCAGAAACGATGAGCAAAAGGAGAAATTCTCCTTTTGTTTCTTATGACTACAGCGAAGATGTAGGAAACAAGAAGCATATATGCTCGTTAATATTAGAGAATTTTGACAACTTAAACATAATACAATTATTTAATGAAGAAGCTAATATTTTGCTACAGTTACATTTGTTTCATTTATACATCTATTCCATAGTTCACGATCAAGATAAAATTTTTTTGGAAACAAATAACGGTCTTTTCAATTCAGAAACATTTACGGAAATACTAAACAACTTACTACAAGTGAACGAATTAAATCACAATTTCAATGCAAAGTTCACACCGGGCGATAATATAGTGACTGAAAGAAAGAACAAGAAAGAAAGAATTACTGAAAAGATAGACGTGCCCCTTGTCATATTGAAAAGATTAGATATCCCTAACGCGAATTAAAATGTGCTGAATATCCATTCTTATTATTGACAAAATCATGATCATGAATGTTATTTTATATCGTCCTCTACCAATTCGACTTTATGTCGCTCAATCCGTTATTTGACGAAATTGTAAATTTAAACTAATGCTATTGATGACATGATAAAGAGAATTGGCGTCAATTAAATAGCTACTGACAATTTTCACTAATACTAGTTGTAACATAAAACGATACACACCTTTTACAGAACCCTTGATAAATGCAACGAGATATCGGCTAGATTACAATCCTGCATATATTATGAGGAGCAGATATCATATAAATTCTGATTTTGCGGCCTATTGAATTGGAATAGGTTGCCACAAAAGTATTCCAAAACATATAAAAGGAGGTGTTCTATCAAGTGAAATATATAAATTGTTTTCAATCAGTTATTGTATTGATATCTTTCTCAATAACAAATTTTGCTTGTTTGCTTTTTCGTCTTTCATACTAGTTTTGCTATCAAACTTCGCTTTTAATGTCTTCCACTTACAGTATTCAAGATTCGTTGCCACTTGAACCACTTCGCAAACCCAAACATAAAAAGTGTCATGGCTGCAAAAAGTGCATGGGTTTCAAACCCGTCCCAGGACCACAAGGACCACAAGGACCAAGAGGGTGCAAGGGTGACAAAGGTGACCAAGGTATACAGGGGCCAGCAGGACCAGCAGGACCACAAGCACCAATCAACTTTCTGATAAATACGACAAACACGAATACTCACACTCAGACTCTTTCCAATACTGATACCAACGATACTACTACCAATAACAGCCATTCCAAGGATCGTCACGATGCCGATATCGATGTCGATGAGAAACATATCGATCGCCACGATTTCGATATGGACATCGATAAGAAATATATCGATAAGAGCGAAACCAAGGATAGTAACAATTTCGAAAAGAAATATATCGATAA